>OY728130.1:1727865122-1728490122 GCA_963277665.1 Viscum album | reverse complement strand
CCCGTCCCATGGGGCCTGTACCGTGACTACCCCAATACCTCACTCCATATGCCATGGGATAGAGACTAGCACCAAAGGCGTAATTCCCTAAAACTGAAAAAAAATTTTGCATTTATAACCTATAAACACACAAAGAAGATATGAACAGGGGTAAACATTATAACCAACAACTGAGTACAGTAAGTAAAACGGGGCCTGAATACAAACCCAACTAAAAATTATAAGAAACTGAAAGTACAAGTTAAACTGAGGAAAAGGGAAAAAATAACTTTTGGGTCATCCTCCGAGGTTCCTACATGAAGGGTAGGTACATATCACCTCCTCAACAATCCACAAACGTCTGCATCCTTATTGTACTGACACACTTGTTCCACCTCTGGGTATCGTCCAGTCATGGTACTCTAGACCACTGTCAACGTTGTCCATCACCTACATCCAACACAATGAGTTATGGGCATAACCTCTATAGGGGTGAGTATAATGATACTCTGTAGGGACCCCGAGACCCTCAAGGTCTCAAAAAATCATACAAGGTTAAACCACAAAGTATGAAAACAACAGATAACCCCAATTAGGTATATGCCCATACAAATACTTATGTTATCATGTAATCCATCTCAATCATGAAGAAAACACAAATGTTACTGACTCATCTGAATATAGGATTTATTCTAGGGGTAAAACATTTCGAACCCTCGGATACTGGAGAACTCCTCCCTTAAATAGTACAGTGGTCCTCTTTCCACTAACATGTGCTTCCCACTAACCTTGCACTGCTAAGGTACTCTCCTATCGAGTACCATGGGTTTAGTGCGTCATAGAGAGGCGCTCCCCACCGTGGGTCTTCCGCAACATCCAGGCGCTCCCCCTCATAGCCTGCAAAGGTACTACTCCTGTCAAGTACAACAGTTCTACCACCACAACCCAGCACTCCTCCACAGTGGGTCTATCCCCACAACCAGGAACTCCCCAATAGGCTAGTCGAGCCACTCCAAATCAAACAGTAAGCATTCGTCTAGTCTCATTTAGCTACTAGGTTCCCGCACTAATGCTTGCTCGTCTCCGGAAGATCCTATCAACATGATACTAGTAGATGTTACAACTACCATGAATTCCCACGAAGATGTATCCCAAATGTCAGCCACGTCATAGGGGTCTCAACGCATTAGACAACTCGTCAATATGATGCATGTTTTGTGTGTTATTATCTTCTTTGTCCCAGGGGCCTTGTTGGATTTGTGCACAATCGAACCTAACCATTTCTCAACTATACCTGAAACTCTAGTGTTATCTACTCAAAGGTACTACCATGATCCCAGATTACCAGTGCCACTAATGGTTTGCCAAACGGACATCCAGTGACAATGATATGGCCAAAAGAATGTATAAAGTTGTAGTGGGCCCGAGTCGGGTCCGACCTGGTCAGACCGACCAGACCTAGATCTGGCCGACCCGGTTCGGGTCGACCCAACCTAACTCGTTCGGTCTGGAATGGCCCGTTAAGCAGGCCAGCCTATTAGGTTCGGCCCGGCCCACTTGTACTAGTCCAGCAGGTTGCGAGGAACTGTGGAGAGCCACAAGGGCGCGGGGAAGCTTGGCCCTGCCCGTGGCAGCTTTGCCTAAAAGGGCATGACAAGGGGCCGGTTCGGCCGAGGCACCACGAGGGCACGAACGGTTTGGCAGGGTAGCGCAGACGAACCGACCTGGGGTGGCTCGGCCTGGAAGGGAACCACGAGGGGCCGGTTTGGCCGGGGCGCCATGAGGGCGTGACCGGTTCGGCGTGGCAGCGTGGCAGGCGCGGTGGCGTGGACTGAAAGGCGGCGTGGACAGCAGGGCAACACGACTGGGGTGCTCATGCCCGGGGCGTAGGGTGTGGTTTTTCTAGCGGTCAAAATGACTCAGTGGCATCCTAGGTTGCGGAGGCCGCAGGTGGCACAACCATTTCCTTCATCGCCTTCGTCGCCATTTCGAAGAACACCACAAAGAAGATCAGCAGGGGGGGCAGGCCCTGTTAGTTTGGCCCACACCCTCCACGTTTATAGTGGAAGCATATGGTTAACAAGAATGAAGCAATAAAAGTCAATAAAGATATCTTTAAAACATAAATTCCCATAATCCATTGTTTAACAAAATATTCATAACCCATAAGAAAAAAATCAGCAGATAAACTTGATAATAAGATAGTCCGCGTTCTTAGTTTTATAAGGAAATAAACAAGGGAATAATATAATACTTAAATAATATCCCTACCTTGTTTGTTGTTCATCGATGTTGGAACGAGAAGGAAGACATCGATTCAATGCGTCCTACACACACTTCAAATACCAAGATCATGTGTCGGTTGGTTGAAGACGATGAGGAGGGAAGTTCAGTCATTGAAGATGTCCCACATTTGTTTCATCCGCAAGGTGCTTCCATGGAAGAAGTCGATGAATATCATTATCGGTGTTCTTCATTGCAATAACATGTTCTTCATTCTTCGTTTGAGAAACTAGTTCTTTGTAGGAGAGTTTAGTTCTTCTTTTGATAGTTCTTTTCTCTAAAAAGATCCATCCTCCTTTGCCAAAAAAGAAAAGGTATCCAATAATAATAGATTATAAAATCTATAAAGTCATTGGCCTAAAATTCAAAATGGATAATTAATCACTTGGTTGGCACATTAAGGGCATGTTCATTGGCAAAATTAATATGGAGGAGGTCAAGAGACTCTCCCTCATTTGTGAGGGATTTGAGAGTATTTCATCAATTAATTGGCGGGGTTTAGTCATGGGTGATCCCCACACCGTAACCTCTCGTGTGAGGTTAGGTTCTAGTGGGACCCACCACCATAACATCACATGGGAGGTTAAGGTGTGGTGGTCCCCAACTCCAAATTTCACTTGGGTAGTTATGAAAGATAAAATAAAATTAAACTTGCGTTTATTTTATTTTATTATTTCCACAAAAACCCAGAAACTATCTTTCACCCTCAACCAACTGCCATCGAGGTGAAAGTCAACATTGGTGAATACTGGTGCTGCAAAATCAATGGTGCCATCATATTTCAATTCCTAGCACCATTTCTAAAGATGGAAAAACCTGCTCATGCCTTTACTAAATGTACCCAAACAAAACTATAGAGATTGATTTAGGGCACACCGAGCCTCAGAATCTCACAACGCCAATTTTCAAAGACTCATAAAATTCCCATTTAATTAAAAAAATTAGATTGTAATTTCGGGTCTTTATGGAAATTTTAAACACTGATATAACATATATGGTAAGAAAGGGTTAAGAGTGTGATGTGTGTTTTAAATATAAATTTTACTATAAATTGAGATAACATGGAGTATGATGTATCCCATATAAAAGTTTAAACATAAAATGATTATTTTTACAATAGAATGGAAGCATTCAGATTAGTCAATGGTGTAATGTTTAACACTAGTACTTTTTAAAATAATAACATTATGCTCAATAGTATATAAAAAACAAATGATCGATTTGATGCAACTCAGAATATATATTTTAGAATATGTCTATAATTTTGTAGACATTGATTTTTCACGCATGAATAATATTAAATATATTATGAAATGTATATATATGTAGTTATCAATATATAAAAATTAATTTGTTATTTCATAGTAGAAAATAAATAATTTTTTTTATAAATTCATTTTATTCTACAAAATACCATTTCAAAAAAACTTGTTTTATTTTACTTTTTATGTTTGGTAATTATAATTAATTTTTATCAATTTAAAAAATATTTTTTTTGAAAAAATAGTATAATTTTTTATCACATTACATGTGTTATCCTAGAGTGTAATATTGGGGGGTTTTCTAGAAAGTTTCATTTTTCAGTAAATAGGGAAAAAACTATTTGTAAAACAATCATTTCATATCTATAAATTAGATCTTTTAAAAGAACTATTATTCATTGAATTTTATTTCAAAATTAACAATATATTATTTATCTTGTTTTATTATAAAAAATTACATTTGAATCATCATTATAAAAATTTTGGATAATGTTTAATTTGAGGCTTTGAAAATCATTTTTTATGAAAACTCTTTTTAAATTTCTAATGTTCATCAATTTTAATTAATTAAAATTACCAATAATATTGAAATAATTTAATAATATATATATATAGTTTTAATTCAAATCTATAAAATGATTATTACTATTATTATATTTAATATATGATCATCTTTTTGTTGAAAATTGAAACTCCGGAAAACTCTTATATGACATGTTTAATATAATTAATCTTAAATTTAATCATTCCACATAATGGAATTGAATTTTATAAAATAAATTCAAAATTTTTGAAAGGAATAGAAACTATTAGGTAATAATTCCATATATAATTTTGGCTATATGGATTAAGTGAAAATAATAAAAAAATTATAACTATTTATGATAAAATGGGAGTTTCCACAATATAGAACATCCATTTAAATAAATTTACATAAAAAATAATATTTTTATTTGATAAATTGTATTTATTATTAGCAATATATTTGTTAATATATCTAATAAGTCACATTTAATTATTGTCTTAATGGATTAATTACCTATGTTAGAAACACTAATTACTGAGTTGAAAGCTAAAATACTAAAATTAAGTAAACAAAGTGGATAAGATAATAAAATATTCAAAACATGTTTTATTTTGGAGGTGTGGATCTACATTGCTTTCTATTCAGTTAATTATATATCAATTTTTAGGGAACTTGTGGTGAGAGTGACTTCCCATTATTAAATAGTTTTTGAAATTTTAAAAAATGTAACTCATCCTAAATGATAAAAGGTCTCAAGCTCCAATACCAAAACCTCAACCCAATATCCATATATATAATATATATTTAATGTTATTTTAAAATTACCAACCCTTGGGTCCATAATAAAATATCTAAAGGAGTTTTTTTATGAGGTGTTAATTTTCGTCAATATGATCAATCTTTTTTACGTATTATTTTATTTCCTAAAAATTATTTAATGACAATTAATATATATCAAAACCATTATATTCTATATATTAGAAATTTATTATTCTTATGTCATGAAAACTATTCATCTCCTTCTCCACAAAATCAAAAATTAATACATCACTCATTGGTATGATTGACTATCAACTCGCAAAATCGTGTAATAGTTCTCCATCACAGAATAACATGGACAGTCATAATTATGGAAATAATAAATATATATGATACATTTAAAATGATATTAATTCAGTAAATTTAATATATCATTTAATTCCTTAGGCTTTCACCGATTAACGTAATTATATCATCTCTCATTCGTATGTGTGACCTACCATCCCTATGAAGCAACAAGATTAATTTTATATGTATAACATTAAAGAATGGTTCAAAATGTGTATCAAATGTTTAAATATGATATTTTAAAATTTAATTTCTTTTTCTATATAATGGATAAAATTTATATTTAAAACACTATCACTTTCATGATGAAACTCACATGATAAAACAAGGAATCTAAAACCCAAAACATTGCCAATGATGAAGTATGGTTAATGAATATGTGTCAGGATGTCATAAAATGATCATATTAATTATTATAAATATAAATAAGATTTTAGATTAAAATTATATAATTTTTATAAATAATTTACATGATGGTACATAATATTCAAATAATATAAAGCATATGGTAGAAGATTTCATCTCAATGTCCCTTCATTGATGCATATTTTATTATTATGCAACTAAATTTTTATGATGTATACACTACAAAATTTACATGTATTATCATGATTATGTATCTATATTTGTATTATTTTACCCATGTTGATATAAATTTAATTTTACCAATTATTAAAGAAATTCAAATCTCGAATACAAATCCTTGTGTTTTATTACTTCTTCATTATCATTGATATCGTAATGTTATGTTTGTAATTTATATTGATTATGTTATGCTGTATTTAAAATTGTTATATTTGGATTTTAATTTTATTGACATAGTTTGTTTATTTATAAATTCATACTTTAATGTTATGGTATTTATAAGGGTTTCTAATCTCAAATTGTCTTGTTTCTGACATATGTTAGGTAATACACCTATATTAATTTATAAGGGGTATCTATATCTCCATTGATATGTAATATCATATATATATTTATTATCATGGTTTTTTATTTTTCATTTGATGTTATTTATTTTTTTTGGGGTCATTTTTTAAAACTTACCAAAGCAGTAATGGTTTATTTGACAATCACACTCTAATAGGGACTTCTTTTGATTAAATTTTTTTTCAATGAAATTATTTGATAAATTTATAATAAAACAATTTGAATTTATTTTCCCCTAATTATTCATTAACGTTTCAATTAATAGTTCAATTTTATTATAAATTATACATAAAATAATGAGAAATGATTATTCTAAATATCCGACATTATTTCGCTTTTCAGAAAAAAATCCAATTCCTTCAAAATCCCTAGCCTATAAAAATGATTTCAGGAATACTTTTTAAATTATAATAATATTATTTAATATAATTTTAGTTTGATGATTGAATTTATTTTAATTTTATTTAAATGAATATTCTGGTCATTTTTTAAATAAGATAATTTTTTAATTCTGATACAAATAATGGGAAAGGATTTGCTGTTTTAACATAAAATAAATGATATGTAATTTACTACCATGATAAAAACTCATTACATTGAATAATCATTATAATTTTACAAATTTATTTTCAAATAATGTTTATTCCCTAATATTTGTGGAATTTAACGTTTTTAATATTGATTTTAAGGTAAAATTGGGTAATCAACAAGAAGGTTTTACTCTAGAATGTATTGACATTATTATTAATAATTGATTTGGTGGTTTTTAACATTATCTTAAAACATTAACATTCATATCATCCTTAAAAATTATAATTCTCTATAATAATAATATTCTATTTAATATGGATATTATTATTTCCTATGTCACAAAATTTTTTTATATATGGTGTTTTTCTATGAATGGCATTTGTTGTAATGTAGATAAATATTCAAAATATATTTATTTACCCAAAAAGAGATTTCATTTTATGATAAGTTGTTTATAAATTAAAAACAATATTCAATATATTATGAATAGTTTGGAAATACATTGATTTAAAAGGCCTAGTTATAGATATCTCCTCGCCTATTGATAGTCTCATGAGAATATGAAGTGGATAGATTTTTTAAATATGTTTTTTATATACATAAATCATTCGATTAAACAGGAATGGTGTAAGGTCTTATGATAATGATATCATTTTTTATGAGATCATGATGTACAATATAATTCATTTATATCATATGGAATTATTTTATTAGTATCCATGATACTACATCATTTATACTATTCATTAATTAACATCATGATAAAGTGATTATTTATATGGAATTTTTTTATCATCAATAATTCATATAATATTAATTTTAATTCACAATATATATATCAAATGTATATTTAATTCAATTATTTTCCTTCCCATATTTGTTATGCCTTTTTAATTCGTCAAATATTATTCTTTCTGTATCCCACATTGATTATTTGATATTACCCTCATTTTTATTATTTTAACAAATATATCGGGAATGAATTTTTAATTGAGTTCTAAGATTCAAAATCTACACATTGAATGTAATTTAATTATTATTTTCAAATTTATTATGAGACTAATTTATGTATATAGTATACCAATACTACTGAACTATTTGTAACATTATGATATGAATACTTGTATCATGTGAAAATATAATAAAGTACCATAGGATCAATAATAATAGGGAAGAGGATTTTATAATTTATATGAGAAAAATTCTGCTAGAAACATTTGGTACAAGATAGGGAAAAACATAGAATAAATAATAAAAAAATTATATAATTTTAGGATGTGTTCAGAAGAGCATAATACTATTTTGGTGAGGTATATACTATACGGGATTTCATAGTAATACATCCCGATTTGGATACTACATAATAACTGGTTCATGAATTATTATACATATGAGTAATAACTCGGAAAAGAGAGTATTGGGATTTGACTTGATCATAACACGGTGTTTGAAAACATTCCTTATTTCACTCCTGATTTTAAAATCCCATGTAACAAATTTATGATATATAAAATTTTCAATGAAAACCCCTATGAAGGACTGAAGACATGATAGATATAAATTTGTAGGTGAAAATAATGGAGTATTATATTGAATAGGTTGTTTCATTATTTATAAATCTGATAAATTATTATACCATTTTTCCAATGAAGATTAATTTTTCTAACATAATGTTTTAATGGTATTACAAAATTTCTATAGCCCAAAAGTATAATGTTAAAATATAATATGATGGAAAATGATGATATTATGAATCACCAAATTAGTTAATGAGTGTAAAGAAATATATAATGATTATTATAACATAAGATTACCTTAATTAAAGTATTTAATGAACCTTTTATAGATCTCTATTATATAGGGTCTTGTTTTGAGGTTGCATTGAGTGAATTTTAAATATCTTGAACCCATGGGGGAATGCGCATTGAGAGAATGGTTAGTGAAATATATATTTTTTGGCTTAGAAACCCATGAACCCTATTGTGATCCTTTATAAGGATGCCCATGGGTTTTCTAAAATATACTACCAATACTCCCAACCATGGAACTACATATTGTACGAATTTTTAATGTTGGTGAATATTTTGATAAACTGTGAACCCTCCAATGAGAAACACCTCACAATACTAGTAGGGGTGCAAGGTGAAGCTAACAATTTACTCTTATCCATATGTCTTCCTCTAGTAAACCATTTTTGTGGTGTTTAGTACCCCAATTTTTTTTTAAAAAATACCGGACCACCCATTTAATATATAAAATTCTCCCATTCAACCCCAACTCAAATTCCTTTAGTTTGGAAGCTCTCCATTGGAAATTTTTACTCTCCCAACCCATTTTCTTGGCAGATCTGAGCAGAGTTGATCTCGATCAGAATGTCCCTTTTAAGTTGATCTCCTCACTTGTGGTTTCATCCTATCTCATATTTCCTCCTCCATAGATATTGATATATCATTATGTCATTTATTAATCTAAATTTTTTAATTGGATCTCGATTATATATTGTATTTTTAGATCTTATTCACTAAATTATTCATTCGTGATCCCCAGGTGTGGGAGTTTTGGGTCATAATCCCTTGACTTAATGGTATGTATTTTTATATGTAATTTCTATTGAAATTCATACCTATATATCTTGATTGACATGGAAAGTATTTTTAAATAATTTAAAAACGTGGATTTAACAATATTTGATATTTTAATTTAAATATTCCCTGATATTGAGAAAAAAAGACAACTTCCAATGGAATTAGAATTACGGGATAGTTTTTTTTAAAAACACAAGGATTGATTTTGTATATAATATTGCTTAAATAATTTGTGATCAATCATGAGAAAATGGGTGAAATTTAATGTTGATTTATAATGGATTTAAATGTTCAAATCCTATGGTTTAGTTCTAATATGATGAAGGCATATTGAAAACGAAATTTGGAAATAATATTTTGATATTTAATGAAATTAATCACTTCTAATTTGATTAATTTATTGATTATTGAAGAACATGATAGCATATGTATTTTTTAAGTAATTATGAAAAATATTCATAGATATTTATCCCCTTGAATGTAGTTATACAATTAAAAAAATAACTGAGTCAATGTCATCTTTATTGGTCATAGTGGACAACCCAAATTGGTGTAGTTTAATTTCTCTTAATGGATCCCCAAATTGGGTGATGATTTGAGTTTTCAAAAATATTAAATTCATGTTGATAACGAGATGTTTTAGGATCATATTACCAAAAAACAAACATATAATTGGGCTATATTTTATGACACCTGAATTAAATTATTTGAATTTACATGGTGTTGATTTATTAAAATTTCTATTCATAAGAACTGATTTATATAGATTATTTTATGTAAAATATCCATTTAAGAATTTTAAATAATGTTTTAACATATCAATATTTTATTTGAATGAAATATTTTTTTTCGAAAAATTATAAATGATAATTTCATACCTTATATTATTTAAACTGATATAATAAATTACACATTTTTTTGTACTCATTATGAAACACTAAGTGAGACCTTACTAGGATTTATTGATCACACCCAACCATTTCCTTCCAAAATTTGTATACTTTAATATTATAGGTCTGAGAAATGGGATGGTCCCACATGGTGGTTGTGGATGTTATTAATCCATTGGACTATGGAGTGATGACAATTATTATTTGAGTATGTTTCCACTTGATACACAAGAGTTTGAGAATTTTTTCTAGTTGGATTTTTTCATCATGGGATAATGTTTTTTTTGTATTTTTTACTTAGGATTCATATTTTTATACCTATTTAATTCACTTACATTCTCTTCATAAATTTCTAGGTATTCTAAATTGTATCTTTTATCCTCCTATATGTTGTGGAAAATTTATTTGTTCTTTTATATTATATAATACCAGGTTCTAGGCTCCATCCTATGGAAATTGATCATTCCCTTCTGGATACTTGAGAGATGATTTATTATCCGGGATCAATGGAAACTAATATGGTTGATGATAATGTTTTATTAGAGGTTTATGAAAATAATTTTCCATCATGTCATTATGTATTTATGGATGTATTAAATGGAAATATGAGGCAGTTTTGAAGCAGTTCCTAGTGAACTCTCACCATAACATACCTTATGTAAACATAGATTTTTGGGAAAATTTTCATTATGGAAATTGTTTATTTGATTATAGTTTTTAACCATTTTTGAGTTTGATGAATACAAAATTTAATGTTATTCATGATGAAATTTATATTACTATATATCTTCTCTGATTTGTTGATCGTTTGTTATAAAGTATTCAGTGTTGTATGTTGATGTTGTATAGCATAATTCATCTAATAAGAAATATGAATAGTCCCATGGAAGATTTTGTGGGTTAACCATTGCGATAAGATCCCCTAGTGGACTAAAATCTCCTCAACATAGTGGTGTGGGGAATCAAAGATCTAGAAAATGTACATGAACTCATTCACATTAAAACACAAGTAGTGTAGACATGAAGGGATGAATATCATGAAATGATCAATAGATAATTCATGAGAATAAAACTACTATTTAAGGCTCCATTTATCCTTAAGAGGACGAGGACTGTATAAAAAGGAAATATCTTTATTTCTTCATGGAAACACATGATAAGATTAAAATGAAATGTGATACCATTAAGATAGATGTCCCTAGAAGAAGATGGATGGATTTTATGCTGATAAGAAATAAGACAGAGGGTTCATTGTTTAAAAAAATTGAGTTAATTTCATTTCTTATTTCAATATTGAATCAACGTTCTTAAAAAAATCCATGGATATTATTAAATTCCATCAGTGAGACATGACTATGATTCAGTAATAGAACCCTTAGATGAGAAAATTTATTTTTCCCTACATTTGGTGACTAATGAGAATGTGATGTCATGAAGAGTTGATATGGGTCTTCAAATAGACATTATTTCACAGGTTATCATGAAAAAGATGGATTTATATACAGATTTAATAGATATGCTGTTGATGGTTGAGCTTGATCTGGCTCATAATTCATGGTTGATTGGATATCCCTTTTCTCCCATTAAGAGTTTTTATAGGTCCCTTAAAATAAATAAGAATCATGACGGGTCTCATCGTTCTTCATCACATATAGAATTATCTAGACCTCTTGTATTTCTTTGTAGTGTCTAATTGATATTCTACTTATGTAGAATTTTTGGTAATTTGAAATACGTATGCATTAAGGCACCTAATTTTTGTGGTGTGTTCGGACTTTTAAGAATCGTTTATAAATTATTAAATGTTTTATCTGGTCCTCAAAGTGGAATATGATCATTATCTCTTAATATTTATATTTTGAAATTAGATTCTTTGAGTTCTATGGAGTTCCAAGAACATGAATCTAGAATAAATATTATCCACTCAGTGGAAGAGTCTCCAGAAGAATATGATACATGTAATATAATAATAAGATGTACCATCATTATAGCTTCGTAATTATTAATTTCATTATTCGATAATGGGACATCCAACACATTTTAATTGACTTGTGATGTGAACTTACTAAATCTTCTTATCTATAATTTTTCTCATTTAATGGATATTGCTATTCCCCAAAGAATGAAGAGAGTCAAGTCTCTACAATGTAATTAATTTTTCTTCTCTTTTGTATATATTTATCATAGATATATGATTCTCATTATTAACTTTAATTCTCTTGAGTTTATCCTTGTGATGGATAGTTTTATTTCTAATAAGGACCCAATTGAGTGTTTTCATCAATGAACCTCCATTACTATGTGAAATGTTTGATTTTTGGTCATTCAAGGAGAATAGAACCCATGGTTTAGTGAAGCTATACCATTATTTCTAGAGCTGGGAAGTTAATTTTAGTGTTTGGATTAGACATGGAGAAATAATAATTAATTTATGATATTCATCTAATTATCATTGAGTTTCCCTATGTGATTCCTTATTATTTCTCTGGTCTACCATTGGTAATAGATGTATAGTTTTATATTGATATAGTGATTATTATTCAACCATATTTTATTCCATCTTACCGTATAACAACAAAAGAGTTGAATGAAATAATGACTCAGTTGTATGATATATTAGATAATGGATTTATATTCGGTTAGTGACGTTGGTAAGAATCTATTTTATTGTATTTGAAAGGTGATGGAACACTTACCCTATGTGTTGATTAGTGAAAACTGAATTGAGTTTTGGTAAATAATTTTCAGCCCTTACCACATATTGATAATTTTTTTTAGTAGTTGAATTGGGGAAAGAAATTCTCAAATATTGATCTTTGATATAGTTATCACCAATCAAGTATAATATAATTTGACATTAATTAAACTTCCTTTAAAAGTATATATAGTCAATTTATATATTTGTATTCCAATTTTCATAACCAATTATCATGTTGTATTTTTGGATATGATGAATATAATTTCCTTGATTACCTTAAAACATTAATAGTTGTTTTGATGGATGCCATTTTAGATTACTCTATGACCATGGATGATCATGTGTTTCATCTTACAACTTCTCTTGAGATATTGAGAAATAAAAAACAATACATGAATATTTCAAAGATTAAATTAACAACTCAGTAAGTTTAATTCTTGGGAAATATGGTTTCCGAACATGGAATCTCTGTAAATCCTAAAAAGGTCAAGGATGTTATGACATGGGAGTAAGAAAATGATTGGTTTGAGAAAATACCCTTCTTAGGATTGGAAATCAGAATTACTAGAACATTGTTAAATATTTATTTATGTTGGATTCACCGATCACCATTCATATATTATAGTGAGTAATTGTGTTGTGGAATAAAAAATAGAAATGTTTTATTTTTTAATTTATATTTTTAATTATGATCTAGTGTTTATTCCTCTAAATAAATGGTAGGGATATGGGGACCTTGATGAAACATATACATCATTTTTGGTTATTTTTCTAATGTAAGGTGATCATGTGGTATACTATGGCTCCAAAAATCATTGTTCACATCATAAGAATAACCTATTCTACGATCTAAAAATCATAGGTGTGATTCATTTTATAATGATTTAGCATCATTAACTATTGTATGATATTTTTATCATTTATTTTGTTTTTAAAATCAGGTGTAATATAATCTCTCAAATGGATTTTAACCATCACTAAATGTTTTAGGTGGAGTACCTAATATATTTTGACATTAAATTTTCATATGACCATAGTATGGGAAATTTCATTACTGATTCATTATGTATAAAACATCTGACATAGTTCATGAAATAATCATCATAATAGTGGAACATAATTGTTATTTTTGAATTGTTTCTTCAAGGTGTTTGAGAGGAAGAGGAAAAGGTTATTTTGAAAGGTGTTTAGTTTAAATCAAATTGTATCAATCTTATTATTCAAGGATAATAGCATAAATATAATTTCATATCATTAGGGACTCTATTTCATATGGGATGACTTTATTAATCTCTATGCTCATTTCTGGGGGAATCCATTGTTTTTAAATTTTAATTAGTGTGCCTTCTCCCATGAGTATATACATAAAAGGGAATTTCTGTAATTCCCATAGGGTAGTGAACCCTTGAATCCAAAAATATTCTATATGATATACATTGATGAATCTAGCATCTTGGTATGAGATGTGACAATCATTACACTTTTTCACATTTATTTAACCATATAGTAGTTAATTGATGATAACTATAGACCATAGAGAATATATTAGCCACTTAAACTATCATCATATTAGTGGGATGAGATAGACAATGACATTAGGTTGGATTGATGAATACCCCTCAAAGAATGAATGGTGATAGGTTTTTTATCTATCTGTTGAAAAAATTATTTACTTACTACTCATTCACGAGTCAACCAATTTTAAGGATTTGAGACATCTACTTGTATTAAAAAACTTATGATTTTACGGAGTCCCATATACAATAGTCTTAAATATAAATTATCATATTATTATTAACTATTAGATTATACTCTTGGTGGATCTAGGATATTTGGTGATTTTGAGTATGTAATTTCATCTCTATATGAATAGACATAAATATTGAGCTATAGATAATCTTGAGGACATGTTATATTCTTGAATTCATGAACATTAGTGATATTTTGAGGTCAATTTGGGATTGTTTTATTTTTTACATTATACAATTTAGATGGCTCCTCTAGAGGCCATATATGATAGGCCACATACATCACTATTTTTTTTGGTTGGTGATTGCTGACTATTTCATTGATGAAAAATGTTTAGTCTAAGAGACAATAAAAAATATATAGTTGATTCATTAGAACATTTTGATGGAATAGGGCCGATACAAATATAATTTTCACTATCACATGGAATCATTGGAGTATTTAGTTAGGGTTAAATAGATCATGAGTGTTTCACCTCATTTGGGTCATTAGTGGCAGGGGAAATAGAGGATACATGACCTGATGTTTTTGGGACCTTTTGAGGTTGTTGATAAGGTGGGGAAAATGAACAACCATTTAGGAATTCAACCATAGGGTATGTAAATACAAAATATATTCCATGTTTTTCACCATTAGATGTATTTTTATGAGGAATCTCATGTTCTGATCTTGTCGGTTTCTGATTTTGATCAAGATTTTTCCATGTCTTAGCGTCCAATCAATATTATTGATTTTGAGAATGAGGTACTTCATGGTGGGTATGATTCCATATTTATGTGGTCTATGAAAGAATGCTTATAATTCATTTGGTAGTTGGGAGAATGAGGCACTGATTAGAGAAAAATGTCCCCATATATTTATTATGGATCTTTCTGGATTTTAATTATAGGGATATAAATAATTTGTTGATGGAAGGTTACAACATTCTGTTACATTTTTTTAGGTATTACATTAACATTATATCAATTACCATTAAACTATCTTCCCATTAAAGGTATTTATTGGATAATTTTTATAATATTATAATCCTAATGGGGAATTTTTATGATGGAACATGGTAATGGAAAATTATAATTATTTTCAACAAATCATGAACCTTATTGTGAGCCACTAGAAAGAAGGTGCTTATTTTATCCAGAATATGTAGCCAACCCTTAAAAACCATGAAACCCCAGATGGTCATGCTTTTCATAGTTTATGCATTAAATTAAAATATATACTCCCTCTTGGAGAACCAATTCACCCTACTAGTAGGGGAGTATGTTTATGGCACACGATTAAACCTAATTTTGATCACCACACTATAAATTCGGGAATATTGGTATTTCAGGCCACAAAAATTAAATTAAAATTATTTAATCCTCCATTTAAAATTCCTAATCCCCCCATTTGTTCATAACACTAATTCTGTGAATGTGAGATCTCTACCAGTGTGATTTTAACTCATCCCCAAACATTTCTTGCAAGATCATAAAATTTATGATCTTATTCGATCTATCATAAGAAAGTGGATATCCTCTCATCTAATTACTTACAAAATATTTATAAATCCTCCTTATATATTATTATATAAACCTATAATTTATCGATTTAAATTTTTATTATGTTCAATCTTGATCTAGGTTGAGTTTCTAGATCTATTTAATCTCAGTCTTCATTGGCATTAACCATAGTTGGTGTTGTGATTACTTGATTTAAATATTTGTGGCCCTATATGTTCTTACCATTCCATTAAATCCCTATGTTAAATTATTTATTTATAAAATGTATTTAAATGATGATGTTTGATCATTGATTTTAAATGGTTGTAAGCCCAAGAATTAAAATTAAATTAAATTGTTTGATGGTGTAGTGGAAATTGAGGGTCTGATTTTGAAAATATTTCAAATCAAATGATTTTATGATGATTTTGAAAAAATGGATTCAATTAAATTAAATATTGAAATGAAATTAAATTAATATAAACTATAATTTGGTTTTGAAAACAGAAATTAATTCTTCAAATTAAAATGAGAAAATTGAATTTTGAAATTATTTTAAATGATTTGTTTCACGTTTTGATTTATTTATTATAAAAATATGATGTATTCATAGGTAGTCAGTATGTGATTTTGAAAACTATTTTATAATATTGATCCCTAATAAAATGGACTTCCAAGGACAATGAAAACTAAACCAAGATCTACTTGATTTCCCATAGTTGTTTTAGTATCAAGTTGTAGTTTCATTAAAAATAGGTGATCCACTAGTAGTGGGATTATTTGAGAGTGAAAAGATATTTACATTAATGATTTATAATGAGATGATTTATGATTCAATTAACATGAAAATAACTTAACCATGGTATCTTTTTCATAGTTCTTGGATTACATGTTTTGATAGTATATCTAATTGATTTATTGAAATATTTTATCCATCGGGTTACTTTTTAATTTTTTTTGTATATAATGATTATTTGAGTCTATTTCAAAGCTCTTTAAATTATTCTAAAATCTATAAAAATGATAAATTCATGCCACATTTTTCATAAAATAATATAATAAATAGTTAGGGGTTATATTATTAAATATGGAACACTTTGTGAGAACCAAATAGGATTATTAGATAACAAACTTACTTTTATTTATGGATTTTTTACAAATTCATATGCAAGGTTTCAGAAAAATCAGAGATAAAAATGGAGGTTTTGTATTTTCTTAATCATTTTTACAATGGTGTTATGATATTGATAATTGGAAATTTTATCCACTTGTTAAACATGAGTTTGAGACTTCTATTCAGTTTGATGTTGTTATACTGGGATGATGGTTATCTCAGTATGTTTATATATACGTTGGGTACTGTTATAACTATTAGATTCTTGTACATTAAACTCTTGGAGTATTGGGAATAATGATTTTTATATTTTATATTCTTTTATGTTGTGGAAAATTAGAGCCCTATCTAATCTTGAATGATTATATGTTTTGGTCACAAGCCAAGGGTATCAAAAATTCCATTCAGGATAAGTAATATCCAACATAGTTATCAGTGTAATAGGGTATCTCATATAGTTTGTGGAAATTATTCAAAATCGGTTACCACAAATATATTATTAAAGACATATATCAAATAAAACAATATGAAATAGAAAATAATATAAGGATTGAGTATTATATGATCTCAAGTGGTAGAGACCATGGAGGAAATAGGGATTGATTTGCATCTTCTAAAAAATTTGGATGGAGATACCCAGTAGAATTTATTAATGTAATATGAAAATTTTTACTGTGTGGAAAATATGGTCATAAAAAATATATTTTATATGAAAAGTGAGGATTTTGGGTGGTGAAATAAATTTCATCATTAAAATTGATTTATATTTTCCTGTCTTTAATGTGGTGTACATTTGGAATACTAGATTCAATTACCTATTTAAAAGTTTAACTTCTAGACGAACTAAGGAGATATCATAACCTAAAATGGTTAAATAATTAGTATATTGAGATTCATTAATTAAAATGTAGAATAATTTTTATCTAACATATTTTTTTTATAAAAGTCATGAAAAATTTATGGAATTTCCATGTTTTTGGAAGCATGTATTTCATCATCTAGTATTTATTATAAAAATTATGGATAAAACATGGGTTAATTTAAAATTTTCTTATAATATGACAAAAGGAATATAAAACCCATTTATAGGTTTTTTGTGATGGGATTTGATAAATATTAATGATATTTTTATAGAAATTTATGACAATATGACCCATAATTTTAGTATATGTTTTCATAAAAAATGTAATTAATGAAAAATACATTTAATTTTTTAGGTAAAATTCTAATATAATGGGTAACCATAATGTTTTGTGTTTTCAGTTATATTGAATTAATATTGGGATATTACAATTTTTCGAATGTTAATATAATTATATAAATATAGTTTTCGAAAAAATACCCATATGATGAGTGAAAAACTATCACATCCAATGAGGCCAGGGGGCTTGATCCCTCAACCAAATAATAAAAAGGGTGATATTCCTACCACTGGAATATATGATTTCTTTTAAGACATGACATTTATTATACATAAATTATTTAAATAATAAATTCATATGGGGTGGATTAGGATTAACGTTGGTGTTAGTGTTGAGGTTTTATAGTATAATGTATTATATTTGATAACATGTACAAACCATATTGTGTTAGGTAAATAAATAGTGATTGAAGTTAAATATTTTCACACTTTGTGATCTTATGAACCATTGAATGTTAATTTTAGTTATTTATGAAAATAATCATCTAGAATATTCATTTCATCAAGTATGAATTGATGTGTAAATTGATCGAAGAACATCCAAAGCATTAAATTGGGTTTATGAAAATATCAATATGTAAAGTAGCTATATTATATGAGTTTCTCTATAATGAATATAGATGAATCTTTGAAATATTTAAAAGAAACATGAATATGAAATTTTATCCAATTTCATTCAAATATGATGAATATATGGTATTTTAATTCATCACTAATTTAAGGTTTTGTTGTGTTTAACTCCATATTAATCAAGAATTTTCATTTGATCAATGATTTCTATCATAATATATAATTAGATACAATTTTCATTCATATCAATATTTTTACATACCATGCCGGTTATTATTCATGGATACTTAGTTATTTTTATCCCTAGAGGTCTTCGTATTTTCATTTCCTTATATTATGACAGAGTTTTATTAATTATTTTTACGTCGAGGGTTTTATATAAAGATATTTCACAATTTCAAACCCTTATTTTATCATGTGAAATTTAATATTTGGAGGATGAATTTTATTGACGGTTGAAAGTAAGATAGTGAAATTTTAAAAAAATAACGAAATGTTTGATAGAATATTAGACATAAAATATTCTATAAAAATGACAAAAAAAATATTTTATTCAAATATGACCGTTATAACCTATACATTGATTTAGAAGCCATGAATATGATTGTCCAAATTAATAAATATATATGTTGAGTTACAAATCAATAAATTTTTTTTACCTAATTATTATTAAATTATCTCTCTACATATTGAGAAATGTTCTTTAATTCGTCAAAACAAATTCTTCAATTTTTTTCTTTTATGTTTGATAATAATAAATCATTTTTATAAAATTTAAAATTTTATTTTATTAATTTAACTTAATTTTATAAATCATTATATGATAAATATAATTGTATGAAATTTTATGATTTTTTCAGAAAAGATTTATTTTTCTGTGAATATAGAAAAAATACCACAGTTGGTAAAAATGCCATTTATTATCAACATATTATGTCAATTAAAAGTCCCATTAAGAATTTTATTTAATTTAAAAGTTAAAATGGTAGTATATTAATATATTTAAATTAAATAATTAAATTTTTATCATCATTATACACTATTTGGGAATAATATTTCATTTTGGATTAAAAACCAATTTCTCTGGGAACTATTTTTAAATCCATGTTGTTCCTCCAGGTCAATTAATTTATTTAACCTATAATAAAGAAATATTTAAAATAATTTTGTAGACTATAATTATTACTAAATTAATTTTTATCTATCTAATTTTGATTACTAATCATACAGTTAATATAATATCATCTTATGCATAAACAATTTAATTCTTGAAATATAAATTTTCGACATATATTTATAGTTTTATTTTAAATTAAATTCAATCAATAGTTGAATATATTATTATTGAATTTATTCTAAATTTCAAATAACACTAATTATATAATTTAATTATTACATTTTAATTATTTCATAATGATTCTTAAAGACAATAAAATTATTTTACCCTGATTAAAGATAAAACTGGGTTTTTCATATTACATGTTCTTATGATTTAATCAATTTCCCAGACATATTCAATTTTTTATTTTATAATATTAATTTAATATTTATAAATATTAGGATTTAATTTTGTAATAATTTCATGTTTTAGGCTAAGAGGATAAATTTTGAAGGATAAAAAGCTATTTAATGTTATGAAAACTGAAATTGTAATAGTATTTCAACATATACGATAAGATAATAATATGTTTAAAACATATTTATATTTTGAAAGAGGTCTGGTACAAAAAGAACATATATAAATTAAAATATATATCATTTTTTGAGGAACCTGGTATGGGATTGACTTCCCGTTATTGAATACTTTGTTGTATTTAAATAAATGCTACATATCCTAAATTACAAAAGGGGACTCCCCTCAATTACTCACACAACTCAAGACATTTTTACCAAACAAAATATACCCTAATATATCCCCGAAATCCATACTCCAATTCAAGATTTATGTTTTCATCAATCAGAACGTGCCTAAAGTCCGTAATAAAATTTCCAAAGGATGTTCAACTAAGAGAATGTAATTGTCTCCAATAAGATCTTTTTTTACTCCTTCTATTATCTCTTATTTTTTTTAAATTTATAATATATTAAGACCATTGCATCAAATATATATTTATGTAATTATATTAATTTCATTATATCTTTCAATATCATCTCAATCAAATAGGAGACAAATCCATCCCACTTGTGTATAATGGCAACCATAACCAAAAAAATAAAATTTATTTTCATCACCACTAATTTTTGAATTTCATGATGAAAAAATAATTATTATATATTATAAATATGAAATAATATTAATTATATAAAATTAAAAGATCATTCAATCCCCAATTTTTTCTACCAATAATGGAATGATATCGTCACTCATGTGTACGTACGACCTACCATCTAAATAAACTCATGTGATTCATGATCCATGTACAACAATATATAATTCATCTAAATATTCATATAATGAGAGACTATTTGTTTTAAACAATAATATCATTCCATATATTGTGGATCAATAACATAAACCTATGTTTTTAAAACATACTGATAAATCTAATATGATAAAATAAGGAAATTAACACCCAAAACATTAGTAAAATTGAATGGTTAATAAATAATGGGAGGTAAGATGTTATAAGAGGATATAAATAGATATTAAAAATATTAATATGGATGTAATTTAATAAAATAATATGATTTATATCATTATAAATGTGTTAAAATCATGTTCAATTAATGGGAAGCATTAGGAATTAGATTTCATCTTAATAATACTTCATTTGGGAATATTTTTATTAATACAAATAATTTCTTTTAAATAGTGTTTACACTATCCCTTATACATTAAGTAAACTAAATCCTTCATAAAAATAGTATATTAATTTTTTAAAGTTAATTATTTCAATAACGGGTATTTTACATTATTGTTTCTAAGTTTTATGGAATTTAATATCTAAATTTATTTTCATTTGGTTATATTACATCTTATGTATCTTTGATATTATATGCTTAAATGGGTAATAAATTTTGATTATATTATTTATTATTTATAATTGATTCACATGGAATTATATTTTATTCAAATAATCAAATAATTGATTAATGATCACATCAAAAATATAATTATTTTAAGGGTTTCACATATCAAATTCTCTTCATTGGTACATATGTTATGTTATACACCTATATTGTTTTATGAGGTGTATATATTCAACATTTGATATGAAAATATATGAATATTTTATTTTCAAGGTATTAAATATTCTACTTTCTTTATTTACTTCATGGTGTTTTTTATTAAAAATTTACCAATGTGGTAAGGTTTTATTTCATAGTCTCATTTTAATTTTAAATGATTATGATAGAATTTCATTTCAAGGAAATTATTTTAGTATTTTTTAATAATCAAATTTCATTTTCATATCTTCTATACATTCATGAAATCTATATGCAACAGAACCATTTCCCACACTTTTGTACACAAATTTATAGTGAATTGGTTTTATGAAATATCAAATTTTCTTACACTTCATGGAAGGAAATACATTTTCTTAAAAATATATTTTTTCTTAAAATAAATTATATTATGTTTGTAATATTATAATATTATTTTTAAATTAAATTGTTAACCATTATTGGATTTTTACAAATTATATTAAAAGAAATATTCTTGTCATTTTCTAGAAATGAAATATGATGACTATTCTTACTAATATTGGAATGTAATTTAGGTTTTTACTTACTCATCAGGAACGTAAAATTAATAACATTAATTCCATTTAATTAATTGAATATTATATAATATTTTTACAAGGTTATATAAAAATTAATTTTTTCCCTAATATTCTGTGATTTTTTATTTGTAAGTGTGATTTTGTAATTAGAAAAATATTTTACACATGAATATTTTTAATTGTTGTTTATTTTATGTCAATTCATCAAGAATAAAAACAAATTATTTTTTAATAAAATGGTTATTTGTTTAATGATAATGTTATTATTATCTCTATAGATGATTTATGATCAGGTTAACTAAACAATGCATTGAGATCCAATTTCAAGAATAATTGTTTTGTTATTAAATTTGTATTGGATCATATAATTTCATGTGATCATTATAAATTTAATTTTAAATCCATACATATATTATATTTATCAGATATTTTATTATTTTGTAAAACATATTCCTTTTTTTACCTTTTGTGTTTTATAATGAATTCAGTTATATCGGCTCTATAAAATATTGATAAATTCATAATATCTACTCAATATAGATAGATAATGGTAAGGAAATATGTTTATAAATTGAATTGAGAATTTAATATACGAGAAACGAGCTGGATATGAAGTGATGGGTGGGCAAGGTTGTAGATAGATCCTCGATGTATCAAAAGTAACAATAGATTAATTATTTGGATCAACTTATTTAAATGGGTTTTTAGTGTATTCATACCCATCAGTTAAACTATCTCGGTGTGAGGTCATGATGGATTAAATATTATGATGTTTGAGATCATTTTTTATAATATTAATCATTTCATTCATTAGAAAATTAGTTATTATAAATCATGAGATTACTCGATTGATATTATCTATGAATTAGTTTCAGGGACATTTGATTATTTGTATGAAATTATATGATCATAATTTTTTACTGACATATTATTTTGATTTTTGATGTTATTGATTAAATGGATTTATTTTTCATTTATTTACCATTCCATATTTTTATGACATTATGACTCCTGATAGCTTCCATTGTAAGAAACCATTACTAAGCATTAGAGCTCATGCTTAATTTGTTTCCCTCCCTAGGATATGATAAATTATTTTGGATAATGTTTTAGGATATAAAATTTTTATATTCACTATGTTTTATGTCACGGTTAAAAGGAAATATTTTATTCAATAATCTTTCATTAATAACATTTAAAATAACCTATTTAATACTTTGGGATGACATCACTTTTATCTAGTTCTATTGTAATAATGTAAAAATTGGATCAGACCTACTAGGGTTACAGTGATTACATAATGTCTAGGAATAGTTTCATAGGATTAATTTCAAAATGGGGAAAAAGTAATTTCACATTGATCAAACTCATGTGTTTTGTTGAATCATTTATGGTCAATTAATGAGGTTTAAGTTACAGGTTATTTTCTATATCATTTTATCTACATTAAATAAATTGAAATAAAATATAAATTATAAAATTATGGTGAAATAATTATTAAATGTAAATACATGAATACAATAAAAATATAATATGTTGTTGAAAAATAATTATAAACCTAATATTCTCTTAATTTGATGAAATTAATTTCATAAAGTATACCCGACCAAAAGAGATAATATTTATCATTAGTTTGTTATTAGATTATGATTTTTTATAGATATTTAGTTTCTAATTAATATAAATATTTTTTTAATTTTTAAATAGTATTTTTTAGAAAAGTTTGAAAAAAATAACATATTTTATAGATGTTATTTTTATGGAAAACTACTAAATTGATGTGTCTTATATGATATTAAGCATATAAAATAAGAATAAAGAATTATAATGGGGTGTATATATGGTTATAGTGGTTATATGTGTATTATTTTATAGAAAAAAATATTATTTAATATTTTCCAAATAATCACACTATAAATTGAAATTTCGTAAATTTATATTCAAATCAATTAGGTTTATCTATAGTGGATTCACCTTGAGGATGTATCTAGAAATATACTCTTTTCGGTTTCTCGTATTTTCTTTTTTTTTATGATAGATTTAAGGAGAAATGATCACATTTTAATAATGATGCAGAAAATTTCAATCGATAGAATAATGATGTAATAGAATTCATTTTAAATAATTTAAATAATTTTATCTGTAATATATAATAATTATAAATGGTTTTGTTAGTGTATCTAAGTAATGGATACAAGATTTTTATCTCCATCTAGAGGAATAATAGTTCCAATTTATACATTTTTTTATTCCTCAATGTGAATATTATTTTTTGTTTTCATGAGTGTTTTAGTTTTTTTATGATTAATAGAGTATACATATGGAGTAGTTAAAAAATATATGACAAAATTTTGATAAAAATAAAACCAAAAAATTATTTGTATATGTAATATGGTATTTTAATTGGCCTTGATAGAAAAAAATAAATGAAAGGTTGTGATGTTTTTGGCAAGGTTGGCATATGTCAAACATCAATATTTTATTGATTATTTCTTGGTTTTTACTTAATCATTTCAGTTTATATTATTTATTTATTAATATTTTTTGTAAAGATATATTAATATGATAAATATAAACCACTTAATAGGATATATAAAACACATCATTGTTTCATTTAAAAACTACCTACAATATAAAAAACACGACTTAGTTAATTTGGTAAGATATTATTTTCGTAGTGTCATCATAAAAATGGTGATTTTTCCATTATTTTAAGAAATATATTTACTATTATTTATAAACCTTTATTGAAATATATTAACCACATAACAGTGTTATTTATTTATGTGAATATTTATTTGAAATATTGTTATGGATTTAGTTTATTCCATTTTATTATTTAATTATATCTATTTTTAAATTTTGTAATAATGATCATTATAAGGTTTGTGTAGACCTGTCATGGTTTATGTGGAAAAGATAAAAATACTTATGAAACTATATACACCAAATTTTTTATTATTTATAATTTTATAACTCTGATATATACTTGAGGATTATATTGTAATATTTTTATTATTTATTTATTCTCATAATATATTTATTCATGGGGGTGACAAAATTAGATCATTCATAGATTGTTTGTAAGATCATTGATATATAACATTTAGGTGGTATTTTGTATTCTTCTTATTCTATATCTCTCATCAGATTTGATATTGCGATTGAATGATCAATAGGTTATAAAATATAAAATTATTAGTAATATTTATAATATGATTGATAAATGATCACCAAAAGAATCAAACCCTCAAGTTTTATGGGATTATAAAATTACTTTTATTAATTCTAATTGATTTTTTATAGATCAATTGATGTAGTGAGATATAAATTCTGTTAATCATTTTAGAATAATGATTGATAATCTACATTGGTATGAGATTTTTAGAGGTGTAAATTAATGTCAAATGAAATAATGGACAAATTAGATGATGTTATTTTGGTTAATTAGTTTGTGGAAGTTAGTATAAAATTATTTTTTTAAGAGATAATTAAATTTAATGATTTAAAACATATTAATTTGATGTAAATTTGTTTTTTAGTTACCTTAAGGGTAGTGTTAATGATATTGAGTTTTCAAATAGTATTGAATAAATATGTAAACGATTAAATTATTTCTGATATTTGAATCTTATGAAATAATGGTGGATCTGTCATTATAAGGTAGTGGTATATTAGTTATTTTTTATTGTATATGATTTTATTTTCATTACCATTCGATGTTACATAATGATATCACTGTAGATTTTTGAATATGTTAGAAAAAGATAAAATAAGTCATTGGATTTATTATGTTGGTGATATTTTATTGTTACAGATTGTGGTTTTATATATTATTTTATATTGTGATTTCTATGCATTTTGGCTTATGGTATTTTAAATTAAAGTTGTGTAATTGATAAAATATTATTTATGATGATAATATTATGGTGGTTGGAGGGGTTTTAAATCACTTTTATTGATGTGATGTGATGGATATGGTATTCTATATTCTTGATATAATGGATTTAAAAGGTATTTGGTCACCATATACAAGTATTATTATTATTGGTTCATTATGTTTTCATTGTTATTAAATTTTGTTTGTTCTATTTATGTTTAATGATATTTATTATTGTTACTGTTACTATCATTTAAGGAATATATATTATGATTTTTTATATGTTTTTTGGTTATGGTGTTTTGGATTCTGTGTTAATCTGGATATGGTTTTTGAATATATTATGAAGTTTTTTTTATATTGTTGTATCCTTTTTAAATGTTATTATATTATATATTCATATATCTTTAACTTATTATGATTTATGAAGATTTACTTAACATAGTTTTTTTAGAGGATTAACCTATTATTCAAACTATTATTCTCACCATGTTGTTTTCTATTGTTTTTCAATCATAAAATATTATGTCGAGGGTAGAACTGAGAGACATAATATTGGAAATGTGGATATCTATAAGGGATTAAAATTATTATAACATCATAATATTCATTATTTTTAAATTGAGTTGATTGGGATTTTTTGTAATTATTATTCAAATTTTATTTTATATAAATATTTGAGGATGATCTCAGATTCATTATTTTATTAGGGATGGATTATCAAAAAAATATAGGTAATTCCACCAATATTAATAATTTAAATTTTTTAATATTATCCAAAACATTTATTATCATAAAATTCATTTAGTGATGACTCTAGATAACATTTATGGACCATGGTAAGTAAACAAAAGTGATACATGAATAAACAAAATCAAATATTGTTTTCTATGAGGTAGTTTTGAGTAAAAATAGGTAGGAGTTTCACATCATAGTTATGATTTGTATTATTTTTCACATAATGATTTTGCGATGTTATATCGGTTCCCTAAGCAGGTTTGTTACATGACACATGCATGATTCCTTGTCTTCCAGAGGCTTCCATCTTGTTGTGATGTTCTAAGATGTAATGTGGAAAAATTAATCTCTCATTAACAAGAATCAATCACATAAAAATAATTATAAAATATTAACAGGTGACTAAAATAATAAATAATATACAAATCAACAGATGAATAAATATATAATGTGGGAAATTATCCTAAAACAGTGATGTAGAATGGTCAATCAATTTATATAACAAGTGTCAAATGAATACACAAATAAAGACACACTCGCTTCCTCTTAAGAAGTCTTTGACATCAATTCTCATTCATACATCCATTATTAATCCCAAATCTTATACTAGACTTCTAATATAGGTCTTGTTCCCTTTGAATTTAATGCAAGCATGAATTCTAATTGGTTTCCAAAAGGAGGCCTGAGTAGGATCTGAGTACAACTCAGTAAGCCACCACTAATAGACTATAATAAAATATATAATGTTAACATTGTATGATGATTTATATAGAATAATATAAAAAATGCATACATGTCTCACATTTACTATTCTCTAGTCAACCACATCTTACCTGCTTCATCACATTCCAGAGTCTGAACCATAAAACATATGTATTTTAGATGATAATCTTTTCATGGGCATAAACAATACAACTTGCTTCCAATTTCATTTGGAACCGAGTACAGATAGTTTTTGGGACCATTATAATTTATACATGGATTATAAATCTGGTATAAATCAAATTAATGAATGAAGGTCCTATAGATTCAATCTAGAACCCCATGGGAACATTGATCATCAATCCCTCACCCAAAACTCTTTTACCATATTCACATATAAATATACATTGGTGGTATAAGGAATCATTATTGCAGCCAATGGAAACTTGGAGCTTCATTTAATCCCCTAAACCTCATTGAACAACATTATAAAGACATATATCAAGGATCTTCACAAGTGACCATCTTTTCAATAATTCCCACTGTGGTGCACCTTTTTATTCTTATTGATTGTTACTCATCTTATTAACCCTTTGAGATTAATCCTTGAAACCAATTAAACCCCATTATCGAACCATGTAATTTTTATTTTGATGAATTTCATATACCAATTATTTACCTTTTTAAATTTCTTGAATAATCATTTCGAGAATATTATCATACTCGTTGGACTTTCATCAATCATGGTGCATGATGTCGAACTGGTCCAACGATATTCATAAAGAATCTCACAATAACATGTGAATAAAATAATTTATCTAAATTAAATAAAAATTATCAATATAATATAATTACTGTTGTTGGTCCATTCCATCTTAGATTCCATGGAATGACAAAGTGGAGTACCACAAGAAAAGTAAAAAAGAAGAAGAAGAGATAGGGATGAATCATCAAATGTTGGAAAGGCGTTAAGGTGCACAAGTCACTTGCAAGCCAGCCTTGGGCAGGCATGTTACTTGCATGCCAGATGTGAGGCGAGTAGTTCACATGCCCGCCCACCTAGAAATCTCTCTCTAATCTCAGGAGGCCTATAAATACCCCCTGTGGGCCCCCCATTTCAAGGACGAATTTTCCAAAACTCAGATTCAATCTCTGGTCGCCCAATACTTGGTCTGTTGTCTTCCAAACAGTTTTAAGGTAATTTATTACCTATAATGGAAGCTCTAAAGAGGAAGAATAAATCCTAAGTGTTAAAACTCATCAATAGTATCACGCCAATGTGTCCATCCAATAAATTAAATGAATAAACTTGCACACCTCCTTTATCTCTCAAAGGAACTTGTGCACCACCTTTTTTGAAGCCTCTAGGGATGATACTAAGGGCTTGAGTTCAAAGTCTCCAATGTATTACCTTATGGATTCTTCGTCACCCATGGTGACTCATGTCGCACGTGTCTACATGCTCGACCCTGACTTGCGCGCCATAACAATACTTTCACCCCTCCTTCGTTGTCACCACCTTTCCTCAAATAATCCTCTCCTCTTCAAGACATATCCTTCAAATCCATATTCAAAAGCATTTTTGGCATGGTTCCATTGTCGGATACTTTATCTGAAAGGAATTCTATGGGAACCTCTCCCAAAACCTTAGGACATAAAAGAATTATGTCAACACAGTTAAGGGATTCCAATGTAACGACATACTTGGAGATGATATGATCTTTTTATTTGGGCCTCCTTCTCAGGAGTAAGCCCCAACCTTAATTTCTTTTGATTTGGGCCTCCTTCTCAAGAGTATTTCTAGGTTTAAAATTTCAAATCTCAATAAAGTACAAATAACATTATTGACCCTACTCACAGGTAGTCATACATACGTAAGCAACACCTCATTTCTCATGACTGCATCATTCATGGCACCATCTTCATGTTTACTGATACCTCTTTTTTCTCACACTAAACATGTCTCACGTGATCTTAGAGTGTAAAAGTAATCCAGAATTCTCTTTTTTGGGCCATTAATCATGCATAAACCCCATATTTCTTTACCCAAACTATGTGGAATTTGATCTATCCCATAAAAGTAGAGTACTTAGGAAGCCTTTATAAGGTTTAATCCCATCATTCATTAATTATTTTCTTCCCCATATGACATTAAAATATATCCTTATTATCAAACTATGTGGGTTCTGATTCCTTTTTAATAAGGATACGTAGGTAACCCATCTGTGGGTATGATCCCAACTCTGAAATAATCCCCATCTTTTTGAATGACAATAAACGCCAAGTGCCCAACCGAGTGGCTTTGAAACTAGTATGGTCATCATAATGACCATGATATTTCTATATATTGTATTTAAGGATACCATAGAATAACGATCTCTAATACATACAGATGATTCTCCATTGATGAAGAACCTCATATACATATAAAAGATTCTATAAATCCCATACATATCAATCATTTATTTCCAAATCTAAAGGTAAACTCATGTTCATGTAGGTGAATAAATAAAAATTCATGAACATAACATAAATCTATTAGAGAGTCACAGAGTAGGCAATAATTGCCCCCAAAAGGTGTGATGAGCTTGGCCTCCCATCCTCTTATCCAATGAAAATTTGAAGCCTCATCGGTCCACAACTAATGACCACCTAGCATTAGAATGTAGGTTATAATGGATATAGAATCATTGGGTGTTTCCGATTCTATGAATAAACCCGTTACAAGCTGATTGGAATGTTTGAACCTTAAACAAAAAGGTCATACCCATTCCCAGAAGAAACAAAAAAATGGTGAACCCGATGTGAATCCTTAACCATGTTAAATGAAGTGTTACTTATTAGTTATGCCCCTATTAAACTCAATACGATGGACAACAAAGCTGTCAAACATATATGTGTTCATGCAAAAGATGTATTCTGGAAAACCCTATCATGATTATGTCAGCTATATTAAAACATGAACTCTTTTCCAATATCTCACTACAACATAGAATGGCGTCTTTAATGTTCACACCTATAAATGCCTCTGCAGCTACACCAGTTGGATCCTCAGCTGCACTGAGGGTGAAATCACCTACTCAGTGTATTTAACACTGGGTCTCGAATGAATTGGTAATTGAATAACATCAACATGGTACCATCCCGACTATGGAGGCCGCTCGACAAGCCATTCAAGCTAACAACATACCCTGGTTGTCCAGACAACGATGACCGGTGGTTAGGAAGCAGTTGGTGAATACCATTGTCTCCAACTGTTTCAGGTCGTTATCCATAGAACACAACAACTAGTCCTTCCCATATTACATGGAGGTGAATTAATAGGTCACTGAAGGACTCAATTCAAGAATACAAGAGCCATACCTGAGGACTCCCACCCATAATCTCCACAAGACTTGTACGGTAGTTCACCCTCAACATGACGAGGGTATCACCTTTAGGTGTTCGATTAGGTTCCTCAAACCTAAGAATGAAAGAAGAACCTTAAATGTATAAATTCAGTCAACATGGAGCAGGTTCGTTCCCCCGCCCCCTTCGGATAAGTCCATCAATCTAACTTGATGGAAAACAACGAGTAGGCATATACACCCATCCATCTTGATTTCGCTGCCCAGCAGACTTGACTGGCAATAACACATCAATCCCATAGCGCAATTTTGGTGGAGTACTATAGGCAGACACATACAACTGTTTATAATTAATCAGCCAGCCAGTCGGCTCGTTTGACTGCAACCAAAGAAATTCTCCAATCTAATGTGGTGACCACCTATAAAAAGGCACATACACCTGCTTAAAATCATAAATTATGCTCGCAGTCTCGTGTTATAGTATTGAAGAATGTACATCAATCATATTCAGTGGAGAACAATAAGTATGAACATACACATGTGATTCATCAAGTTAACCAACAGCCTCGTTTGGTAGCACTCAGAGATGTCAATTGGAATGCTCGAATAATAAAGAGGAGGCAGACACAACATTCTTGCCCCCTGACATGAGTACTGTCAAAATTCACTAAATGACATGGAGGACAAAATCAGGATCCAAAACCTACTCCAAACACGGAATGGATGTATATTCATGTTCAAACAGCTGAAGTCACCATGCATATTCTGACAATGGTGAAGGAGTAGAAGCAAATCACTGCACATATTCTGGATACCTATTAGAGTATTATAAAAACATCAGTGATGTCATAAGAAAAGAAACAAATATATATCTCTATCAGTGGAGTGACTCATCAACATGCCACTCCAGAGCCCATACACAACTCTGTTCCAGTCCAGGATGGTCATGGGGGCATACTCCCCCATGTCCTATAGACAATCAAGTCAGGCACATACACCTGATTATTTCTACTAAGAAGGAACATACACATTACCATGATAACCACTTTAGTCAACAAGTGGTTTCCAATTTATATAAGAAGGTGTCCACGAAAAATTTCCATTCATCACAGTTGAAAAATCAAGTGCCAATCTGCAATAAGTCCATTCACAATGATGGAGTTCTTGAATCCCTTAGACAATTGTCTATTGCTACTCAAGATTCTACTCTCACATTTCAAGATTCTAAAAGTAACAACAATAATTACAATAGACTTCACCAGACACTTCTTCATGAAGTCTTTCTTCTTGACAATTCAATAAATCATGAAGTATCATCTTTAGATAAGAGCCAAGATAACCCTCTGCATGGCCAGAAGACCAAGGAGCAAGCGGTTTCATCTTTTTCTTTAACCCACCATGGTGGTCCTCCCTATGATTATGCATTTAAATGAGAACATCCTCTCCATAGTAGTAATTCGCATTTCCTGTAAAATTTTTCAATGGACAATGCAGTAATGAGAACACACTCTTATCTTGAGACACATGCAAATGTGAACCAGTCATATCTGATGCATTACTACTAGAAGGTGAAATACATTCTCAATCAGAAGATAGCCCGAGGTGTAGGTCATTCTCCCAACCACCCCTGTGTCATTCATCTTCTATTTTGACAAATTAATTCTCTACCAATACTGTTGAATCTGATGAAGCAATAATGAAGAACCTGCTTTTGTCCAATCAAGTAAAATAATCTTCATCATATGACAAAGAGGACATGTTTAATATGAGAAAACAATTGGAGAATGTTGAAATACCAGTCATGTTTTGGCCTTTGGCTGACTGTTAGTATGATATTCCAGAAACATTGACAGAATATTGTATTCACGATATTAGTCTCAACATATTGAATACTCTATTTCACATAAATGAGAAAATATTTTCTTATAATGAAAATAAAAATCATGTCAAGATAATAGAAGGGTTGCAATTCCAAATTGATTTGGCATCACTCTCAATTTCCCTACATCCAAAGGTTGAAAAGTAGCAGAGAGCCCTTCAGCGTTCATGCCTTGGTGCATTAGAAAGGTTTCACCAATTAATTACCAATACCCCATCTGGTATTCATATCATGGGATGGGATGTTCATGGAGCATTTCATTTCACTGTTCTCTCTAGTCAAAAAAGCCCTCCATAAGTGGTCTCATGAAATGTTTTTGCCCATGGCTGGCCACATTTAACTGGTTTTTTTCAAAATAAAATCCTTTCCCAAGAACATGCCTCAACTAGTTCTTCCTAAAGTCAGGAATATAAAGAAAAAGTTTTTGAAATAATCTTTCAACAAGAAAATCAGAATATTGAATAGGCGTCTAGTTTAGAGCATGCACATCATGAAGTGACAGAGGTGTCAGAAATAATCCAATGGTTATCTGAGATAGGTTATTTGAGTGGATGTAGGATGGTGCATCCGACCAATATCAAGATTAAGGAATTCAAAATTAGGAGAGCTTTTCAGAATGTTTCACATATAGTATCTCAAGAGCCAACTCAACTTGCTAGACTGGGGAATCATTTCATCCAATCCTCTAGATCAACATATAAGATTTGAGGAGATGACTAGGAAAAACATGAACAGCCCCAGTCCACCGGACTGGGGTCTTTTTCAAATTCTCAATCTCTTCCTTAGTGAAATTCAGTATTCTCTCAATTAGGGGAGAAGCCACAAGAGGAACGTGGGGTAGAATTATCAAGAGATTCCCTCCAAATTACAGTTCATAAAGAATTTCCTAAAGGATCAACCAAACAAATGGAAATTTCTTATAAAGTACATAGAAGAAGACAGAATCACAGAAGCGCTGACCGAAGGGTAGCAATGCGTTAAGCATCGATAAATTTCATCAATGTCATGGTCAAAAATCCACCACAAACATGAATCTCACTTAGGGAGATCAGATGAAGAAGTTACTATTCAAGAGGTTTTACACACAGAACTAAATTAAGGAGGTGGGCGTACCAGAAGACAGAGGGGTTCCTTGGGCCAGACATTCCATTGGGTAAGTCCCTTCTATACTCCATAAAGTCGCATGCCAAAGAAAAGGGAAAAACATAGGTAACATTCCAACATACCTCTGGAGAAGTCCTATCACTCTCATTAAATGAAAAGTTTGTACAACCAAAAGAAGAAAAGAAGGAATTAATGAGGTTAAATTCAGAACAACTTCAAGGCAGTCTTCCTCTTAAGAATACTAGAGTTAATCAATCGAAGGGAATTTGTTGCAGCTACTTGGATGGATCAAGAATATCCCCCTTTACAAGTACACCATCATAGGTCCAATCCTATGGATTATATGGGACAGAAACCAGAAATACTACCATCAGTGTTAGTACTGGTCGCCACACCCATCCAAACTCCAGTTATTCCACCTACTCAGGTCCATGTTCAACCATATGTTTCTCAAAAATTAATGACTACCATTGAGTCATTAATAGCTCGGATGGAAGTTATGGAAGGAAAATGTACACAAGTTCAAACCGAAAAGAGATCTTACTCGAAATGGGTGGATGTAATTCCTCCCCCATCAAATTTTGTGAATACCACATTCCCAATTTTTAATGGTTTGGGAGATCCAGAACAACACTTGACAACTTTCGTTTCTCGTTGTGATCCTATGATGTGAACTCCTCAACAACAAGAAGCAGATAAGCTCAGGGGTTTTGTGTAGTCATTACAAGGACCATCTTTTTTCTAGTATACAAGTTTTCCATATTGGTCAATTAATGGGTGGTAAGCTCTATGTCAATTTTTTCTTCCTCAATTTAGCTACACATTGACAAAGACAACAATTTTTTATCATGAAAATTGTAAGCAAATGGAAAATGAATGAGTTTTGGATTTCATTTATCACTAAAAGGGGTTAACATATTCCTTATGTTTAGCACTCCCTCAAAATGAGTTGTTTCCAATCTATGTGGAAAATATGTGTGATGAATTATGCACACCATTGATCCCTGTGAAATAAAAATGAGGGTTTCAATACCTTACATCAATCACTCAGAAGATAGATGACTCTCATATAAAGACTAAGTCTAAAACTCATGTAACTCCATCAATTCTAGGAAGAAGAATAGCGAACGCAGAGACTGCTATAGTTACACTTAAACAAGCACTGATACCTGCTTCAACTTCAAAACATTCATCATATCGAAGGGCTCCACCACCTGACCGTCAACAACAATGTCCGCCTCATCAAGATGATTAAAGATATCAAAGGAAGAAATAGTTTGAAGATTTTAATATCATTGTTTATTCATTCCGGAATGAAAAAGTTCTTGGTTACTTCATCTCGGCTCTGGAAAACAATCTGGTTCAGTTTCCAAGGTCCAAAAGGAAAAACAAGGAAGGAGATAATGACCTCTACAATTATTTATCATTTCATCAGATGCTGGGGCATCCCATTTAAGAGTGTTTGGTCATTAATGACCTTTTTCAAAAGATGGTGGAATCTAGACACGTAATGTAGAATGGTTCTTCAGCCCGTGTAGTATGTGTTACTACTGATGATCTAGAGGAAGATGGTGAGTGGCACAAAGTCAAAATTAAAAATACTCATAAGTATGATGATTGGATGGTCGGGAAAATGATCAACTGAACTCATGCCATTTTTCGAACACTATTTAATCAGCCAATTTTGTCTTCTACTATGAATGCCACATCAAAATTCCCTTTATCACGAGGAAAATACCTAAATAAACAGCATAATTTGATGAAATAAGAGCAGTCAAGTGAAGACGAGCTCACGTCAAAGCCTAAGTTGTATTTGAAAGTAGAATATTTTATACGCTCGGCTTCAAAATCATAGGAACTTCCCCCACCAAACGGCACAACCTAAACTAATTAATTAGGTAGAATATTTATCAGAGGAAGAATTTATTTTTAGTTCATTTAACATGATTCATTTAACAAATCCTTATGCCAATGAAAGTTTCAATTATACTAATCTTCTGTTACCTGTATCAAATAGAGGAATTAGAGGAAGAGAAAGAGGTCTAGGATACAGGGGAATATGTGGATTTTCCAGAAGCCGCTATTACAATTCTACCCCTAGTAGAACTGTATATGTGGCAGAAACTTGTAGAAAACCGTTCAGCTGGCTCAATTGGAACATGAACGTATTTCCACGCATGAAAGTTTTGGTCCTCACAAAGTTATTTTGTAAGACCGGTGAGAGGTCACACCTTCTTCCTCTTAGAAAATAGATAGACCAAGTCGGTCTAATCTATAGAAGCCATGTGTGTTTCCAACTCTTACCCCAATAAGGGATGAATCTTCTTCCAATGAATCAAATTCCAAGGCACCTGCAAAACCAAATTTTCATGATGGGAAACAAAAACCATTGGACAAAAATTATAATTTATTGAAAATTTTGGCCCAAGTACGGGAGAAGTTAACAATTTTGGATGAATTGAATCTATCAAAAGATATTCAGGAGGCTCTTATTGAGGCTTTTACAAGTCGTCAACAATTCGAAACTCAAATTATTGTGGGTGAGGTATACCATATACAAAATGATTCTGCAGAATTCCATGCATTGATATCATTTATAGATGAAGATGAAGATGATGTTGCATGTGGAAATATTAGACCTTTGTATCTATCTAGAAAATTCAATGAAATAGACATCTGAAGAGCTATCATTGATAATTGATTAAGAGTCAGTCTCCTTCTTATTCGTACACTTCGAAGATTGGGCCTCACCGAATCTGATTTATCTCCTTGTACTTTGTTGTTTCAAAGATATGATAAGAATGAACAAGAACCTCTGGGAGAAATTACACTCAGAATTAATTTTTGAGAACTTTTATCTAATTTAGATTTCATGGTTGTTTGTCAGGACACAACATTCAACATTTTTCTTGGAAGACCTTGGTTACAACAACATGTGCCGTACCTTGGTCATACCATCAATGTATCAAATTTTCTTCAATGGTAAAATTGGGACATTGTGTGGTGACAAATACCCATTAAAAACATGTGAATCTCAATAACATCGAGGCAGAATTTTATCACATGGAGGGAAAGGAAAAATCCACAGCAAAGAGGGTTTCCAAAATTAATGATCCATGTGGTTTGGAAAAGGTTCCAGCAATCCCATTCATACATGTGAGTACAGGTTACGTGTTTCCTATTAGTCAAATTGACAGGATATACCTAAATACAAATACTCATATGGAATCCTCCATAATGTCAGTTATGGAAATCGAGCCATACAACATGGGGGAAATTGTTGATTCACCAAGCAATGATGAAATCTTAGGGGGAGATGTCTTCATTTAATCCATTTAAATCCAAAAATTCTATTCTTCATCAACCATATCAAAAGAAGTTAGTGCAATACCAGAGGAAAACAATGATGTTGATTCTCAATCCATCATCTCTTCTCTATCACCCCACAAAGACCCTTCATCATCAATAGGGATAGAAATGGCAGTCTCTTCACCAAGATGGTCAAATATTATCTTTTCCCCTTACCATGGAAATTCAGCTTCATCATCTATTATTCAAGTATAAATAGAAGAAGTAACACATATTTAAGAAGAAAATGAATATCTCAGGGATTCTCCTCTAGCATTTGAAGAGGGTATCTTCACCACTATGGATGAACTCAGGGAAATAAATCTCGATACCAACGATGATCCATGCCCAACTTTAATTAGTGCGACCATGACTCATGAAAAAAAAGAAATGTATAATTCATTTCTAAAGAAATATAGAGATTTATTTGCATGGAATTATTTAAAAAATTCCGGGTCTTGATCTTGATGTTACCACTCATCATTTGGGTTTTCCAAAAGAACAGCGAGGATTCAAGCATTAAGTAAGAAGAACACACCCAACTTATGCCTAAAAAATTGAAGCTGATGCTGATAAGATTATCCAGGAAAACTTCATCATAGAAGTTAAATATCTCAAATGGTTGGATAATATTGTCCCTGTAAAAAAGAATAATGTAAAAATTAGAGTTTTCATTAACTTCAAGGATCATAATCAGCATTAACCTAAAGATGATTTTCCAGTTACAATCACAGAACTCTTAATTGATTCAACAAATGGATATGAAGCTCGTTCCATCATGGAATGTTATTATGGGTACAATTAAATACGATTAGAACCAGAAGATGAAGAGTATATAGCCATCAGAGCTCCTCAAGGTGTGTTTTGCTATCGATTAATTACCTTTGGACTGATGAATGTCGGTGCAACGTATCAACATGCCATGATCCATATATTCAAACCTTTTTTACGGAAATTTGATGAATGTTATGAGGATGATTTTGTGGTTAAATCTATACAACGTTCTAATCACTTGGTCGATCTGGAAATCATATTCAGCAATCTTCAGCAACACAATTTGAAGATGAACCCCTTGAAATGTGCTTTCAGGGTAACCTTATGAAAATTTCTCGGCATTCTTGTATGACATCATGGTATCATAGTTGATCTTGAGAAGAAAAAATCAATCCTTGAAATAAATCCTCCTTGAAAATTGAAGGAATTAAGTTGATTTCAAGGACACTTGTCCTATATTCGGCATTTCATTGTCAATTTGGAAGGCATGTTTTTACCCTTCACCAGATTTATGAAGAAGGGAGTCACCTACCAGTGAACTGAAGAATGTAAAGAAGCATTCGATAACCTCGAGAAATATCTCTTGAGTCCTCCTATATTAATACCATTTGTTGAAGGAAGAAAAATAATTCTTTATGTGATAGCTTTAGGGTGATCATTTGGTCACTTCTTTGACCAAAAGAATGATGTTGGGAATGCAAACAGTCTTTACTATCTCAGTAAGACTATGCCTAAGGCCAAAACTTGATATTCATGTATTGAAAAGTGCTGCCTATCATTAATCTTTGCAGTTCAGAAATTGAGACACTACCTGCAATATTATGAGGTCCAATTGGTATCTCGCAATAACCTACTCAAATTTATCCTTAGTCATCCAATGCTTACAAGACGTCTGGAAAGCTGGAAAATTATTTTTCAGTAGTTTGACATCTAGTATGTGTCTCAAAAGGAAATAAAGTTCCAAGCTCTTGCCGATTTCCTTGCTGAATACCCATATGTAGAAGATATATCTTTAAATATTGAATGTCCTGATGAGGAAGTCTTCTCTATTCAAGATAATCCTCAAACATGGGAAATGTACTTTGATGTTGCCTCCAGAATTCCAATAGGGATGAAAATGGAAGATCCTAAATTCAACAATCTTAGGTTAGGAATCATGCTTATTTCACCAAAAAAGGCAGTGCTACCCTGTTCCTTCTTATCGTTTTGTAGGCGATACAAAAAATGAAGCCGAATATCAACCTCTCATCGCTGGCTTGGAAATGGTGCTTAGGGAACAAGTGAATTACATGAAGGTAAAAGTTGATTCAGATTTGGTAATCAAACAAATCAATGGGGATTATGCCATTAGAAAGGAAAATTTAATCCCTTTGTGTGATTACATTAGATAGTTAATGGTGAAATTTCCTTCGGAACTGACATTTTCTTATGTCCAGTGATCACAAAATGCCTAACTCATGCACTGGAAAATGATGCCATAGCCCTAGTAGATCCAAACTGGGACAAAATAATCATTAGTATTTCCCAAAGTCATGTAGTTTCTCCTTTTTTTCAAATCAGAACAGAGGAAATCAATGAAATCAGTCCCATTTCTGAAACATATGGTCATACTACAGGATGGATGACACCTTTCCGAGAATACATTAAAAATGGAACACTCCCACTTGATAGTGCCGGTAAAGAAAATGTCTGGTGATTTGTGGTCAATTTTACTCTTTATGATAGACCAGATCAGCAAAAAATTCTCTAAAATCAAGGTTTTGATGGAATTTTTTTTCAGATTTATTGATGGTTACGAGACAATGGATTTCATGAATGATGTACATGTAAGAGTTTGTGGTGCCCACTAGTCTGGGCATAGACTTTCTGGTCAAATTAGAAGGCTTAGATACTTACGGCCTTCAATGATGCAAGATTGGGTTGATTTCACTAAAATGTGTTATTATTTCCAAATATGTGACAACTTTATTCATCAACCCCCAGAGTTGCTTCATACAGCTAAATACTCTTGGCCATTTGCCACATGGGGAATGGGGGAAGTAGGACCTTATCCTCTGGCTACATCTAATCAGTTTTAGTATATTCATACTACTACTGACTTCTTTTACAAATGGGTAGAGGAAATAACTCTCAAATGAGTTATTTATAAAGGCATTTTTTGCTTCTTCAAGTCATACATCATTACCAGAATTGGTGTCCCTCATACCATATTGACAGAAAATGGAACTAACACTTGTTCATCTGAGGTGAGAAAGTTGTATCAAGAATATAACATCAAATCCTACCATTCGTCTCGGTATCATGTAGTTTCCAATGGAAAAATAGAGGCCCTCAATAAGAGTCTTTCAAACATACCACAAATTATGGTGGATAAAGATAATAAATCATTGACTGATAAACTTTTTCATTCTTTATGGGCTTATTGGACCACCACCCGCACTACTACGTGGTCAACACCATATTCATTGGTATATGGAACAGAAGCAGTCATGACCATTAAGGTTAATTTAACTTCGCTCAGAGTAGCCATTTCTGATCATTCATACACAGATGAACAATATCAGAAGCGATTTGATGAATTGGAACAATTAGATGAAAAGTGATTGTGAACCCTGCAACACATGGAAGTGTATCAGAATCGAATAACATGGTTTTTAATAAAAAAGTTCATCTTTGTTCATTCATTCAAGGAGAATTGGTATTGGTCCTTAGAACTCCAATCATACCAGGAAAGAAACTTCCCAAGCTTGAGCCAAAGTGGGAAGGACCTTATTAAATACATAAGGTGTACTATGATAGAACTTATTCTTCAATCTCAATGAATGGTGAACTCATCATGATTTCAACCAATGGTATATTCCTGAATAAGTATTTTGTGTAACAAAAATTATATCATCCTGCATGATGTTAAACTATAAATAGTCCCTTATACATCTTACGTGACGTTAAACTATATATGTTCACTCTGCATGACGTTTAAACATTGAAAAAGTCCCCTAATATGTCCTTCATGACATAAAACTATGCACATGTCCGGTAAGAAGTTAAACTACAGAAAAATAAATCCTAGATACATGATACTAAACTATACAACACCCTTTTTTCCACATGACATAACACTGTGCATCGTTAGGTTTATTTCTACCTCTTGTTTCTCACAACGAGCATGACTCACATGATCATAGAGTAAGCTTCAACTATGACACCCTCTCTAGGTTGGAAACAATGATTAAGTCCCATCACCATCTTTGGGTCATTTTCCTCAAGTACAACTCGATCACCAATTCATTCTTAATCAATTTACTCAGACTTTAATCCTTTCCTTCGAGGTTGGGTACGTTGGCAACATCCTAAGGTTCAAGCACAAAACCAATATCATCAAATCATTTCACCTCCATCTCATATGATGTTGATCCGTGAATCCCCCCACCCCCAAAACCAATAGCTTCACATTGGTTCGTCGTCATCATACATGACGTTAAACTATGTACGTCCATTTTGTCCATGCTACATGACATTAAATTGTGCATCATCATTGCTATATGATGTTAAACTATAACATCCCCCATTTTCCTCACTGAAAGACAATAAACTGCATAGTAATACGTACTAGCAACATGACGCTAAACTGTGCAGCACCGGTCCATGCATATGACCTTAATCTATTTGTACTTTTGCCCTATATTACAGTAAACTACAATAGTCTCTTACACCCTCACCTGAGAGGTAATCATTATTTACATTGATCTCCAATCATTTCATATTCCAAGGACTACGTTCATACATGGAAATGACCGAACCTTTAATCTTGTTTCGAAACATTATCGCACTAAAGTCCCCTTTCACCCTTCACATGTACAAACTAAATATGTAAAGATGATATTTGATGAACAATGTATGGATTGATTCCCATCCCTATGTGATATGTAGGAATGTTCGAGCGTCCCTAGAATCCATCCCCAAGTCATTGGGCCGAACACCAAACTCCACTTTCAGTCCCTTGGCTAAAAAGTCCCCTTGTGAGCACATGAATGTTGTATGAAAACCATGGTCTTCATTCACATCAGGTTTATAAAAACACACAATGTGTCTCTATTATTATGTTTTGAGCTCTATGACTCTAAACTAATATCTCCTACGCTCTTCTCCCAGATGACATTAAACTATATTTCAAAAAAAATATATGAATTGATTCTAATCCTAATGAGATATGTAGTGATGACCATCATCTCAATTCAGGACCCAACCAGAACATGATTATGGTCAGCATTGGTATATGTATCTTTTTCATGAATTGGATAATACACATTTTCGTGTGTCATACTACTAACCACAAATACGTTTAGATATCCATAACCCTTTTTTTAATTTCTGGTCACAAAATGTCTGATACACGAGAATTCTTTTGCCTTACCATGTATCATGTTCCCTTAGACGGCCTTGCATAAATAGTCTACATAACAAACCTTTCATCGAAAAGATGATATTATATGACTATCCATCCAATTCCCTTAAGTGGCCCTACATAATTCAACCATCTAACGGGTTTGTAAAATAGTGGTAACTTCATTATTGGTGTGTAAACAGCTTTTGTCCTTTTTGGTCATAACGATGATATGTAGGGATCCGCCAAAAACAGACATCCCTAACATATTTGTCCCATGCACATTTTCATGATAGAAATTATTCTAGTCTATGGTTTATAATTCCCTTCCCTACGTTTGGGTCAGAACATCTTTGATGTGACATTCATACAATTCTTTGACAATCATGATTGGAAATATATTCTCCATATTCAAGTACCCCCTCCATACAACAGACATTATGCTTTGGGAAATTTGAATCTCCATAAAAATTCACTGGCATTTAGCAATAGAAAAGTAAAATTTCTAAGTGTCTTTTTTCCTAACAATGCAGCACGTTTCCTTAGGTGGCCTTCCATAAGTATTCTACATAACATAACTATCATCCAAAAGATGTTATTATTAGACTATGCAGCCAATACCCTGATGAGGCCCTGCATAATTCAACCCCCTAATAGGTTTGTGAAATTGTGATAACTTCACTCTTAAGAAATACTTCCTCTATTTCCTTATAGCCCTTTTTCCATATCATCCCTCAGATTCAAAACATCAATGTCATAGTTTACAATTTTTCATCCATAGATGAATGTGATAATATGTTTTCAAAAAAATTATCAAGGAATTAAGTTAATTTTAATCCATTTGTTCAAATCTGTTCGACAGTAAACATTAGTTTTTTTATATCTGACATTCATGAACGTAAACTACCAACAAGAGATAGGGTACTCATTAAATTGGAAACCTTTAAAATGAACTATGAACAAAAATTAAGTCCAAGTTCGCTAAATATACATTTTTTATGATTTATGAAATATTGAGCAACAACAAGATGAAATATTTGTGGTGTTGTTTGTGTAATCCATGCAAAAATCAATCTATGCTTACTAGGCCCATTGGCTTAGGTAAATTTTTTTTAGTAGATAGAAAGAGAATGAAAATAAAAATGATTGATGATGAAATGTCTTTTTCTTTAACGCACAAGATTAGAAGAACATCCACAGATTGGCGTATCTTATCATTTTCAAGAATTACAAGAGGATTTCAACATTACTTTTCATTTGATATATATCATTCTGAGCATCATCAGCAGCCACTTGAATTTCATTCACTCAACCAGCTCCACTATTTTCAGATTGATGGAGTGATTTCTTGGCATCCATGATGGATTTCATACCATCTGTTTGGACTCTTTAAATTTACTTTTTAAGCTGGTCAGGATCCCCAGTAACGACATCTAGCAATTGCTGATGCTTCATCTGCTGGACAACTTTCTTCATGATCATATGCTTCAGCTCTTTCAGCTTTGCAGCATGATCAGCCTCATCTCAGGACATCACATCCTAGAATTCATTGATATTGGTTAGTAGACTCGCTCTGATCAGATCTTAATGGAACTTTATCTCTTACTCCCTCCTTATGATGACTTGTTTCACCGCGGTATGGATCTACTTGATATCCAAAACCGCAAAGTCCCATCAGGGCAAACAAGGATGACAGTCGTGATATCTTTGAAAACATATCTTCAAGAGGCACTTCAGATATGATCTTCCATATATTCTTCCATGCCTTGCGGCGTGAGAATTGGAGAACCTTTTTTCACCTCAGGGATTAATGCACTTAAGGAAGTTCCATATTCTATTCCTTCCCCCTGACCTTTGGCACATCATATTCTACTCCCGTTGGGGCTGAGGCTGAGGCTTCACCTCCGAATCTAGCCACTGATGTTGACGACCTAGAATAGTTAATTGAAATCATTGGTTAGTTTCAAAGGATCGCTTTCTACTCCCATTGGGGCTGAGGCTGAGGCCTCGCCATCAGATCTCTCCACTGAAGATGATGGTCCTGCATAGCCAATTGAAAGATTTGTTTAGTTTCAAAGGATAAAAATGTTTATTATTTGTCTTGAATATTAATTTCATCCATAAATATTATCATTATTTTCCCAATGGTAGATTAGTAGCATGAGAAGGCTCCTACCCATAATTCCTAGATTCAACAGGATTTCCATGATGGGTTTTAGGATGCTTTGTCTGGTTAATCTCCACATGAGATAGTGTATCTACAATGAATGGGTTGCCTCTACCACCTTCACGCATTAGTAGATCATCAGATTGAATATATGAAACTGCACATTTCAACCAATCATGGTCAGAAATGTAATAATGAAATTTTAACAAGATGAAGGATAACAATCACGTCCAAAATCTTCTAAATTACATGGTAATTTAACTTGATGTAATATTTCGTCAAAATACTTCCATGTTTAATCATTTCATCAAGGGATATCTCATATTCATGTTCACTCTCACCAGTGGGATCATTTGATATTTCATCTTAGAGACCCTCCTCTTGCAACATATGATGCTAGATATCTTCCTCAAAGAAAATTGAAGAGTCAGATGCAGTGGTCTCCAAATGTTCTGGTGTAGGTGTTGAACCTAAAGCATCACAGAAGGGGAAGTAATTTGATGTTTTCATTATGAAGTATTGTTAATTTACAAGAAGCGTTCTCTTCTCTCCTTGCAGTAGAAATAAGAGCAGTACAAGGAACAGACGATGGCTCTTCTTCTCTCATCATTTCTTTAGGAGCAGCCAGGTCAGCATGAATTTGCGACTGTTCACCAGCACCCTCCATCTTCCTTAGAGGAGGGTCAGTCCTCTCCTTCAAAGGATAAATCAAGGAAGCCCCTAAAATCTCTAGAAGTACGCAAAACCTTTTCATGAATTAGGATTCATGACTATCCGAAGGACTTACCACTACTGATGAAGTGTCTAGTTGTGGACTTCTTCATTCGATGCCTTTTCTTCTTTGACATTTTTGGGTGTGTCGACATTGTCATCTCAAAATACCGGAATCAGAGAGTGTAAATCCATGTCTAACTCCTTGTCCATGACTTGCTGGCCTGGAGATACTTTTTCTGGATCACGAAGAGATTCAGGGACTCCAAGAGCTGTGCCACCATGGCTGTACTTCGGTGAATGGGCATCAGCAGTTCCTTCCTTAACAAGCAGCAGGATGAAGAAAGTAATTTCCTTGAGTAACAAATATTTGACTGTAATTAAGTTTCAAAGAAAATAAGGAAAGAAATTTACATCTTCAGGAGCCACGTAATTGTTCCACTAATCATCTCCTAGAGCCCCAATCCCCTTAGTGGTTCGACGATCCTTTATTTCCTTCGCCCGCTTAGTGATTGGAATGGAATCATAAATGGAATAAATGAGAATTTCCAACTCTCTAATGCAATCCCGCACTTCATTGGGGTTATCCTCGAAGAGGATATCAGTAAATTCCTTGAGATCCCCCACTTCGGGGATATGTAGCCCTTCGCATAAGTCCATCCAGGCAGTTTCTGCATCACAATATAAAATCTTCCATTTTTGGACAGCCTCTGGTCACAAATATTCATAATGTACACTAGAAGGACACAAGGAGGGACCTATAGTCTGGGACATAATCTTATTCAAAGCTCATATAATCACAGATAAAGGATAAGAAAATGAAACTTGTTGATCTATAAAATAATGAAGAATAAATTTCCACAATGATATATATCTCCATGAGTCTATAGAGAAGGTCACTTGACTCTGGCAGGAGGATTATATCTGGGACAAGGCCGTTTTGACGCATGTCATGACTCATCATCCCCATCCATGGAATCTGATGAATCAGACCTAAGTGAAGAGCCTGTTGAATCTGCTCCAGGTGGGAAGAGTAACCTTCCAGACGAAGGGTTTCTTTCCTGACCTTCTATTTTTACTCCCCAACCAGGAGACAGGAAGATTCAATACCCCTGTCGGGTATGATTCTACCAAGTTCTCGGAAAAACATGTTCTCAATTGACTCGCCACTCTAGCAAATTGTAAATCAAACACTAACTTGTTCTACTGATAGTTGTCAGCAACCATTGTTGTTGGGTAACCATTGGATGCTACTCTAACCTGATGTGCATAGGAGGGGATAAAAAAATCTTCTATAGACACTTGAATTGGTGTGCAAATCTATATGGAGAATATGCCTCATATATAATCTCTCTATCAATTCGGGTGGCCAATACACCATCTCTGCAAGCCAGCTTATATGATGTTAATTCCAGGATAGTTATTCCACAATAAACAAACTGCCTGGTTGGCATGTTTTCACATGGAAAAAAAATGAGATTCTTTGAATATTCTCATCCTCACGTTCAGATCATAGGAATTGAGGGACAATAATGAAATTCTAGAAATTCCAATATCAATGGCCTAAAAGAACATATATGAACCTATACTCCACTTTTTATAACTTATGTCCTGAAGTGAGTGGTGATCCATCCCCACAAAACATGGAATGGTGTCACTATTCTCAATAGATATTTACCCATATAGACATGGAGTAAGATCTTTTGAATATTTGCTAAACTAGGGGTGTCCAACCAAACCATTGTTCTCTCATCCAACTTGGCTACAATAATGAAGGACCCTGGCCAGACGCCTCCTTTCGAATCAATAAATGGTAGAAGATAAACGCTGATCCACAAGGCTAATAATCCCGCCAGACGGGTCTTCTCTGGGATTCTTTGATCCACTTCATACCCCCACTTTTCAAACTCTCCCACTTCCAGAGTTGGAAAGAATGTGCCATGAACACCCCTCTTGTCTGCTCTGGGGCTACTAGTAGGACGTGTATAGGTGGGCCCCTTCTCCTTCTTCTTGATTTGAAATATGTCCATCCACTCCTCTGGATGGATATCTTCTCTAGAGTGAGTTTTCGTGTTTTTTGTATTCTTAATATTGTGGAAAATTTTCAATAACTCTCGATCCAAATACGGAGTCATCTCTGATTCATTCTAGGTCGCCTTCAGAGGGTTGATCTCGTTATACATGTCTCCCAAAATTGGATCACTTGAGATCTTTAAGACATCCAATAAGCTGATGCCTACTTCTACATTAGTCATATGGAAAGAATTGGTTTTCGGGCTCTAGCATCTGATTAGCTCCGGCAAAAAATCATCATTCCTATAGACATATGTATGCCCAGCCCAGATGACTTCATATATTTCATCTCCCTTTAGATCCTCGACAAAACCTGCATAGGTTTGTCAGACCCAATTTTCCCACATCCAAGTCATATTTACACATCCTCCAGGACATAAATCCCAACTCTTTCTCCTTCCCTTGGATTGGTCCATCTGAGAATTTCAGAAAATAGATTGATAGCAATGCGGTTTCAGGTCAAGATTGTGAGGATTTTGATCTGGATCAAGTGGGCTATGATGCATTATGATTTCCTTCTCTACTATTCCAGCATTGAAAAATGTTTCGGCAACTGAAACATTTTTCGAAGAGAAATCAGTGTAAGTCTGAAACCAGGAATGAGGAATATAATTCATTGCCTCAGGAACGATGACTCCTGGCAGATGACCATGGCCATATAAAGGCAAGTAAATGATATGTGGGAAATTGGCATGATATTGCTTCATGTAAATATCCACATGTGGGAGAGTGCTATCATAGATAACATAATATTTATGGCCGACAACGTTCATCATGTAATTTATTCTCTTATTAGCCAGCTGATCAGCTAATCTAATCTTCTTTAGAGCCATTGAATCTGACTAAAGATCAAACAGATAACTATTAAATAAGTGGTTTTTTTGATATATTTGATATGAAAACAAAAAAATGGTTACGGAATTAAGTCGTGTATGTTTTTCCGCACAAGTGTTGCCGTGCAAGTATTTTCGCGCAAGTAGTGGTGCGCTAATGATGGCTCGTGAGTCAAAATCTTTACTGGAGAAGCACGACACAAAGAATAGTGATCGACTGAGAGAGAAACACACTTGCGCAATGATAGCTCAAACAATTTGGAGACAAGATGGTTTGCGCGATGTGAAGCCAATATATATAGGTGATCCCCCAACCCGTGTTCCTAAAACCCGCGTGCCTAAAACCTGCACGCCATTGAACCTTGGTTTCTCGTTATCCTCATAGTTGAATCATATCTTCTTTTTCAGATATAACTCTAAGGGGGGACTTTTGTTGATGCTCAGTTATATCACATAGTCCATGGAATGACAAAGGGGATGTAGAGACCCGAAGCTTGACGTACATGGACATTACATTACTTTTGCGGAATACTTAGTACATAACAAAAACACACACACAAGGATCGTAATAGTTTAGTGTCTTTGGAAACTCGGAACGTAATCTTCTAATCGTGGTGAAAGATCTTCAATATCTCCCATAAAGATCTTCCCTTTTTTTTACCTAAAACCTTTCTTTATATCCTGGGGAAAAGAAAACATAAAAGGGTGAGCTCAAATGCTCAGTAAGGGTATACAAAAGAAAAATCAATCACTTCATATTCATAAGAACATAACTTTTGGAAATCTTAACCTGCAAAAGAGAGCATAATTTCATAACATGGGATAAATCATAGTAGTGTAATGAAATCCCAATAATCATAACATAAAACATGAAACTTTGTGGCATACACACATAATCATAGAGAATCATTTCTTGTTAGTCAAGACCCATTGCCAAGACTATCTTAGTGGACAAAGTCCCTTTCTGAATCGAGTAACCCTCGTTTCAGTCATGTTTCACTGAACCGGTATAACCTACCATTTCATCCATGTCTATATCATGAGATATAAAATCTTTACCCAATGCATTGGAGGGAGATATAGGTCCCACCCATCTTATAATGAATCCTTTCTTATGTGTGCCACATAATCATAAATCATACATCATCACATACCACATGTAACAAAAATGGGATTCTTGAAACATCATGACATCATAAAACAAATCATATAAGGTAAATGACTTCATAAAAATAATTCCCTCAAAACATAATCAAATCAATGTAATAATAGGGATAAAAACAGAACCCTATATTATCTTAGATGGAAAATAATTTTGATAAAACATTTGAACTCTATTCTTGAGGAAAATATCCTTTCTACTTCAAAAACACTTTTCTTTTCTTAACATGTCATACAATTATAAACTAAAAGAAGTTGATTAAAAATAAACATGAAAACTTATAAAGGATGATTCTTGGAAATAATGTTTTAAAAATCCATTCTTGCCGTATGAGTTAAAAAAACATTCTTCGTACTTTTGTCGGAAAAGTCAAAAAGTACCTCGTACAAAAAAAACGACAAAAGATTCCTTTCATATTCTTTACTAAAAATTCACCGAAGGGTAAAATTGGATTTAAACTATTGTAAGTGGATGGAACAATATGACATATTTATGTAACATGGATGTGGATGATAAAATACACCCCAGTAATTACCAAAGTAAATACAATCTCGGATAAAAGTGAGATTGTGATATTTCCCTTACCTTAGGTCCGATTTGCTTCGTATGTGTCCGAACCTCCTGTATAATGATTTAAATAATGTCATTGACTTATTACAGAATCATATTCATTGTTATGATATCATATATGGTTCACTTATGACATTATATTACCCGTTCTTTTTTAAATTCCATGTTAAAGAAGCGTTTTGGGTAAAATCGTTTCATTTATCGTAGGTGTTTTGACTTGTTGTTCTTGAAATTATTATAACTTCTATCATGATTTACTTACTTCCAGAATATAAAATATGATTTATATGTCATATATATTCAGTATATATATATATATATATAATAGATAGATAAATGAAATGAAAAACACCGTTCATGGAGACGGTAGTCCGTACGTACGCATGAACGCTGTTTTTCATTCCTTATTGTCTTGAATGGAAGTAAGTAGATGACATAAATATACATATATACATAAATCCAGTAGCTTTATAATTTCATATATTTTATTATTATTTCTTATATATACTTTTTAATCATTCTTAAATGGTTAACATGGAGAATGAATCTCATCGCGTCGTGGAGACGGTAGTCCGTATGTACGCACGAGCGATGATATCATTTCCATAAATATTGAATTGAATTGGAGTGTATTATACAATATATCAGAATCAATATGATGTTGTAATAACTATGTATAGTTATTCTTTACACCATTATACCCATCCATGTAAGGTGGTGGTGGAAAATAGATTACACCACGGCGTGGAGACGGTATTCTGTACGTACGCACGCGCGGTGATTTCTTTTCCCGTAGGATGGATAGATGGTGAAATAGGGTTGTTTCATACTTATAATAACATATCAGTATATGAGTGATACTGATGTTATTAATTCATAATGAAACAACCTAAGAAGAAGAAGTGGAAGAAGAAATAAAGATGAAAGAATTGGTAACGGTAATTACCTCTTCTTTGAAGGGCCTCTTTGAGACCTCCTCTTAGGGCACTAAAATTGGTCTTTGAGGAAGACCAGAACCTCTAGGATGTTGCTAGGGAAGTGGAGAAGAGATTTTGGCAGGGGTTGGCCGATCTTGAGTGCTAAAATTGGTGTGAGGAGGAGGGGGAGGAGGTGTCCTTTTATAAGGGAGGAGAGGGGCACCTTAGGAATACCTCAAAATATTATTTTATATTAATGTCAAAATCGATTTATAATGGTTCCAAAGGGTCTTATTTCGAATCTAAAGTGGGGATGGGTCGAAATAATATCAACCAATAGGATTTAGACAAGTTTAGGGTATTATTTTAACCTTATAAATTAGATTTAACTCTAAGTTAAATAATTTAACTTTTACCGTGTCTTTTTGTTTTCTTTCACTATATGGTTAATACACTTACTATAACATGCTAAACGAACCCCAAATTGTATAATATTAATAAATATATCCTAATCTAAGTCATTTGGCCTAACCTTAGATTTTTAGGAATGAAACAACAATTAATAATATAATATTTGATTTAAAAACTATTTTGTGTCAATTTTGACACTATTTGATATATGATTTTTGTGAAAGTCATAACAGAATTATATGTTCGAACCAAGTTGATTAAATCAACACTAATATATCATAGTAACCTAGAAAATTAGTGTAATTCATAAAAAGTCTCAAATTATATTTAGTTTTGTGTTTATAACATCAATTATGTCAATATTTCATTAATAAGATAATTACTGCATCATCTTTGTGTCATAAATAAATTAACTTATATGATGTCTAAAAATTACAAATAAAATACCATTATGTGGGAAATCTTTTTATCTTTCTAATGAAAATTTATAGTCGAATTTATCTTATGTATAACCCCATATTAAAAATGATTTACTTATTAAACTTTGATTTTAACTATTTTAACCCTTCTTTAAATAAATTAATAATAAATGTTCTAATCTAATACAAGTGGTCCTAAATGGTCATATTTTATTCCTACGATTGTTTTTGGTCGATATACACTTGTCCAATAGAATTAGGACATGTGTTAGGGTAATAGTAATATCATATTTACCCTTAGTTACCCTATTTACTATTAACCGTGGTAAAAAAAGTAAGAAGTTACTATTCACCAAAAATTATTTTCATCTCATTGAACCACATTTTAGTCCTTGATATTAACCGTGTCTGTCGGATTTTCGAAATTCCATTCACAGAAGCGGTAAAATTAAGTTTTATGCAAAATTCAGTTTTTAACCTACCACTTAGTGGTTTCACTATTCATCAAAAATTGAAAGTTTTCAGAAAAATGCCAAAATTTCATCCTAAGCTATATTTCATATTCCGAATTCAAAAATGAAGTCTATTTTACCAAATTCATAACATAGAAATTTCATTAATTAATTTTATAATTAAATCCCGCTGTTAAAACAAATAGCGTGTTTTTAAGAAACAATATCTATCAAAAGATTGACACTTGATTATGTCTGGTTTAAATGTGAAATTACAACCAATGACCAACATTGTATTAAATTGTAAAAATATATTCTAAATATACTTTAAAAACACTCAAATTAATAATTTATCACTATTAATTATTTTGATAATAAAAAGTTGTTTTTAATTAAAATTTAGTAATTTTCACTATTCATCAGAATATGAATGTTATCCGAAAAGTACCAAAATTTCACCTTAGGCTAAATTCGATACTCCGAATCCAAAAATGAAGTTCATTTTGAAAAATAAGATTTACAGAATTTTAAAAAGTGGTTATTACTATTCATAACGGCTAGTTTTAATAATATTTTAATAGCATATCGTTGTTTAGTGAAACTCGGTATTGCGTATTACACACGCTATCGAGGAAGGTCGCGATTGCGTGTAATGCAAGGAAAGTCAAGGATGCGTGTTGTGCAAGCTCCTTTTGGTGTAGCGTACACACAAGACATTAATAAAATTAAAAAGAATATAATATCTTGGGCTGTTACATTCTACCCCCCTTAAAATGAATTTCGCCCTCGAAATTCGTCGGGGTTATAAATGGTTTACTATTTCGAAAGTTTCTTTAATAGAAACCCACATCGTAAAAAGAAATATCAAAACCAATCTTTAAAAACAAAAGTATGAAACGCAACGGTTACCCAAATAAACTAATCACTGGGTTTCCACATAGGTGAAAATATGGATATGGAAGAAAAATATAACCATCATGTTCTGATGGAGAGTGGTAGAGAACATGGCTATGGAAAAGCCAACAATCACAAATCCATAAATTTGTGACGATCTAAGGTACCATCCGATTCATCAGGTATAAGATCACTAGGACAACATTTTTGGTTTTCAAGATCATTTCCCTAAAGTTGAAAATTTGAATTAGAATAAATACTTTCTTTATTTTGGTACAATCTTACTGTTGTTCGTGCCTTGAACAATTTCCACTTCATCTCTTAAATAAATGAAGTTTAATTTGTTATTCGTGAAGTGTTAGCAGATCATGTGATAGAATGACGGGTCATTCCATTTGTCTCAAACAAAAGGTTAGAAAAATTATATACATAAGTCGATCTGTAGTGAGATTAATCATATATTGTTCCTAAAATGGACTTATACTTCATATATCATACTGCTTAATATAATAAAACTAGTTTCTACTAAACAGGGACTTCCTGTAGGCCAGTGGTAGGCGATAAAGGCCAGTCGCATTTCGGTTGTGGGTTCGATTCCCACAGCCTTGTCCGACGCGATGGGCTGTCGCCCGTCCTGCAGGTTGTCCTTTTTCTATAAAAACTTCTATCCTTAAACAATACTAACTTATGTTCAACATAATCCATTCCAATCTTAAGGCTTACCCATCATACTGCAGTCTACTCTCATAATATAGTGAAAACAATTACCAGAGATTTAATACCATCGTTGATCCCCATATATCATAAGATATGTCTTGTTGGTCACATTCTAAACATTCAAAGTCCTTAATCATGTATTCTCTTGAATACCCATTGAACCTTAGTGAAAACATGAATGCAGTTAAACGTTAACACTTTCCACATACCAAAATCCTCAAAATTATATATACTCAAACCATGATATCACTTAGTCCTTATATCAATCATGAGCTCATGAATACTATTAAACTTTTCATTTTCTCGTTTTCCCTTCATTATGCGCATATCATCTTATTTCCAAAAAAATATCTCAATCACTTTGAATACCACATCAATAAATATTGCAATACTCAATGATACAACATTATTTTGGAATCCCATTACATAAACACTTAATCATTCCACCACATCATTGTCATATTCAACATTGCCAATAGTGATCGCATGTGACTTCCCTTTGTCCTTTGCCTTCAGTGCTTGCTCATGTTGATCATCACTAACCCTTGGATTAGGGCATTTATTAGCATAATGACCCATTTCCTTGCACTTGAAGCATTGAAGTGTTGTTGGTGCGTTCTCTGCAGTGTTTGCTTTATTCACATCATTAGAAACCCTTTTTCCATTACTTCGACACTCAGCTGCTCGATGACCTTCTTTTCCACACTTAAAACATTTTCTAGTCCCTTTAAGACAATCTCCACCATGCTTCTTTCCACACTTTGTGCATAAGGAAACATTCATATTCTTTTCACCATTATTCTGAGATTTCTCCTTGAACTCCATCTTTCGTTTCTTGTCAAAACCATGAGATGGATATGTAACACCAACTTCCATTTCTACCTTGATAGCACAACGCACAATTTCTTCATAGCTACTGAAATCTCTTATAGCTAATGCCCTTCGAAGACTTGGTTTTAAGCCACTGAAAAATCGATCAACTTTACTTTCAGGTTGGATGATAATGCCAGATGCATACCTTGCAAGTCTTGTAAAATTCACTTCGTATATACCAACAGATTCATCATCCTTTTGCTTTAGTTTAAGAAACTCCTTCTCCATCTTTGTTCGAAGAATACGGGGGAAGTACTTACTGAAAAATAAGTTCTTGAACTCGTCCCATTCCATGGACTCAATTTCATCCCTTTGCCTCGTATTCTTAATAATATTCCACCATTGATCAGCATCACCTTCCAAACGATACACTGCTAAGATGACTTTTTCATGTTCAGAACATTGAAGAACTGAAAATATCTTTTCAGTGGTACTGATCCATTGTTCAGCAACAAGTGGATCAGAAGACCCACTGAAAGAAGGTGGACGTTGCCTCATGAAGGACTCAATAGAATATTGTTCCCTTCTCTGCTCATTTGGAAGTCTAGAATGATTCATAGCTTGTGTAAGTATAGCAATAAGATTTTGCACTCCATCTCCCATAACATTTATTTGTTTAGGAGGACAAACATTGCATTGTCCATTGCATTGATCAACACGGTTCCTTCGGGTTCCAGCCATCGTCTAAAACCCCAAAAGAATAGTGTGAGAGGCAAAAATCATTCTAGAGAAAACAAAATAATAAAGGGGGAGTACCTTCAATATCTAACATCTTAGGTTTAATTCTATGATCGTTAGCGTAGTTCTAGTACTATATCCTATACGTATACTTAACCTTAGGGACATCCCTAGACATACCGTAGAAATATCTCTAGGGATCTCACTAACGTTTTCGCATCCTAGTTTCCAAAGGTTGACTAAACCTTTCCTCTGATACCAACTGTAGAGACCCAAAGCATGACGTACATGGACATTACATTACTTTTGCGGAATACTTAGTACATAACAAAAACACACACACAAGGATCGTAATAGTTTAGTGTCTTTGGAAACTCGGAACGTAATCTTCTAATCGTGGTGAAAGATCTTCAATATCTCCCATAAAGATCTTCCCTTTTTTTTACCTAAAACCTTTCTTTATATCCTGGGGAAACGAAAACACAAAAGGGTGAGCTCAAATGCTCAGTAAGGGTATACAAAAGAAAAATCAATCACATCATATTCATAGGAACATATCTTTTGGAAATCTTATCCTGCAAAAGAGAGCATAATTTCATAACATGGGATAAATCATAGTAGTGAAATGAAATCCCAATAATCATAACATAAAACATGAAACTTTGTGGCATACACACATAATCATAGAGAATAATTTCTTGTTAGTCAAGACCCATTGCCAAGACTATCTTAGTGGACAAAGTCCCTTTCTGAATCGAGTAACCCTCGTTTCAGTCATGTTTCACTGAACCGGTATAACCTACCATTTCATCCATGTCTATATCATGAGATATAAAATCTTTACCCAATGCATTGGAGGGATATATAGGTCCCACCCATCTTATAATGAATCCTTTCTTATGTGTGCCACATAATCATAAATCATACATCATCACATACCACATGTAACAAAAATGGGATTCTTGAAAAATCATGACATCATAAAACAAATCATATAAGGTAAATGACTTCATAAAAATAATTCCCTCAAAACATAATCAAATCAATGTAATAATAGGGATAAAAACAGAACCCTATATTATCTTAGATGGAAAATAATTTTGATAAAACATTTGAACTCTATTCTTGAGGAAAATATCCTTTCTACTTCAAAAACACTTTTCTTTTCATAACATGTCATACAATTATAAACTAAAAGAAGTTGATTAAAAAAAACATGAAAACTTATAAAGGAAGATTCTTGGAAATAATGTTTTAAAAATCCATTCTTGCCGTATGTGTTAAAAAAACATTCTTCGTACTTTTGTCGGAAAAGTCAAAAAGTACCTCGTACAAAGAAAACGACAAAAGATTCCTTTCATATTCTTTACTAAAAATTCACCGAAGGGTAAAATTGGATTTAAACTATTGTAAGTGGATGGAAACAATATGACATATTTATGGAACATGGATGTGTATGATAAAATACACCCCAGTAATTACCAAAGTAAATACAATCTCGGATAAAAGTGAGATTGTGATATTTCCCTTACCTTAGGTCCGATTTGCTTCGTATGTGTCCGAACCTCCTGTATAATGATTTAAATAATGTCATTGACTTATTACAGAATCATATTCATTGTTATGATATCATATATGGTTCACTTATGACATTATATTACCCGTTCTTTTGTAAATTCCATGTTAAAGAAGCGTTTTGGGTAAAATCGTTTCATTTATCGTAGGTGTTTTGACTTGTTGTTCTTGAAATTATTATAACTTATATCATGATTTACTTACTTCCAGAATATAAAATATGATTTATATGTCATATATATTCAGTATATATATATATATAATAGATAGATAAATGAAATGAAAAACACCGTTCATGGAGACGGTAGTCCGTACGTACGCATGAACGCTGTTTTTCTTTCCTTATTGTCTTGAATGGAAGTAAGTAGATGACATAAATATACATATATACATAAATCCAGTAGCTTTATAATTTCATATATTTCATTATTATTTCTTATATATACTTTTTAATCATTCTTAAATGGTTAACATGGAGAATGAATCTCATCGCGTCGTGGAGACGGTAGTCCGTACGTACGCACGAGCGATGATATCATTTCCATAAATATTGAATTGAATTGGAGTGTATTATACAATATATCAGAATCAATATGATGTTTTAATAACTATGTATAGTTATTCTTTACACCATTATACCCATCCATGTATGGTGGTGGTGGAAAATAGATTACACCACGGCGTGGAGACGATATTCCGTACGTACGCACGCGCGGTGATTTCTTTTCCCGTAGGATGGATAGATGGTGAAATAGGGTTGTTTCATAATTATAATAACATATCAGCATATGAGTGATACTGATGTTATTACTTCATAATGAAACAACCTAAGAAGAAGAAGTGGAAGAAGAAATAAAGATGAAAGAATTGGTAACGGTAATTACCTCTTCTTTGAAGGGCCTCTTTGAGACCTCCTCTTAGGGCATTAAAATTGGTCTTTGAGGAAGACCAGAACCTCTAGGATGTTTCTAGGGAAGTGGAGAAGAGATTTTGGCAGGGGTGGGCCGAGCTTGAGTGCTCAAATTGATGTGAGGAGGAGGGGGAGGAGGTGTCCTTTTATAAGGGAGGAGAGGGGCACCTTAGGAATACCTCAAAATATTATTTTATATTAATGTCAAAATCGGTTTATAATGGTTCCAAAGGGTCTTATTTCGAAGCTAAAGTGGGGAGGGGTCGAAATCCTATCAACCAATAGGATTTAGACAAGTTTAGGGTATTATTTTAACCTTATCAATTAGATTTAAATCTAAGTTAAATAATTTAACTTTTACCGTGTCTTTTTGTTTTCTTTCACTATATGGTTAATACACTTACTATAACATGCCAAAAGAACCCCAAATTGTATATTATTAATAAATATATCCTTATCTAAGTCATTTGGCCGAACCTTAGTTTTTTAGGAATAAAATAACAATTGATAATATAATATTTGATTTAAAAACTATTTTGTGTCAATTTTGACACTATTTGATATATGATTTTCGTGAAAGTCATAACAGAATTATATGTTCGAACCAAGTTGATTAAATAAACACTAATATATCATAGTAACCTAGAAAATTAGTGGAATTCATAAAAAGTCTCAAATTATATTTAGTTTTGTATTTATAACATCAATTATGTCAATATTTCATTAATAAGATAATTACTGCATCATCTTTGTGTCATAAATAAATTAACTTATATGATGTCTAAAAATTACAAATAAAATACCATTATGTTGGAAATCTTTTTATATTTCTAATGAATATTTATAGTCGAATTTATCTTATGTATAACCCCATATTAAAAATGATTTACGTATTAAACTTTGATTTTAACTATTTTAACCCTTCTTTAAATAAATTAATAATAAATGTTCTAATCTAATCCAAGTGGGCCTAAATGGTCATATTTTATTCCTAAGTTTGTTTTTGGTCGATATACACTTGTCCAATAGAATTAGGACATGTGTTAGGGTAATAGTAATATCATATTTACCCTTAGTTACCCAATTTACTATTAACCGTGGTAAAAAAAAGTAAGAAGTTACTATTCACCAAAAATTATTTTCATCTCATTGAACCACATTTTAGTCCTTGATATTAACCGTGTCTGTCGGATTTTCGAAATTCCATTCACAGAAGCGGTAAAATTATGTTTTATGCAAAATTCAGTTTTTAACCTACCACTTAGTGGTTTCACTATTCATCAAAAATTGAAAGTTTTCAGAAAAATGCCAAAATTTAATCCTAAGCTATATTTCATATTCCGAATTCAAAAATGAAGTCTATTTTACGAAATTCATAACATATAAATTGCATTAATTAATTTTATAATTAAATCCCGCGGTTAAAACAAATAGCGTGTTTTTAAGAAACAATATCTATCAAAAGACTGACACTTGATTATGTCTGGTTTAAATGTGAAATTACAACCAATGACCAACATTGTATTAAATTGTATAAATATATTCTAAATATACTTTAAAAACACTCAAATTAATAGTTTATCACTATTAATTATTTCGATAAAAAAAATTGTGTTTTATTAAAATTTAGTAATATTCACTATTCATCAGAATATGAAAGTTATCCGAAAAGTACCAAAATTTCACCTTAGGCTAAATTCGATACTACGAATCCAAAAATGAAGTTCATTTTGAAAAATAAGATTTACAGAATTTTAAAAAGTGGTTATTACTATTCATAATGGCTAGTTTTAATAATATTTTAATAGCATATCGTTGTTTAGTGAAACTCGGTATTGCGTATTACACACGCTATCGAGGAAGGTCGTGATTGCGTGTAATGCAAGGCAAGTCAAGGATGCGTGTTGTGCAAGCTCCTTTTGGTGTAGCGTACATACAAGACATTAATAAAATTAAAAAGAATATAAAATCTTGGGCTGTTACAGGGGAGTACCTCAAGAAAAGAAAAACAAAAAGAAGAAGTGAGAGGGAGAAAGCATCAAATGATGCAAAGGCATTCAGGCGCACAAGTCACTTGTGCGCCAGACATGGGAAAGCATGTTACTTGCACGCCATATGTGACGCGCGTAGGTCACTTGCGCACCCAAATTGAAATTTCACCATAATCTCAGGAGGCCAATAAATACCCCATGTGGGCCCCTGATTTCAAGGACGAATATTCCAAAACATAGATTCCAGATCTGGTCACCCAAGTCTTTGTCTGACATCTTCCGAACACTTAACAGTTAATTATTTACCTAGAATGGTATATCAGAAGAGGAATAATAAGGCCTAAGTGTTAGAACTCATCAATACTTGCGTGCCTAAGTGTCTAGTCCATAAGTGAAATGAATAATCATTCACCCCACCTTGCCCTCTTAATGAAACTTTTGCACCACCCTTCTGGAAGCCTCTAGGGATGATATTAAGGGCTTGAGTTCAAAGTCACCCAAGTATTACCGTTTGGATTATTTTTCGCCCATGGTGACTCAAGTCGTGAAAGACTACTTGTGTGACCAGGACATGCATTCTAGAACGATACTTGCATGCCTCCTTCCTAGTCAGCTCCATTCCTCGATTCCACCTCTCCTCTTTACGAAATAGCCTTTAAAACCCTCTTCAAATCCATTTATGACATGGTTCCATTATTGCATTCCTTATCTGAAAGTAATTCTATGGGAAAATGTCCCAAAACCTTGTGACTTAAAATCATTATGTCACCACGGTTAGGGGTTTCATATGTATCCTCATCCTTTGAGATGAGAAGATCTTTTGATTTGGGCCTCCATCTTAGGAGTAAGCCCCAAATTACATGTCCCCTAAACATGGGCCTCTTTCTTAGGAGTATGATCCATTTTACAAGTCCCCTTAACCTAGGCCTCCTTCTCAGGATTAAGCCCCGGTATTAATTTCTTTTGATTTGGGACTCCTTCTTAGGAGTAAGTCCTGGGATAGATTTTCAAATCTCAATAAATTAGAAATACCTTTAAGGACTCTGCTCATGGGCAGTCATACATACATAAGTCACACATCATTTCTCATGACTTCATATTTCTTGGAAGAATCATCATCTTTACTGATACCTATTTATTCTCACACCGAGCATGTATCACATGATCTTAGAGTGTGAAATTAATCATGTCATCTCTTTTTGGGCCATTATTCATGCATAAACCCCATATTTCTTTACCCTTACTACGTGGACATTTATCTCTACCTTAAATGTAGTGTATGTAGGAAGCCTTTATAAGGTTCAAGCCCATCTTTAATTAATTATTTTCTATCCCATATGATGTTAAACTATATCCTTCTTATCGAACTACGTGGGTTCTGATTCCTATTTAATTAGTATACGTAGGTAACCCATATGTGGGTATGATCTCAACTCTGGAATAATCCATGTCTTTCTGAATGACAATAATCATCAAGTGCCCCAATGAGAGGCTTTAAAACCATTATGGTCATCATAATGACCAAGATATTTCTATATAATGTATTGAAGGATACCACTGACTAAGAATCCCTAATACATACAGATGATTCTCTATGGATGAAGAACCTCAAATACATATAAAATATTCTATAAATCACATTCATATCAATAATCGATTGTTGAATCTAAAGGAAAATTCATTTTCATGCTTGGTGAATTAATAAGGATTTGTGAACATAACTTAAATCTATAAGAGAGTCCCATAGTAGGCTATAATTCCCCCCAAAAAGGTGTGACGAGGCTGACATCCCATCCTCTCAACCAAGGAATATTCTTAATCCACATAGGTCCACAACTAATGAGCACCTACCTTTAGAATGTAGGTCCAAATGGTTATAGAATCATTGGGTGTTTCTGGTTCTATCAATAAACTCATTAGAAAATGATTTGAAAGTTTGAACCTGAAACAAACAAGGTCATCCCCATTTCCATAAGAAACACTTACACAATTATAATCAATGATATTTATTAATACAACTGGAATTAGAAAATATACAGCCCACCTTATGATCCCCGATATCTGCATTCCAAACCCTATCCCTTAATTCAAGGTAGAAATCCCAAATTCCAAACGAAAAAGTGATATAATATCAAAACATAGAATATTTATTTAACAACACAAGATCCCATAAAACAAACATCTAATCCATATTAAGTAAATGAATTCAACCCTCTACAAAGTGTAATAATGATAATAGGGACATAGTAACCTTTGAAAAGAAGATATCCAATAATGCTGAGGAGTTGATTTCATTCATTGGATCTTTTATTTGCCATGGAACAGGTTCTAGAATATAGAAATCCATCCTACTACATCATAGAGAAAAGTAAACCATATTAGTGAGAGAGGTTGATTTGTGATATAAATCAGGGGTTCTTGAAAATTTAATTAAAAATATATAGATTCTAATAATAGTGTGCATGGTTTTGCAAAAGATTTTCATAGTTAGTAACAAAACTATTCCTTTAATATGTTCCCTTAATATATAGAGGTGAATTGTTTCACTATTAGGAGAATGATTTTTTCCAACAGTGGGAAAATAGTTAAAACCCAAAAATAACTGGGTTGCATGATTTCTTTAGGGTGGATGAACTCTTTGGGTAAACCATGCCACAATAGTGAATTTCCCATAAAGAATAATAAATCCTTCAAAACTCAACCAAACAATCAAATGATATCACTAATTTAAAAGGATATTAAAATATGGTTATAGATAACAATAAATATTACAAGACATATCCATAAATTTTTAGATCATAATATCTCCCAGCCATATAAAAACTCATGCTTGAGGTGGACTCCAAAGTAACATAATCCTTAAAAGGTGAAAAGTTCAGGCTGCTCGGTCTGCTTATATACATCCCTCTCCGATGATTCCCTATGAAAATGGCCAATCATTAAAATATAATAAAGGAAAAAACATTTTTTTTCTTAAATAACATCCTTACTATGATCTCCAACATAAATTATGTTATCCTCAAAAGAAGAATCATCATTTATATCAACAAAATCAGCCTCAGTCACATTAGAATCATTAATGTGATACTAAATAAGTTGTGAAACATGAAAAACATCATATATAAATAAATGTATTTACATGGAATATCCAATGAATAATCCAATTTTTTTATCCCCTTCATGATATCCAATGGTCCGATAATCCTTAGTGCCAACATGCACTGATTCTGTATCCAATGCAGACCCAATATATATGACACCAAAAGTAATAAAAATACTCCATCAACAAACAGAAGTTTTATATTATGTTGATCAATATATGGATTATTTATATTCAATGATTTAGCCATAAATTTCCATATCAATTGAACATATGTGGAAATCTCCTATGGAAGACTCAGTCTTAACTACTATAACTCTCCTTTCTCCATCTAACATAAAGGTGATCTGAATTGAATTCTCTAAGGTTACACATATGGTATCATACATATAGTATCTTAATAACTTTTTTTTTTGAATTAATCTAACAATACATTTCTCTCCCAAGACCCAAAAAAATTTAGGACACTTTCTCTTAGAATGCCTTATAATACACAATCCATTTTTTTATTAAAAACCACTTAGAGGGTATGTGGGAACCTACATTACATTCTCAAAAAGAAAGAACCATACTCACAAACGCTTATTCAAATATAGATTCCAATTTCAAATAAAATTCCACGCCATGACTGTCAACTGCACCCTATTTCAAAAATTAAAAGATATCTTCTGCATAAAAAAACCCATAAATCCAATGTCAAAAAAGGAATTGTACCACCCGAGAAACCACAACACCATCATGAAATCCCATTAAAATCACCGACCCCACAATCACATCATTACGTCACCCTTATCTGCTCATCTCTGTCGTCCACTCTCCGATGTCCACCGTCAGAAACTGATACCATCGACATCGTCGATACTGTCCAAACAACCGCATACGATGAACACATCTCTAAAAATCGCCATCCTCAATAATATCGTTTACTGGACAAATATAACATTTGACCAGATATTGATCCTCTTGTTGCCATACCTTTTCTCACCATTGACTGTCATTATCCATCGTTGAATCTCCACATAAATCCGAAGCTCCTCACTTGAACCACTGGGAACCCACCACCACAATGCACCAAACACCAAAAAACTCTTATGGACCATCACACCCGGCCGACCTGGAAGGGGGTAGTGGTCCTGATGCCAGAGGGGGAGATTAGATGGACTCCCCCGACAAGCCACCGAGAATGAACTCGCACATCAAACCTTCAAAGAAAGAGAATCCAGAACAGAAAGAAAAATCCCCAACAAAAATGAATGGATGGATCAAATCATCAAGATAATAGAGGGACTAACCGGATTGGAACCCTAAATAAGGCATGAATAAAAGAATCTAAGGGATGAAACCCTATAAATAAAATAGGGAAAGATTAATCAGGGGCTGAAGACCTGTGAAATGAGAGACGTGCACTGATAAATCCAAAACCACCTATCTGCTAAACCCAAAACCATAGAGTCTACATCGATCCTGATCTGTCCTAGAAAGGAGAGGTGGAGATCACGATCAGAGTGTGAAGGAGATGTCCTGGAAAAATTAGAATCACCACAGAGTAGATGGAAGCGAGGGGGAGGAGACCCTGAGCGTAACGAGCGATAAAAAAAAGAGCCCATGGAGAGGATCAAGTAGGAAATAGGGGAGAATATACAATTGAGTATCAATTATCAGTTAAATCCTCCGCCCATGGAGAGAATGAACTAATCAACAATGAAAAATTACACAATTGGAATAAAATAGGTAAATTTGTTTAAGAGTTACAGAATAAACCATAGAGTATCATTTACCCAAGAAATCCTCAGAATACCCACCATGATTTGTATGGTAAATTAATATTACTTAAATTCATTAATATAAAATTACTATATAACCCCAATAGTTCAATAATGATCATCCATGCTCGTAGGTGTTGTATCATTTCATGAAACCATCAATTATTTTTCATTCCCATACAACAATACTATCTATGATGATCACTATACAACCTGGTAAAACTAGTGTTCAATTAATATTTTGATTCATGAAAATAAAAAATAAACTATTCTCACACGTATAAAACAAATAACAGAATAGTCCCATAAATAGATGATCTCATCCTCATATATAGTCCTATCTATAGCTGAGTCTTTAATTAAAAGGATCTTCCTCATGAAAAAACACTCTAAGCAATCATAATTTCATTCCTTGATCCATATCATATGTGTATAATCAAATTTTACAGACATGATGGTAAACTTCTCTTAGCACTCTTAAAACTTGATGAGAAATAGAATAAACGTTGTTATCATGTCAAAATCATAACTAGACTCCGAGGCAACCTGATTCTGTGTCTTATATATTATAACATAAACAATATTATCCCTATTCTCAAAAATATATTATAGATCAATGTCTAATCACTAGATATAATAAACTCATCTCCACTATAATAGATTTAAATCTAACTATGAAAATATGTAATTCAAAAATTTTTTGTTGGTATAAAAAATAAAAATTCTATGAATAGGTAAGTCCACCAACAAATTAGGGATCCAAACCCTACAACTAACTCAATTACATGAATATGATAACTCAATTGATGTGTCTGAAAAATTCATTATCCATAAATCAGGCAATAGTTTCCCTACATCAATACTACCCCATGTCTGATTATAAAGAAATCTGTAAAAATGATATACTGATCATTGACTCAAGTAGGATCTAAATAGGTGTAGAATTGAAATGATTCATTAACTGTTGTAGGTATCTCTCATTATTTTATATTCTATTCGAAATTGATACACTTACTGGTTAATAGTTCAAAAAATCAAGAAAATTGTCTAATGATTCATTAATAATATCCCACTAAACCAAAAAATTCATCATTTATAAAATACATTCACTATTTTCAACTAATAAACAGCTTCTATAAATTTAACTAGGTTCACTAACACACCTTCCATTGAGAAGATGTCACTAAAAAAATGTACCATGTTCAACACAAATTCGCTATTATTTAGAATAAGGTATATACTAGGGTGTATCAATAAACTCAATATGATTTAATGATGTTCGGAATGATAATATTGATTCTATTAGTAAATGAATATTTCATAGAAGTAATGATCCAAAAACGAATCTAAAACTTGTTGGGATATTCAGTTCTTTAACACAATGAAAATAGCATGGTATTATATCAATAATAATGGCATAAAAAAACACAGTGTTCTTACCATCTAATGAATGTTGTCCTTGGTATAACTTATTTTTTAAAATCATTGATTATAATACTCTGACCTTTAATAAATTTTAGAGAAAAATTAAAAACCCCTCAATAGGTCAGAAAGATCATAAATATTCATAAGAGGACATCATTTTTTCACTATAATTTTTTTTCAATGTCTAATAATCAACACATAAACACAATTTAACATCATCATAATTATCATAAAATCCATATAAAATACAGTGACATACTCAGATAGATAATTACCTTGTCCATTAATTTATCTAACTAATTCATAAGATCGTGGATATTTTTTGGTTATATTCGGTAAGGTGAATAATAAAATAGAAAAACTCCAAAAATGAGATCAGTTTTAATATAAACATCTCTCTCAGGTGGAATCCATGAGTAGTGATCTGGAAAAATGTCATAGAATTGGACCACTGTAGGTATAAAGAAACTTTTATTCACTTACACATCATCTAAAAAATGACTCCCAACCAGAGGAGTGAGCTCCCCTGTCTATTGATGAAATGGCCTTGCATGACGTACCTAAATATCCCATTCCCCATGATTAACATAATGTTTACCCATATTATATGTAAATCTCAGTATCCTATAGTAAATATATATGCAGTCATAGTATGATACAAACCAATCCATTGAAAAAATATTTTCAAAACCGGACATGTCAACTAAACATATGTCCCAAATGAAATAGTACCCATCATCCTTGAGTTTACACCATTTATATAAATTGATATCCCTCGATCACACTTCCAACACTGTTTTGATAATCATATCCAAATAGATAAAATAAAATTTTAGAAAAATAAAATAAAATATTGAATGATATAATATAATTTTATTCTCTTATATCAAATAATTTTCTAGAAATCAAAAAAGATAAAAGAATAGTAAATATTACTATCAATGGTCCAACATCACTATCAAAAAGTTTATGATAAGTGAATAAAACTAACATGTACATATTAATTGTCCATTAGTATAACTATTATATGTTACACTACTATATTGATATTGGAACTCTTCACCTAAATTACCACTCCAGCTTCCAAGACTGGAACAAACTATAGAACTCCAACACCCCAACTAGTATTTGTTAGAAGATTTGAATCTAGTACATCGGTTTAGCCTATTCCCTCTACTCTACTAATCGATGGTGGATTCTAAAAATACCTCAATGAAAACACCATCATGAATCATGATCGACAATCCAAAGGTGGTGAGGAATATAGAATAAAATTTTGACATGTCCAATAACAATGATGAAAAACCATTCATTTACATATCAAAGTAACTTATCCTTATCCCTATATACATTTTTTCACTACAATAGATAACATTTACATGGTATTTATTCGCAGCCTTGTATTCCATGCCTTAGGGACATATATTAAAACCCACATGTTCTCAACTAAAATTAATATTCAAGATCCCCTATGAAATAAGATACTAATTCACTACATCATCAAGATATTTCAATCAGAATATATGAACTTGAAACTTAATATCACATTTATGTCCATCATGGAAATGTCCCATCAATGTTTCCTCCTAACCTACAACTACATGGAAAAGGTTCCACATGTCATTGAAGAGGCTATAATATTCCATCATGAACATACATTCCTAGGACATTAAAATAAACTCTTTTACTCGCTTCTATATTACTGTATCTGGGAAACATTTCTCTAAGAACTTATCCTCAAAGTATTTTCTTACCTTGTCTTCTAACTACGAATCTAGAGCCTCAATATCCCACCATAGATTTAATTAGTTCTTAAAATATATGAATACAACTATAATACTATCTCTATATGGGTCTCTAATTTATCAAGAATTGTCTTGATTGATTAAATATAGAATGTAGCTTCCATAGGGTCACTATATATGGTTACATTCATTGGGTGATGCAATTGAAACTCTCATGTCAGATCCTAAATATTGCAAACAACCAACCAAGGGGATCTCCCTGTGTACAATATATATCAATGTAAGTTCACATAGAGATCCTCTCCCACTCCTTCACCGATACATAACTAGTAATCATGTACCTATTCTATAGATGTTTTTCTAAACCCATCATCAAGTTGTCCTACGAACAGACATAATCATCGTCACATGTCTCTACAATTACAATTTCATTTCTTAACACACATTTAATATTATGATCACATTTACATAAGATAGATTAAAAAATTAATATAACAATTTATCTATCATTCATGTCCCCGTTGTCAAAACCAAGGAACTATCACTACCCTCAACCATCCATAACAAGGGACATAGGTCAAAAAGTGCAAAAAAAATTTCATAATAGTATATTCCTTAATAGAAACTAGTTTTTAACCATTTTAAATTTCCACATTGAACATATTATAGACATTAATGTTTTATTATTAGGTTCCATTTCATTTAATTTAAACAATTAAATAAAATATTTGTTGACTTTCTCAAGCAAACCATAACATGTTTCCCCATGCGTGATTATTATGATGCATGTCACATAATATCCAAATAACTTGTAATGATTCATCAATAATAAATGGTTATTCCATTCAAAGACATGTGTAAAATATCATAAAAATTAACCTCACACCAAAAGTGCATCAACCTTTGATCAATAACATCCAATTATAAACGAAAACACTGAAAGAAACTATCATATCCTATATACTTTTATTTTTCCCCAACCATGTGTTAGAAACTCCCATGCATGAGATAATGACCAAGGCCCAATTCATCATCGTATCCATTTTATAATTCTCAAATATCAAGGAAACATAAAATAAAGCACACAATAATTTAATAGAATAATGTAATATATCAAATCGGGTTTTACGTACTGGTGCACCCGATCTGGTTCCTTTTATGAAACATGGAACACAACCATGTACGCTAGAGGATTCAAAAAGTAGTAAGGATATAATATGAAACATGGGAATACATTAAAATGTCGATAATATCAGGACAATAGAGGAAATAAATATTCAATATAATAAAGACAATATGATGATACATAATCAACAAAACAACACATGAATGAATATATAACAGGTAAAATGATTATAAACCAAACAGGTAGATGTGACATACCATATATATGTCATGTTTCAAATTGATACACAAAATAATGACACAATGAGATATCATAAATGAGACCCAACCTAATTTATAGATCACTTATTTGTGCTCCATCCTGAATCCAAACTTCGACATCCAACACATGGATGATTCCCTTATCAGATCCTAAAAAATTAATGTCTATTTGGGTACCAAACGATTCCCGAGTAGGGTGTGAATAAAATTCATTAGTCCACCACCAATGGCATATAATGATATATCTATTAAATAACATTATAATATGTTATATGAATATTAAATATCAAATGAACTAATTTAATAGGTTTTAAATATTTTCCCTTTAATAAATAATATAATACAATCATTATCCTATGTTGATTCTTGAACCATACATTGTAGAGACATTACATTTTCATCTAATATTAAATTTACTTATAATTTCATTTATAATTTGGTGCTCTAATTTAGGTACCATTATCAAAGATACATGGAGTGTTAGTCCAAAATCATTTCACATTAATGCATTAGGGACCTAGATCATCAGAGTTGTACCCCATGGATTTATGAACCATCAGTCTTTCACCTGGAACTCATTGATCAAATTCATATATAAGTATACATTGGGGGACTAGATTATTAGTATAGAACCCAATGTGTACTTGGAGCATCGATCCTTCACCCAAAGCACTTTTTTCACAATTACACAGTGATATCTATCCTATAGCATCATCATTTAAATTCTTTTTAATAATTTACAACATGAGGAACCATTTTGTTTATCATAAATTATTACTCATGTCAATAACAATTTGATTTTAATCCAATCAATCCTTTACATCCAATTATTAAACCATGATACATGGATTTATTTCTATTCAATATTCCATGTATTCAAATTCTTTCATTTCAAGAATCATCATTTCTATTATATTGGAATAAACATTTTCTTTTCATCCTACCCAGTCTTAGGATATACAATGGGATCAATGGGTTCTATGAAGGGTCTCACAATAACATGAGAATAAAATAATTTTTCAAATATAGTAGAAATTTCACCATGTGAAAAAAAAATATAACTACATTAAATAAAATATCATGATACATATTATAAGAATTATCCATTATACCACCTAATTTTGCATCATTGTCAAATGATCACCCGGTCATATCCCCTAATTGGGTGTAGAAATACCAAGTTCAATAAGGATAATAATATTTAGGATCAAATAAAAGGATCAAGATCCCATAAAAATGATCCATTATAACCTAGAAATAAAAAATTAACAATGAATGAATGAATTACTCACCAAAGGGGAATAATTAAATGATAAATATAATCCTTATCAAGAAAGATATCCCATATAAGACATGAGTTTATTTCTTCCAGCAAATCTTAAATTCCCAATGTATATTATTTTAGGAGCCTAGAAAACATATTTTTATCCTACAAGAGAAAAAAATCACAATATTATAATAAAGGTTTAATAGGGATACAAAGTAAGGGTTCAGGGAATTTTAATTAAAAAATTCGATATTTTAATAACCATGCACATTGTTTCATGGAAGTGATGCATAGTTTGAAAAATTTTACACCCTTACACAATGACTCTACTATAAGTGGTGTGATTGGTCACTATTTTACGAATTTTTTTAATCTATGATCCATCCATGAATACAACATTGTCGTAGGGGTTCATGGTTTGTTGGGGTTGTCACATTGTTTTAGAATATCATGTTCCAATGATGCACTATTGAAAAACCACCCTAATGATTCCAAAACTCAACGAAATGCTCCAAAGACAAGACTCAAAGAAAATATTATTAAACTAAGGGTAATAAGAGACCTATAAAGAGTGTGATACATCTATAGAAAGGTCATAATATTATTTATTTTAATCGAGTACATGAAGTATAGAAGATAATATTGTTCAATTTTTATAGGAACCCTATGATTCAGAGTATGGAAAATATTTTTTATGAATCACTTAAATAGGGATGAGATAATGTAATATGTGTCGATAGGTAGTCATGGGTTTATTTATTATATGTTTTTATGACATTTTGATTAAGTGTATTATACAAAATATTATAGTTATGCTCATCCATGTTGTTGTCTCACACAGGATAAGTACAATTTATATTAGTTATAATTATTATTTTCGTATAATTATTAAATTCATATGGCTAAATCAAAAGAGAAGAGTTTAAAGGGTATATGAGATTCTTATATTTGTTAGATTATTTTTATAACTTTTAGATGTATATTCAGGGATTATTACATATGGGGAATTCAAAAAACAAGGAAAATTGATGTTTAAGAAATAAATGTAGTTTATATGGAAAGGGAGGGATATTGATAATGGGGAGATATAATTTTTTAAAATTCCTAAATTAATGGAATATTATATTCTACAAATGGTGTACTTAATTTAATGAGAAATAATAAAATATAAATTTCTTTTCTTATTAACCATATTATTTTTGGAATGATGTTTTTATATTGTTGATATAGGTCTCGAGTGGTGTTATTGATTGTCACACTACATTTAGATTGAAAAAACACATCTTATATACACAAAAAAAATATATTGTATGAAATATTCAAGAGTAGATATAACTAGTATGTCATATTAGGTTTCCTATTTTAGATTTTATGATGAGTGAATACATTTAAAAAAATGTTAATGGAATTTGGATTAATATCAAATAATATGATAGTATATTTACTCTGAATAGATATGCTATGTTTTTGAGTAATATAGATTAAAATGAGAATATGGGTGAATTGAATAGTTTTGTATGCGTGGAAGGATGAAACAACATCATGATAGGTATTACAGTATGTAAGTTCCATTTATACTAATGTGTTATAGGTCAATTACATAGGACCTCTTATTCATAATTATCAGAAGAAATATATTCAAGCCCTTTATCTATTTGTTGCGGTGTGATATTTTCTTTTCACATAATTATTGGATATTTGAGGATTACATGTCCTTTGTTTCTAGATGGTCAACATAAACAATAGCATAATTTGATTTTAGATTTTCACTATTTCAACCACAATATCTCTCGTTATCAATTTAGTTATAGCTATATTAATAACCTGGAAATAAAAACATTTAGGAAGAATGTTGTAGAGGAAAAATAAAATTTTTATTATCAGGTTGTGTTTTTTTACTATTTATTATTAATTATTTTATCCTTATATTCAATATAATATAGTATTAATACTCTAAAAATTAGTGTTTAACCCTCTAATACCCTTTCTCAATGAGAATAGGTTATATATACCAATAGTCCAAGAGGAGTGTGATGAAACACATCATGTAACCTTCAAATAAACATGTTACTATAAAAACTATGAAGACCATCCTAATAATGATACTATGTGATATGATCCATTTTTCAACCGATAAATCATTATTAAGTATTTCTACATCTATCATCATCCTTTTTTTGAATTGAATTTCATTTTTTTTAAAAATTTAGCAACACTATTTATTTCCATGGATACAGATGCAATCTATACACCACTATTTCAGTAAAATGGATTTAGATTTGGAATTTCATTAGCTCATAATTGAGAAATAAATTTTTTCAATTTAGTTTAATACATTTCCATTATTTCATACCTGATACATACTACATAACCATGAGTATATGTTTTTATGGTTTTCATCAATTCACCTATGCACATTAGTAATGATAATAATCAATAATGAAATCATACAAAATGAACACTGTAGGGATTCACATTTGGGAATATCCATTGAAGAAAAAGTATATGAAATTATTATTGTATTGTATGTATTAACTCCATCCCTTGTTAGAGATATCTTAGTTTGATCATCAAGGAACGAAATCATGATACTTATGATCCTTGAACACATGATAGTCAAACATCATCATTGTCCAGTTATACAGATGTAACTAGACCATATAAAATGTTATTTATGCTTCTTGTATTAGAATCATAATGTTCTAATTATATAGGGGAATTGATGTAACCTTGTGATGAAATAAATATAATATAGACATTAACATAACAATTTTATAAAAAGGATAAATAACTATTTCAAATATATAACAAAATATATTATAGTAAGATAAGTTGAATATCTAGGTGGATATTGAGAAACATATCTATCTTAATAATTATTAACAAACATGATCTTATATACAATATTTATCTATCATTTTTATAAAATTTAAATTTTTGTGATTTATTTTAATTTTTTAATACATGAATCTATTTAATTTATGTTATTGTTTTAATTTTATAAGTTCATAATGCTTTTTAAAAACATAAAAAATAGAGTTTTTAAAATTTTAACAATTTTCATGGTAAAAATATGTGATAAATGACCAAAAAAGTGTAAAAGATGGGGGTTAGTTGTGAAATTTTATTTAAATGTTCATTGATTAATTTTTTACTAATTAGAAGAAAATATATTCTAATATAATGTTTTATGTGCTTAGAATGACTTAATGTCTATTTCATTATTTCATTTTAATGTTATATTTATTCAATAAATGATCAAAACAACGAAAAATATAAAATATTATCATTAAAGACAAATCATTAACTATAATAATAAACATTATTTCAACCAATAATGAATTATTTATAGAATAACAATAAATTTTAACTTTAACATTAATGTTTGAAATGTGTATCAAATTAAAAAAAATTAGGAAAGGAATATTGGATGGTGATGAAAATTTATGAAGATAAATGTAGATTCATTCATGAAAATTTATAATATGAAAAATAAATCCTATATCTAATGGTGATAAAATTTTCCTACATTAATTTTGTAAATTTTAGTGCATTTTAATGTTACAATCATGCACAAATTGATAAAAATCAGATAACAATATTGGATATGATATTTTTTTTCTAAAAATACCAATAAATTATTAATAAATTAGAATTAAATAAAAATAAATATGATTTTTAAATATATATAAATATAAAAATATAGTTTTTAATGATTAAAAATATTTTTATGTTTGAATCATGCATAAAATATTGAAACATAGAAAATAATATTGGATTTTATTAAAAATTTCATAAAATAACCCTCAAGTAATTTTTGAACTATAATAATAATCCACACATCTATTAGATACTATAATCACTTGTAATAATGATAATTTTATTTTATGAGTCTTTTTTATCATAAATAATAATTTTTTTTCAAATAATATATTTTATGTGAACGAGAAGAGATTGATGAAATATTTTAATTAAATATACATTCATTAATTTTCTTTCCTAAATGAACATTGAAATCTTAACCTTACATGTATTTTATTGACAATTATTTATTCTTTTTCATTGGAAATTTAGTTTGATACATGAAAAGAACAATAAAAAATTATAAAATTCTTGAATTATTATGGGAATATATGATAATGATCCTCATGTTATTTTTATCCATTTGTGATAAAAAATCACTATGATATTCTATGTGATAAACATTACCTAATGAATGTTTTATGAATTTTAAATCTACTTTTTTATGTAATATTCTATAAATTATCAAAATGGACTCTCTTATTAGATTATCAGGAATTATTAAATGAGTTACAAAATAAAAATATTTAACTATAAAGAACTAACTAAGGATTACTATGATATATGATTTGTCTAGAATAAAAAAACTAAAATTTTAAAATGTTTATACTTTTAAATATTGAATCATATTTTAAAAAATTAATAACGATGAAAATAATCATGAATTTCCTTAAAATGTAAGTACAATGGCTGACGAGGAATTTCTAACATGAATGATGAAAATTGAAATCAATTTATTATGAAATATGGACAGAATTATCTAATGTGTTTTATAAGTATTTTACATTCTACAAATTCATCTAAATATGTCATACAATAGATAATTATAACAGAATATTGAAAATTTAAGGATAATGATATTTATTTATATTGTGATCTATATTTTCATACTACACATAAATGAATTGAGTCGTATATCTTATCATATATTAAATTAATTTTAATTATTTAAAAAAAACATGAAATAATATTTTACATTTATGAATGATAGCCTGATTATTTTCTAATGGAAAAGTTTTGTAATTTTATATCCTTCAATAAGTTTATTCAATAGTAATTAAAATATTTTATTATTTTAAATTTCAATTTTAACAACATATTATTAAAAATACATTCTTCCATGTAGTTCAAATATTTTGGTATTATAGTTAAAAAAATATTTATATTAAAAAATCACAATACATAACATCTATATATTTTTATTTTATAGAATTAAATAAAAAATAAGGAATTTCAATTTATAATTGTCTCTCCTATAATCCGTAAAACCTGAAAATTATCCAATAATTAAATCCATTCCACGCTGTTCAGGTTAAAACATTTTTTCCAATCCATTAGTGCTGTTTTTTCTTAATAGAGGGGATTTTATTGCAATTTTAATAAAGAATTATAGAAGGATTTGTAGGGTTTTATATAATTTTTATTCTTTTTTTGTTGATCATGTTGTTGTATATGGCTGTTATTAGTTGTTATTCAATTTTTCCATCACATTTCATGGAATCACATATGATTATAGCTATAATGACCAAAATATTATTTTTATAACCTATGTTTGTCATCAGATGGATCCAATCACAAACGATATCTCAAAAAGACTTTATATTTTCAAATGATGTACATATTTCTTATGATTTGTTATTGATTAAGTTTCTTAGGGAATATTAATTTTTTTTTCGTATTACTGGTCGAAATATATTAGTATTTGTGTTATATATGAATATTCATGCAACTGTGAGAGGGAATTCATAGAGTTGATTTTGTAATTCATACTTTTTTCATGTCATACTTCACTAGTAAATTGAAAAATTTATGATAAAAAATCATAGATTTGTATTTTTAGATATATTGGTTTTTATTTGAGAAGTTTCATCAATTAAATTTTATTATAAAATGGGTGATCCATGAAAATGGAAATATGTGGTTTTTCCACACTATTTATGGGATCATTGGTGATTTTAAATCATAAAAATCAAGTACGTACTAATGATTTTATGGAACAAATACATCATCCTAAATCATTATAAGGATTCCTAAAAATAACATTTCATTTAACATTGTTTTTTTAATATAATGATTTCATTATTTAATAAAATAATAATTATTTGGTTTTTTTGTTTATTCAAGAACTTTTAATAAATTTAAATAGTTATTAATGTTTTTATAATATCATATTTGACATTATATATAAATATTTTCTATATGTTTCAAAACATGGAAATTCATGTGTGGACATTTTCATTATCAGGTTTACAAGAGGTAATTAAACATATACTTGATAATTGTATTATAAATGTACTCAATGTGATTTAATATTATATTATATTACTCTAATAACTACACACACTATATCTTATTAATACTTGGATTATTAATATAAGGGGTTTCAAGATTCTATTAAAACCTAAATCATATAAATTGAATCATTTTCTATTTTTTAAAAACTAATTTCTTTTAATTTCTATTTTATTATATATCTTTATTCATGAAAATTACCAAGGAAAATAATTTATTTGTTTTGTATATTCATTTTAAAAATTATTTTTTCCATTATATTTTATTATTTAGGAACCCTATTTTATAATATCAAAAAAAATTGGGATGAATAATGATATTCAAACTATTTATCCCACATAAATATTTGATCAAATATATATAGAAAAGATATTATGAGATTCACTATAACAATAACTAAAATATTCCATTCAACATGTAAAATAACACATCATTACATAGAGTTGGAATTTTTTGTTATACTCTGTCAATATGTCAGAATATTTTTCTGTTAATTTTTAATAAAAAAATTATATATTTTTATCCCTTAATTGAAATGAATTCTATGTACTAATTAGTGCACCATTAAAACTATTACCTTACACTTCAAGTGTTCGGGTACCTTTCAATATTTAATGGTGTTTATGATTTAATCTGGGGATACAATCATGAATAGGTACATGATAAATGAATTGTTTTTGTAATAAGTAAATATTTCAATACTTAATGATTTTTTTGAAATTGATATACCAGTTAGGGAGGAAAGAGTAAAGAGGTGCATCTGTGAGTAAAATATAAATATTAATATAAATTTGCACAATATGGAGTATAACATTTCATATATAACATGGGAAACATCAAATGATAAATTTCCCATTATAATGGAATCATGTGGAAGGATACATGATGAAATGTGGAAGACCATGTGATTTTAAAAGAAGAACATTATGTAGAATTGTTTATGCAATATACAACAACAATCATAAACAACTCATGAATATTATTTAAATATAACAATTATGAACTAGTATTTGAATTGGAGGGTATTAATAGGATTACCCAAATTATGAAATATATATCTGATGTTCTTAATACAAATAATCTATTGATAAATTGATATTAATGAATAGAAAAAAATCTAGTAAAGTCATTTCTTGCTTCCCTGAACATTTTATTCAAAAATTGGTTTATATTGTATATTAGGTTTGGTAATTATAATTCATTGATAAATAATTTAGAAATTTTAAATTCTAAAATAAATTTCATTTTTTCTATCAGCATATCAAAATTATCATTGGGTGAAATTTTTGGGTTCTTCTGAAAGGATACATTTTTCGGTGAATAGTGATAAAAGATCAATTGTTGTAAAAGTGTATTTAATTTTTAATAAACTATGTATTTTAAAAGTCCCATTGATAATTAAATTTATTTTGATATAGAAATAGTATTATTTTGATTGTTTTTAATAAAAACCTATATTTTAATTACATTTAAATCATTTTTGGTATATGTTTTTTAGCCACAAAAAACATTTATCTGAACACATTTTTTAAATGAATAAATTTTCATCATTTTTTATAATTAAAATGAACAATAGTAAGTATTTATTTAAATTATATTTATATTATATATATATATATATTAAAATAAATATAATTATTATTAGAAGTAATAATGTTGAAATAAGATTTTCTTTTTCTTGATATACTAAATTATTGAATAAAAAATAAGATATTTATTTCGGTTGTAAATTAAAAATAAGTGAAGTAAATTAAATAATTTCAATTTTAAAAAATTAATTCTATATTTTAAATTAACATTATCTATATTATGTAATATGGTCATCTTAATTTTTTTATAATTATTAGTAAAGAATTATTTTCCATGATTAAGGTTAAAATGGGGATTTACACAATACATGTGATTTTATTATAATTAGTTTTTCACACACAATAAATTTTTATTTAATAAATTATAATTAACGTTAAGAATATTTGTGTTCAAATTATCTAGGAAGGGTTATTTTATTTTTGTCCTAGATTACAAATTTTCCATGTTTAAAAAATTATTACAGTGCTAAAAAAGAAAAAGTATGTAAACATTATAGACAAGGGAATAACATGTTTAAAACATGTCCCATCTTTTTTGTTTGAGGTATTTCCCTACCATAACATCCCTCAACTCTATTATGTAACCATTTTACAGGAACAAGGTGTGAGAGAGACTTATTCTTATTGAATAATTTTTTGTATTTACAAAAAATCCACTCATCATAATTTTTATAAAGAAAATGCCACCCCTATAAAACTTTATGCACAATATATATATCCAGATTCTATAGATTTTGGTATTTTAAAAATTCAAAATCATGAGTCCATAATAAAATATCATAGGGTTCATTCAATATAAATCTTGTTTTCTTCACCTAGAACTTTCTGTTTTTACATCCTTCTTTTTTCACCAGAAATTGTCTATTAAAAATTCGAATATAATAACACCACTATATCACATATACTAGTATGCTAATATGTACAATTAATGTTATTTATCAATATCATTATCTATAAATTTGGAAACAAATCAAACACTACTATGTATGATGGACTACCACCTCATTAACTGATATACTATGTTTTCCATCAGTTAATAACATTGATAGTCATAATAATATAAATAACGACTATATAAGATACATTTGACTTGAAATTAAATATGAAAATTGATATATCATCCACTTTTATACCCATTCACTAATTCTGTTAATTATATTATTGGTCATACATATGTATGGCCTACCATATCCACAAAGTGATGTAATTCATTTTCCATGTAAAACATTCATGATTTGTTCTGAAAACATATAAAATGAGTAATTATAAAATTTAAAATAATAATATCATTAATTATATTATATATAAATATAATATTCTCAAAAACAATAACATCCATGATAAAACATGAATTAAGAAAGATAGAAATTTTCTCCCAAAATAATGGTAATATTGAAAAAAATTTAATCATCAAGTTGTTAGTTGTTATAAGAGGATCATATATGATATTATAAATATTAATATGGTTCTTATATAAATTATTAAATTATTTAACACTATTGAACATGAGTTCAAGGCGCGTTCAAATAATGGGAGGTGAGAGGAAGAAGGTTTCATAACATTTTTCCTTTATTGAGGCATAATTTATTATTATGAACAAAATTTCATTGAAAAAGTTTATACACATCCCCTATTAAATTTATTATAATAATAAATTGAAAATTACTTTTATGTTAATTTGTAAATTTAAAATATCTCATCCAAATAAAATTGACATTGAAGTTACCATGGGTTAAGAATTTTATAACACAATTTCATTTTATTGGATTTTTTTCTCTTCCATGCCTTTGATATTCTAATATTAGATTTGAAATGATTTTGGATTATCAAATTTTGAATTGACACATATTTTATTTGAATTTAATTTTAACACACCTAATAAACACATTATTTAATTATATTTTCAATTTTATGATAATTATAAGTGTTTCTTATCTCAAATTGTCTTCTCTCATATATATGTTATATCATACACCTATATTCCTTATGAGTTATATCCACTGAACCTATAATATGTTATATGTGGAATATTATTATATATATAGTATTTAATGATTCATTTGAGGTTATTTATTTCTTGTGTGTGATGATTCAAAAGTTACCAATGCAGTAAGGGTTTAATTATCAATCTAATTTTAATGAAGACTATTTAATATTGAATTTCCATCGAAGGAAAATATTCTATAATTTTATAAAAAAACAATTTAATTTCAAAATCTTATAATTTTTAATAATGTATTTATGATTTAATACCAATTTCAATTTATTGGAATATTAAAATATGAGAAATATTGTTTCTTTAATTTATAATTAAATCTCTATTTGGATGAAATTATATTTTCTTCCAAATCATTGTTTAAAAAAATGTTTTAAAAAACGTTTTTATAATTAATTAATGATTTTTTAAATAAATTTATATATATTATTTCATTATGAAAGATATATTCAAAAAAGAAATCATCCAGTCATTTTCCATATATGATACCTTTTTACTTTTCTCACATAAATGTGAATGTAATCATTATTGTAACATACTCGACATGAATGGAACATTCCCACCATCAAGAAAAATAATTTATTTATGAATCCTTTTCATGAATAAAAGTTTATTTGGAAGTAAAACATTTCCCAAATATTCATGAAATTTCTATCTTTTAACAAATATTTTAATCATAATAAGGATTTTTTCATCAAGAATGTTTTAATGAAATATTTCTGGTAGTTCTATTCATCAATTATAAAACCATTTATTTTTACTCAACAAAAAATATGTTTTAATGATAGAATCATTATTTTTCTTTTGTAATGTTTATGACCAGTTTGAGCAGTGAGAGTGTTGGCATTCTCATTTATATTTTTATTATGTCTACAATCAGTATCTTGAAACATTCACATTCATGTGATCAATAGGCATTACTTTTTTTCATAAATATCCATATTTTTTATATCATTTATATGATTATAGACTAAACCATATACCATTTATACATATGATGTTTTAATATGAATGTTATTTTTCTGGATAAGTAAAATATTCACAATAATGATTTATTTACTCAATATGGCTATTTAATTATATTCCATATTGTGTTAACTTTAAATTGACCAATAAATATATTAGTAATGAATTGGATATACAATGTTGGGTAGGGCCCATTTATATATATATATCCTCTATATGCATCAATTATCTCATAAGATTAATCTATTAGCTAGCTTCATTGAAATGGATTTTTCATGTATACCTACCCATCAATTAAACTATATAAGTGCATGGTCTTGAATGTATAGATATAATTATTTATGAGATCATGATATAAAAAATTAATAATTTCCTTCATTTTTTTATAATAATCCATATTATTATTACATTGATATTTTCTATGGAATATATTTTAGATCTTATAAATACTTAAATGTAATTATTTGATCAATATTTATTCCTCCCATTTTATTTTTAATGATCATGTTTTTGATAATATGGAATTTTTTTTGTAATCTAAATTTACATATTTATAATTCATTACTGATTCATAATATAGTCCATTGTATATAACCCTTAGTGGGTATCTAATATTACACACATTTTGTTTACTTTCCCAAGAATATGAAAAAGGAATATTTATTAGGCTCAATGATACATATATTTTAGTTCACAATGATGTATTTAATTATTTAAAATATAAAATGTTACTAATTTATGTTTCAATATTACGAGAAATACTAATCTATTCAGTCCATTGGGAATTTATCAATTGTATTTAGGGCCAATGTCAGAAAAACTAACCTCGGACTAGGTAAACTATGTTTGACGTATTTACAATCGATATCTGAGAATGTTTAATAAAAAGCTTGGAAACTAGATTGAGGAAAACATAGATTTTGGAAAACAACCCTATGATTGACATTGATAATATGTATATAAGAACATCGTAATGGTTTGTTGAGAATTATATTGTGTGGGTTTTTCTAGAAATGAATTCTTTTCGAGATTCAAATAGTGGATTTGATTTGGGTGTCTTTATGTGTAGTGGTAATAAATCTGAAAATGGAATGTTTGTATTTGACTTGATTATCACCCGATTCATGAAAATATCCATTATTGTACACCAAGTATGATACTATTTGGGGATATGATTGGAATAATTCACATTTAATTTTATAACCATTCTAATGGATATGAATTGATGATGGAAATGAATGAACTGGTCAAACTAGAGGTGACATATATTAAAAAGAATATTTCATTATATAGATATCCTACACTTGATTATATGATTTTCCCGTTATGATTATTGTTTCTAACACTATTTATTCCATTAACCAATAATTAGAACCCAAATGAATCATTTTAACTTTTAATATGATGGGAAAAGTGGAGATTATGAGAAATAAAATGTGATAATGACTATAGTGAATAATATTAGGATTATTAAAATTTTGTTAGAAAGATATATGATGAAAAATTTACATCTTGACCTAATCTATGATTCATCAAAGTGGAGTCTGAATATGTCTTTTAAGAGACTGTGTTTTGGTGATCATTGATAAATGAAGGCTCAATTTATATCATTTAAGAAATGTGGAATGAGACACCATATATAATGTCTCAAATAAATAGTAAAATATTTAATATATGAAAATAAGTGCATAATTCAAAAAAATAAGTGGAATAGTGAGTAGTTCATTGTTGTGAAACAAATCTCACCTCAATATACATATATATATATATATATATGTGAATGTTGATAATTATCTATTTTAATTCAATCTTTTAAAGGTTAACTCAAAGTCCATGGAAGTACTTAGGATTATGTGAAACGTTTATATTATCTATGTATTGGGATTCATGAAGAAAAGTGTGTATTTTTTTGTCATTTATGTTATATGAATCATGTATTCTCTATGGATTGTTTTAATTTTTGAAATAACATAAATGTTCTGCTATGATTAACTATAGAATTATTAATACTATAACTGGTCTATGAGTTTATGGTTGATCATATGTTCAATGTATTAAAAACACCATTTTGGTTATTTATAAGGGATGTTATCAATATTAAGGATATATTGAGATATTTTTATAGAAATAAAACACGTTAGATTTATATATATTTTAGTGAAAATTTACTATAAGGAGAATAAAATTAAATTTTATTGAAATAATATTAATTGTATTGGTGACCTTTAAATTTTATATTATCATTGAATTTTATGATTGTTATAGGTCATTACAATTTATAATGTTATATAAATTAAATTAATATTGTTTTGGAAAAAGGATTACACACATGTTGGGTGACAACCTGTTTCATTTGGAGAGGATATGTGGCATAAACCCACAAAAAATGAAAACAAGATTTTGATTCATACCATTGGACTATATGATATATTGGATAATATAAAATTACATTTACATAAATTATTTGATGAAAAAATACTTATGGAATGGATTAAGATGAACATTTGGTATTACTGTTGTGGGTTTAGAAATAAATTTATCTAATTAGAAATCTTGTGACGACCATTTTATTGGTAAATATTTATCGAGATAAAATAAAATTACAATCTTTTATGGATATTAAAAATAATTAAAAGTTGATTTTATTTATTTATTGAGAATCAAATTTCATTTAATATTTATTTTGTTCGTGTTAAAATTGAGGTTGAAATTGATCGAAGAATAGCAAAGGGTTGAAAATATTCTTATGAAAATAGAAATTCATCATGTAATTATATTTCATAGTTTTCTATACAATGATAGTAAAATAATCCCTCAAATAATGAAATTGATCATGGAAAAAAATCATATACTATAACCTTTATATCTAATTAATCAATGGTCTATTAACTCATAATAGATTCATGGTTTTTGGGTAGTTATGTTTCCCTTTTTAATTCACATTCTATTGATAAATGAACTATATAACTACCCATAATTATTCACACTTTCATCCATGTTTATATTTTCAATTCCCAACAGATTTCTAATAAATGGAATCCTAGTTATTTCTTATCAAGAATGACCTAAGTCAGTCCCTTTCTCACTTTAAAGTTGTTGTTTAATTAATACTTTTTATGATATTGGTTTTTTATATATGTGTTTTTTAATTTATATCCATTGTTTCCTTATGATAAATAAAAAAATACAATGTATTTCTTTAACAAGGGGATATTGTAAAAACATGATATTTTAAAAGAACAATATTATATTTGATAGCATATACTATAGAAAATACGTTTAAATAACACATGAACTATAAAATTTAAATATCGATTTTATTACATAGCCACTGAACTAGAGAGTATGAATTTGTTTATTCAAATCATGATATATATAGTTATTAATCAATGATAACATATATATTAGTACATAGTAAATAGACACTCAAATATTTAGTAATGTCATTTTACGATTCCAAATAACTGTTACACAAAAAATGCTCTATTTTTCATTTTTTATTTAGGAAATATTATTAATATATATCACATTAAAAATAGTATATTAAAAAAACGAAATTTTTTTAATATCATCAAATCAAACTTATTTAATTGTGGTATTTTAAAAATTTTCTATATAATTTTATTATTCAATGAATACAGAAAAATGACACATGTTATAAAACTATCATATATTTTCTATAAATTATGTGCATTAATGTTATATTGTTAATTAAATATTATTTATATGTAAACAAGTATTATATTCATAGATTTATAATAAATAATTTAATTTTAAAAATATTTATACTTGATTTTGGTATAAGTATATTACTAAGATAAAGAATAAAATTCTCTAAAACCTTTTTTAAAATTCATAATGTTTCTCTATTATAACTAATTTAAATAATTACTAATAACAAAATATTATCAAAAAATAATATATATATATATGAATTTAAATCAATCTAAAGTTTATAAATAGTTAATGAGTTAATATAAGGTCATATCATTCTTAAACAATAATATTATTAAGAAATCATTTTTCAACTTGTTTTAATGGTTTAATTTTTTTAGAAAATTTATCACTTATTTGAATTGAATTTGACAAAATAGATTAAATAATAAATATCAATATAATTATCATTAATCAACTTTTCAATATGGTTTTTTTTCATATATATAATAAGGATAGTAAAATGTATTTATTGTGATTAAGGTTAAAATATGGGTTTTCCTGTTTAAATGACTTGTATTGAAATTAATTTTCCACACAAATTGACTTTTTATATGATAAGTTTTATTTAATATTTTTTATTATTGGTTCTAAATTATATAATAAGGCTCTTTTTTTACTCTGTAATGATTAATTACCAATGTTTACGAACATATTATCGTGCTAAAAACAAAATGGAAAAAGTTTTCTAACATAGAATTTAAGGGAGTAAATTTTTTAAATAATGATTAATTTTTATTTATGAGGTTTGTATTTACCATAGAATCCATCCACAATAATATTTATCATTTTTTTATGCAATTGGGGTTAGAGTGGCCTCCCATTATTGATTTGTTTTGTGTATTTACCAAACATCCTCTACCCCTCAATTAAAAAGGTCTCTCACTCCCCACACTTATTCACACTTCTCAAGACATATAGATAGAAAAAACTATACATAAATATTTCAAAAAAATACCATGAAACAGATAATATATTCTACCATTTCCTAAACTCCAACCCTAGGGTCCTTAATAAAATATCAACGGGATGTTCTTCTAATCAAATGTAATTATTTCATTAATCTCATTTTTAAAATGTTGTTTTATCATAATGATTTATTTATTAAGAATTACAATATAATATTAGTAGTATCTCCCATATAATTTGATGTCATTATGTTGACATAATGATCTTTATCCTTATACTTCTTAATTAAATGGTAAAAAAACATCTTTTGTGTGTCTGATGTACTACCAGCTCACAAACCGATGTAATTTGTTTTCCTTAACTGACATACTTGGATTGCCATAATGATGGAAATAATGAAAATATAAAAAAATTAGGAAAATATAATATTTCTATAATGTTAATATATCATCCAATTATCTACCCCTTCTATCATTAATAGAATGATATCATCTCTCTTGAGTTTGAATGACATACAATATTAATGAAGCTTTGTGATTCTTTTTCAAGTACAACATTATTGAATGTTTATAATAATTATTATAATGATTAAATACGATATCAATAATATTAATAAAATTTTATTATGATTGATCTATATGATAAGTACAATAAATGAAACATCCATACCAAAACATGCAAGACAAATCAAGGCAACTAACACCCAAAACAATTGTAATAATAATTGAATGATTAACAAAGAACATGTGTTATGTTATCATAATATGATCATATATGATATTGTAATATATAAATAGTGTAATGAGATAAATTAATATGTTATTTAAAATTATTATATTGAGAATAAATAAATTTCAACTAAAGGGATGGTGTGGTAATGCAATTATTCTCAATTTTCCTTCATTGAGTCATATTTTTGTTATTATGAACCTAATTTATTTATTATGGTTTCTACACTACCCCATTTACATGTTCTATTATTACTACATCATACATAATGTTTATATTAATGTTTCAATAAATTTTATTTCATCCATGGGGATTTTAATTGATATTTACCAATTGGTAATTAATTTCATAACTAAATTTCTTTTCAATTTTTTATATTACATTTTAATATTCACTGAAATTATTATATTATGAGTGAAATGAATTTCTATTATAAAATTTTTTATAAATAATTTGTTTTATTTTTATTTTTCATTAATAGAAATAAAATGTTCATTGAAATCCAAATCCAACTTCCTAAAATTCTAAATGTCCCACATGCCATCAACAAATTCCTCATTTTGAAAATGGATTCCAACTCATTTTCCTTCACATACAATACCATTTTCATAAGCCATTAATACAAATATTTTAAAATCAAGTATTTCAATGCACATTCAAGAAATCCAAAACATAATTTCAATTGTTGTAAATACATTTACAATGCCAAACCCAGATTTAGATATAAAAAATTAGTCATAAAAAACATACCAAAAATTTTATTGAACACTTAGTGTGCATAGATTAACAAAATATACCACATTATTCAATGAAATCATAAAAATCACTTCATATATAATAAAAAAATTAGTCTAAAATCATACAACAATTAAAAAATATAAGGATTCTTCAAAAACCAAGATATAAATGATTCATAAATTTGATGTGAAAGAGTAAAGGGAAACCTAACTCAACTTGCACTGGTATTGACAACACTAACCCAGATCAAATCCACAAAGGTTATGATATACAATAACAGCCATGAGTAATCTTAATAAGACAGTACTCCCAAAAAAATAAAGGTAAATTAGAACCGTAGATCAACATGACCATGGTAGTAGAGGAACTCAAGAGAATAAGTAATAATAGAGGATAATATTACCCTGAAAATTCACCCACTAAACTTGATGAAGTCCAATAGATATATAGCTAGGAAGAAGGATGAGGCATGGATAATATATTAGGGGATCCCATTGGGTCACATGAATAAGGAAGAGGGGAAATTGGGAATTTATGGTTCAAAAATTGAGAGGTTATAAAGGTAAAATCACACTTTTAATCCACATTTATAGGTCCCATGGTTTTCATTCATTTTTTACCAATTTGGGCAGCAACCATGTAGTCACCACTATCCATTGGGAAAAAACAACATGATTTTCCCACATAGTTAACCAAATATTTCACCAACCCTATAGTTCCAACTATCCAAGAATGAAATATGCACATGGTTTCCAATGTAGTGGAGAATGTTTTAACATAACCATGAACCAACCATGTTCCACCTTATTCCAAGACCAAAACATAAAATGTTCACTAAAAACTCATAAGTAAACTAAATAACAACCCATGACAAAAAATAAATAAGTGAAATACATAAAAATAATATCACATATCTGAATATTCTCTTCACCAGGAAAACATCTTTCCCCTAAAAGGCCACACTATTTCAAAATTTAAATTTGGGACACCTAGAACTCAAGAGGAAAACCAATAGGGAAAAGTTAACTTAAAAAAAGGATGAAAATAAAAATCTAGGTGTGAAAATTCATCACACCATTAAAAATTATTATCTAAGAAGGAAAAAAAATTCCCATTGGTCAAAAAATACAATGGATTTCTACATCTTTATTAATCAACATCTAAAACCAAGAACTCATCAACTACCACCAAAAAAATCTTATACCTCTTACTTGAAATGATCTAACGAACCCAAAACTATAAAAATCCAAATGAAATCACCCATTTCCTTGATTAAACCAGCAAATAAATTATATTATAAAAACTATTTGATAGAACAGACTCCCCAGTATAGAAAAAAACCAGAAAATATTAGGGAAACTTAAACGAGACCCATGGTGGGTCTCCACTTTATTAGGTACTAGCTAGCTCACACCAACAAAACATACAGAAACCTTAACCATGGCATTAACTAAACTATGAACTTATCACACAGACTAACACCCCCACCATCAGTGGTCCAGATAAAAGAAGATCTATCCAAAATGAGAATCCATAACCCAACTAATCAACATAGATGAAATTTCAATCTAAAAATACTAACAAGAGGAAATGATGACTCTATAAATTTTTCCCACAAAATTGGAATATCCAACATGAAGAAGTTATAAGAATGAATAATATTATATAACCATAATATGACAAGAAATGAAATCATGACCATGGTCTTGCACATACCATATATTTATAAATGTGTAACAATAATCACTCTAGGACATATGGATGGAGCCCTAATGATTTTAAGGCTTCTAATACCCTATTGAATGTAGCTAACAATACCTTATCGGAAATCCTTATTTTTGTTCCATGAGAGGCCACAAAACATCCCATGATAGATCAAAATATTATAACACACCTAGAAACCCTCTTGCTCTAAAAAGAAACTATAACCCAAGTAGGGAGTTTGAAGTAGCATAAAAATTATTTTATTTTTCAATAAAAATGAACAAACTAGAACAATGTTACCCATGTAACAAGCCTTTGATTAAAAAAGAATAATTCCCAGAATTTTCAAAGGAAAAAAAGATTCTCCCAATTATACATGAGTTCTATAGAGATCCATAATAAAATACTTATTACATAGAAATGGACATTAAACTGACCCCAATGTAGATCACCACTCCAAAAAATGGTATAGTTTGTCTTTTTAAGGGGTTGCTCTGGCTCCATGATGCTTCTAGAAAACCCCATGAGTGAACCGCTCGATGTGACCTAGGAATCCGTAGGTATGGTAGGTCTTCAGTGAAATCACAAATGATGGATTTTATGGTTTTTTGTTCCACTTGAATGACTCATATTGATCACGTGATTAGAGGAAGATTATGAATGAGTTGGAGGTTTTTACATACCATTACCATCACTACCTGTTTCAGGATAATTCCTTAGCATCTTATTATAAATACCTTCACTAATTTAATGTTTTGGAGAAAGGATTTAAAAATCAATCACTCCATCTAGAATTGCTTCAAATAAAATGCCTTTCCACACAAAGTTGTAAAAACATATCACACCAATCATTGACACCTTTAACTATAGATCAGGATGGTTCCCATACTCAAAATTTCACAATTTAAAAATTATATACAACCAACTACGAATGATTCAGTAGTAAATCAACAAAATGAAACCATAACCCTAACAACATTTCATCACCACACTGTAAACAAAAAAACTTTATCCCCTTCCTCACCACCAAAAATTCATTGAAATACTTCTAAATTAATAAGGCCTTGATGAACTACTAGGTATTATCATCCAGAGACATTGTTCATGATAACTACTTCCACAGCTTCTAGGCCAGTCCATCAAGAATGAAAGTAGCAAACATTAACTTTGAAAGCCTAGGAAACTCAGGTATATTAAATATCCTTTCTATATTCTACACCCACTCATCCACAATTATATGATCTACTTAAAAATAAAAAAATGTATAATTTAACTGTAAAAAATCAGGAATTAAATCATTAGGGTGATTTACTAGAAGGGTTTTTAATGGTAAACAACCCATAGGTACTCCACAAAAAAACCTTGAAAATATATGTGGCATACAGTAGGAAACAACGAAACTGAGAGTTTAATCAAATTCAGCTCATCAACAAGAATTCCAAAACACAAATCTATTTATAAGAATGAAATCCAAATGACAAGAAGACACACCATAAAATAACTGCTTAATAAGACATGATACCTTTTCCTCTTAATAACACATTTGGATAGAAAAATAAACTTCAGATGTTTTATTCTCACCAAGATTATTATATAGAGCCTCATACATATGCATTCACATGACACACCAGGAACTCATCATTTCCTACCAATCTATACACTCATTTAAATATACCATCTCCCCTCCACATTCAAAAAAATCCATTCTAGGGATAACAATTGGAAATACCATGTGTAAAAACAAAAAATTTCCACATTTCAACATCTCAATTCAATTCCCAATCAAAATTTTAAAAAATACTCTCATAAATCCCCAAAACAAATCTTCCTAAAACTATCCATTTCAAATTTAACTACCATTTAAATTTTCACAAAGCATTATAAAACCTCCCACAAACCACTGAATCAAAAGCCATAATATAAATAATGGGAAACACTATCCCTATTTTTATTAGACCATGGATGAGAAGGAACACAAGAGAAAATAGAAGATGAATTATGTGAAAAAATATAGTATAACATTAACATGAATATTTACCTTTAAAACATGTTGAAATACCATATATCTACACTTGTGTGGTAGGAGGAGTCTTGTAGAACAAGGGAGGGGATGTGTTTGGGTTTCCCAAACCAAGAGTAGGGGAAATAAGAAATTTGGGGATAATAATATGATTGTATAGAGTGGTAATGTCAAAATTGTAATCCACATCGATTGGATTAATGATTTTCCCACATATTTTACCAAACCATGCAGAAAGGTTACAGTTACCCCTTTCTATGGTGGAATAAACGCATATTTTTCCAACACAGTTAACCAAACTGTCCACCAATCGGGTTGTTTCCACTATCCAAAAATGAAATTGGTAGCAATGTTCCCTTAATTGTGTTCCTACCATGTTCCACCTTCTTCTAAGATGAAAACATCCATCATAAACTAATAACTCTTTTGTAATCTAAACAATAACCACATGGCCATATTAAACAAAGGATCCCATAAAATAAAAACGATATTTGTGGTTGTATCGAATATTTTATGGAAATTAAATGTATCACATTAATTTATTTAAAATTTATTATTATGGGGATTAAATTTAACAACATGAATTCATAATTTAAAAAATAAATTGTTACCTATTTTGTGATATTTTTAGAATCTACTTGGGGATGTTGAATTTGAGGATGGATGATAGGATGTGGCACCACGATGTGGGATCTACTCTTACTAAAAATTATATAGTAAGATCCAATCCATGAAATATGTTGATTTCATTTTGGGAAATTATTTTTCAAATACTCTTGAATGGGGATGCATTTTTTCTTGAGGTTTCTATATTATGTGGTTTTATTTTGATAGGGTGGTTATAGGAATGAATGAAAAAATTATTAAACAAACTATATTATATATATATATATATATTTATTTTAATATTTTTTACATCTAAAGTCGATATTTGTCAGATTATTATTATACCATGTTATTGAATTTATATTTTTCATGGATATATTATTCATTTTCTACCATGTTGAGGTGATAAAACATTTAATTTATCTATATTATAGTACATCACCAATATCTATAGTTTTTTGTAAATGATAAACTACGGAGAATATAAAGTTATTGATTTAGATAAATTACATATTTAGATGTTTTTTATTTTATCTATTTTGGTTTCATGGGTATCCACTATTTTTTTAAATATTAGGATTTAGACGTAAGAGGTTATGCATTGATTTCTAGAGCGTATGCATTGATTACATGGTATAAAATTTGGTGATAATAATGAATTTATATTCATTAGTATTTGTTGATTAAATATTTGGGCAACAAAAATAATATAGCTGTTTGTGAATGTCATTTGGTTAATGGGATATCGGTAGATGAAAAGGGGGAAAATTATAAAACATTATTCCAATGTAATTTTCGAAATTTAGAGTAGAAATTAATATTTTTTGGAGTAACAAATAAAATAAAAATATTTATGGTATTGATAATTAGGAGTCATATATTAACCAAGATCACTCTTTCATATGTTTTACCAGTTATAATTGCAAAACTAATAGACTTATTAGGAGAATATTGTGCATATTAATATACATCTATAGATCTTAAATAACATGGATTTTATAAAAAATGTCAAAGTGTATGTTTCAGGCATGGAATGATAATTTTCAAGATAAATTTATTTATCAATGGGAAGTAGTTTTGATTCTTTATAATATCAATGTGGTTGTTTTTTATGAGAGGTGAACAATTATTTTTTAGGTTTATATAATTTATATCCAAGAATAATATTATCAATTATTTCCATTTATTGGATTAGAGTTACCTTATAAGCTTCATCAATTATGTGTCAATCCATTTTTTAGATGAAATTGTGTCAATACATGATAGAGATTTTAAAGAAAATCAAAGTAGTTCCCAAATCATTTTTTAACAAGAAATGGTGTTATAATATTTGTTTTCTAATATTATAGTCATCATTTGTTTATGATAATATTAATTTTTATTGGGTTTTAATGTATTAGAAGAAAATTTATTTCATGCCTCCACAAAAAAACCATTTTACTGATGATATGTGATTGAAATTTTAACTCCATTCCATAAATATTGACATGACATAACTACTTATTATATGTTTAATGATCTTTATAGGATAAATATATTTATTTGAATCCTATCAAAGAGTGATTGTAAACTTCCTTACCAAATATGGGTAGCATTCCCCCTGTTTTAATTTTTCATATTTCAAATAATATAAGAAAACATTATATATTACTAATTCATTGAACAATAAAACTAATAGTGATATTGTTTGCGAGAAAATTATGGAAATGAATATATAAAATATTTCATGAAATTATATTGGCATATATAGTTCATTGGATCTAGAAATGTTCAGTTTTATGTGATTGTGCAGTTTTCATTTATTCAAAAGATCTCAATTTCCCATCAATATGACTATGTGGTAGATGTGTGTAGATTTCAAATAGTAAAAAAATATAATACTGATGGATAGAATGAAAATTGAGCATATATGGTTTTCATCCATTCGTAGTTTCTATGTCCCTTAGATACTGAAAAATTCAGTTTTAAGTTAGTTTATTATATCACACATATAACTTTATTGATGTCTTATAATGATTTAAAATTATGTAAAAATTAATTGTAGGTAGTCGATGATGATGTAGTGAGAGAAATACTTTCTATCTAGATGAGTCACATTCTAACAAATGAAAGTTGATTATTAGGTATTTTATTGTTTTTCAGAAACCATAAATGATTATTTTTTAAAGATGGAGGATAATTTTATATATTCAATCACTATATTCACCTACCATTATATGGTATATAAATCAGTCAATTCCATTGTTGATATATTGTTGTGACTGGATTAATTTTTTTTAGTCTAAGAACCATGTATGTAGGTATTTTAATGAGATATTATATTGAGTATTTTTTAAATAATTATGGAGTCTTGGGAATGACTATTTTAGAATTTGATTCATGCATTATATCACTACCAAATAGAGGATTTTAGAGTGATATTGGTACATGTTTATACATTAATGATGTATTTAAACAATAGAATTATAGTCAAACAAATATGAGGATTCAAATGATAAGAGATATGTAATGTTCGTGTATTATAGAGTTTGGTGGATTAAGGTTGGATAATTCAATGTTTTTTTATCATTTATTTTATTAATAATATTCAAATAATTATTAAAATGGGTTATTTTTCAGAATTAAATTAGTTAACCTACAATTCACATATTTGTTGGGTTAAGATTAGAGAAATGAAAATTGGTCTGAATATATTATAGGATAAAATAGAGAGGGAATATAATATTTAGGGGTTAATTATGATAATATATTATTACTAGAAATAAAATAATCATTAGAGTATGAGAGTATTATAATTTTTTATTTTTGGCCATTATTTCTTTATTATTTCATTACATTATAGAATTTGTTGTTTTGGTCATGCAAGTATACATTCTCTATGAATTTTCAAATTCATCAAGGGATTAAAGTGTGTGTCCAGATTTTCATATCACTTGGACACACACCCATATTTATGCATGCTCATGTTTTTCCATGTATTATATAAAAAAATTCATTATGATGACACTCATTTTATTTAATATGATGAGATTTAGATTGGGGAGGACGGAATATTTTTTTGTAGCTAGTGTAGATACAAAACAATCATGAAAATGTAATTTTATGGGGACTCATTTCAATAACTTTTTCACTATATATTTATAGAGGCTAAGATGATTATTTATGGGTGTGATATTCATTAATGAGAACCAAATAACCTATGGTTTTTTTAGTTATTCATCTTTTAATATTATGTGGATTCATGAATATAAATTTTATGTATCTATTGTTGTATTTTTATTTTTGAGAATGTGATTGAAGAATATTTTTATCAATGAAGGTCCTTTTAGTGGTATTTCATTTGATGGTTATACTTTTCTATTACTACAATATCCATTTTTATATTTTCTAATTGGGATTTTTATGGAATAAAATAGTGTGAGTTTTATCTAATGTGATATTATAATTTTACCACATTATAGTTAATTTTATAGATTTCAATTTTCATTGATGCCAATATCACATGGTTTTCTCCAATTGTAGATTTTATTGATTAAGTGTATTTGGAGTAATGGAATAAATTTTGGGGATGCGTTTTTTCTAATAAGGAATATATATCTATAGGGTCTTCAAAATTCTACCAAAGGGAAAAATACCCCTGTAATCACTTTACAGAAGTAATCAACGGTTCTTATAAGGATATAAATGAAATGGGACTCAGATTTAGTTGCATTTATTAGATGGAACATGATGGAATTCATGTTTTCAAGTGGCCCATGTACCATTTAATGGGAAAGGTACAGGGATGGGATAGATCATGATCTGTAATTTATGCAGGAAGGTTTGTAAACCACTGTCCAATGAAGAAATGGCTGGAGACCAAGTAGAATCACAAACCATTTCATCAAGGGAGTTGTGCGTCGGAAGACCATCCGCGTACCTTATCCATTTATTTGCAAATGAAGATAACAAGTAGGGTTTTTGGGACCATTATCTCAAAACAATATCTCTGCGAACCTCAATTGACCAAGTATTTTGTGGGTTTGAAGATTTATTTAATGTGACCCCACAAATGGTGTCAGGTGACTATTAGATATGATCACTCTTATTCTCTATAAAATGAACAATGTAAAAGAAGAAGAAACAAATATGGGATGTAGAGACGGAAAGGGATATTTTGAAGGTCATGTGAATAATGATTGAGGGAGTCTTAGAGGATTCACTATGGCTTTTTCCTTATTTCATTAGTGAAGCACCAACAGCGAACCACTTCATCCGTAGGTATAGCCATCCGGGAACAATAAAATAGGGGAATAAAATAATAAATTTAAAATCATGAAAATAACTTGTAAACCGTTAACCGATGACTTCTTGAGGATAAATTTCTCATGAGAGGTAATCATCGTGGCCCTCCATCGACATGGTGCTTCATGTTGCACACCACTATAAAGATGGAACACGATGCATCATTACCAATCGGTACACAGATTCAACCCAATGCAGCGTGGTGAGCTGTATACAACATTGGTATGCAATTGAAGGTACCGAAGCATGCATACCACATTGGTACAAATGTTTCTGTTCATCCTACATACCACTATAATATGTAGACCCGCCCCATCCTATTTGAAAAGTCTGTAAGTAGAATGAGGTGTTCTCTGGTATTGTTTCTTCTGGTTCCATACTAACCTCGCCATTACCGTACAGTCCACTATGATCCATCCGCTAACCAGTCCTCCATCAACAGGCCAAATCCTCCTCCAAATCAGCGAACTCGTATAGTCAGACCCTCGAGTGCATCAGCGCACCCCTTTGAGTCTACATTTCCATGATAAGTATAGTCACAATGTCTCTCACCACAATAGTGTGGGATTCATGAATGCATGTGATTCTTCATTCCAATGGAAACTGAGATTCCAACCCTGGAATGCTGACATGAACCTCCCCATTATTGTGATTAAGGGTGAACACTTGCTTTTCCAATAAATGAGGAATAATGATCAACCGAAGGGGTTGTGTTAGCTCCCCCTATTGACAAGGACGAAACTCCTCCCCTTCCCTGAACAGGCTCTGGGGCCCTCCCACTGAGGTATATCCCCAATATTCTATGGTCGGACTTCATGGCCTTTAATACCATTTCACATTGTAAAATTCATTGCTCCACTCCCTCTCCCACAGTCTAAACAACCTCTTCTGTCGTGGGCTCTCCCTCACCCACCAACACGGGAGGAGTCATGTGCATTATTGAATCATTCAAATACTTGTGTTTCTCACACTCAGCATGACTCAAATGGGATTAGAGTTTGCCAGGTTTAAAACATCAGTACACATTCTAAACTACGAGAACAGTGATTCCTGACCAAATCAGGATTCTTAGGACACCTACTAGAAGTCTAGATATCAAAAGGGTGACCATCCAAGAATGTCCACACAATAATTTATTCAAATGGGAAGCTTCCTCACATAATCCCCTCATTTTTGAACTATGTGAACACTGATTACCGACCAAATTAGGATACATAAGATTCATACTAGAAGAGACAAGATCAAAAGTATTCCAATCCATATGGGGTCTACCCCAATCACGTCTATAAAATGGGAATCATCAAGGTGTAATATACATAGAATATGAACTAAGATAACTCTGATTTCAGATCAAATCTAGATACTTTTTATTTCTACTATAAGGCTTGAGCTCAAAAGGGTTTCCATCCATAAATGGTCAACCAAATCATGCCTCATTAAAGGGGAAGCTTCCATGCCTAAGCCCAAAACATTCTATACTATGTGGGATCAGATTCCTCTCCTGAGGATAAGTAAGAAGCTATCCTTGTGGGAATGATCCCAACAACAAGTCACCTTCCATCCCCCACGGATGATGATAAACTCCAGTGGACCTTATAATATGGCTATGGCAGCATCGACTCTATAGCAGCAAATTTATATGTATCCTTCGCCTAACCAGCATGTTCAATGATGGGTGTATAATATTCCGATTAGGGAGTACCACAAATATTGTACTCTATCCACACGTGAGACACAAGACAAGCCCTCAAATCAAAAATGGTTTGCTATCTTCCTCTTCATCTGTTGTCAGCACCCCAGCACCAGGTGGCCCCGGTGGTCATCTCAAACCATTTCGGGATCTTATCCTGAGAACGTGACAATGAGTATATCCCTTACCTCATGGAGGAAGCTGAAGTAATTGTTGATGACTTCATCTCAACTTCACATGTGTCATAATCACGGGCCCCCACCAGAGAGTGTCACCGCCAATACCAAACGACCAAGACTCCTCCCGTCGTGGAGGAAATTACACCGAGGGAACATGTCATAGTACAAGAGACCCAGTACCCTTGAGCATCCTACCAAGGGTAGAAAAAATATAAATAGGAACACACCATCAACCTTTTTATTGAAGAGCATCTCCACTATAATAATGTGGAATTGTTATACGGGAACACACACAACTCTTCCCCCTCCAATCAAACCCCAAATAGAAATCGATTGGAACGATACAAGCTCACACACATTCCTGTATGTGATATTTGGTCACACCTTATAGAAAAATCAGAAACCCACATGCAGATGCAACTATCTGCTGATGAACACCTTCGTGCCATAAAAATATAGTAGAAACCAGCTATACATAGGAACTAAATCCTGATGATGCACAAGATGGATGCCATCCAAATAGGGCGACACTCAGTTAAACGCATGAAGAATAACTTGCTGAGACATTCCAAGCCTTCCATATAAATAAGGAATCAATATGATATACACATTCACAAATACCTATTTCAAAAATCTATCCCACCATCAAAAGAGGGAAGAAACTTCCGATACACAGCCACAAAAGCCTGCTGATGCCCAAGAAGTCTGTCATACAAGTAGAGAGGCATTCAGCTACATGCAAGAAAAAACACCTTCGATTGTGTTTCAAGACATCCACCTAAATAGGTCCGCAAGAAGCTATACACAGGAAATAATACATGTTGATGCATATCAAGGCCTCCATCAAAATAGGGTGGAAACCAGCTATACGCAGGCACGCATACTTTCTGATGAACAAGAATCTGGTCAACAAAATAGGGTGGTACATAGATATAAATAGGCCCATACTCAAGCTGATTCATATCAAGCCTACTGTCTAAAAATTGAATAAACATGCTAAACATAGGAACAATTACCAGGTGATTTATATCATGCCCTCCATCCAAATAGAGGGGAAAACAAATATGACAAGATTGAAATTCCTACGGATGCATACACAGATTGTGAGACAAATATTGTAGCTAGATATCATATCAAAATCCCCACTCCGGATTATGAAAACCACCAACAAAATACTGTGGCAACCAGAAAAAACAACTAGCGGCAAACTCATTCCTCTTTCCTGGTACAGGAGATCTACTTGTATCTAATAGAAACTCCTGGAGGACCGAAAAAGTCACAACCTCCTGCTTTGACATTGGAATGTGCCTTCATACCAATTCCATCCAAAAATGTATCTCAGTACATCCTAGAAATAATGGATGATCAGAAATCGATTCCAGATCATATCCTCCAAACATGCTAATATATCACTACATCGGTGAAAAATGCGACAAATCGGGCCCACAAACTGATTTCCTCAAACAGAATGACTCACTGGCCAAATGAGTTAGTCACTCCAATGAATCTATGCATCCCTGGTCCAGTCTAGTAGAGTCAAAGACAATATACCATGATATATATACAATCATATTGAGAAAAAAACCTATTCTATTTGAGGGATGCCGATACAACGTGGTGGACAGTCCATGGTAGAAATATATCCCTGCCAAAACACAATATGCCCATCGGCATATCCATATGACATCCCAAGAGCCAACAAGTCGAGAGATGGTATATGAAGTCCATTACGAGCAGTAGATGGCCCTAGTTACCCACAAGTTAGTGCTAAAAGAATGAATAGTGACTAATGAAACCGGAAAATGAATAGCACATACACGATCATGATCAGCTGTATGTTGGTGTTCTTGACACCCAAGACCCTATCATTCAATTACCAAATTATGGATGTGGCTGTAGTAGTTGTGAATTTCCTCCCCATAATATCGCTACAAGTAGTTCGGAAGGTCTTTCATAGAGAACCCATGGGGGCTAACTCTGTGGGTCAGGAATGATCGATCATGTGATCCTATCTCTTGATGCACATCAAGGAATACCTACCCTCAACCTGAGGATCAGATAACAAGATATCCTCCCATTTCATTCATTTTCCCAAATGGTCCCCCATAGGTATACGCTGCAAATATTCTTCTCCCTATAGTCATGTGCCATGCCACGATGGTAGTCCTCGGTATAATGACGGTCACGGAGAAGGCCATACCTGCAATGAAATTTGTTTTGATGGTCCTCCCCACATTAACAATATGAAGGGAGAAGGTCCTCCCTTTATTGCAGTACATCGTGAAGGCCCTCCCCAATATGTACACTGTAGATATTCTCCCTACAGCGAGGTATCAAGTCTTGATGGTAGTCCTCGCCATGAAGACAGTCGTTGCGAAGGCCCACCCCAAAATGGCGGTTACTGTGAAGGTCCTCCTCATAGTAACAACCATTTTCCAGAAGGTCCTCCCCACGTTGTAGCCTACCCTGATGGTCCTCCTCAGGGTATATGCCACAACGAAAATTCTTGCATTTGGGAATCAAGTTTCAATAGTATCCCTCGCTATTACAACATCAATTCTGAAGGTCCTCCCCGCAAAAAAATCATATTGGCAGGATGGTCTCCCCTTTTTGGAACAAATTTGAGAATGTCCTCCAATAAAGAGGTTCTTAGAAAAGATGTGATCAGTCAAATCAGGCACATTTTCTATAATGAGTGATATTATTTTTCATCTAAAGGATGGACTGGATCCACACACATATTCTAAGCCACCCCTGTGATGTCCACAAATTAATAAGGCCCCCACCATCCCGGTTTCTTGTAACAAAATTATTACGAAGCAGTTGATCAGGGCATTTCAATTATAGGTTCCTCCATAAGAACAATAAAAGTATATGTTGATTATGAGAGGAAAACTAGCTAGGGATAATATAACGGCGATGTATTTTCCTACTAAAAATTCTCACTTTGATCTACCAGGAGAGCTGACTGGGTAATGAATACATGAAATTAGCCTCAATATATGGAGAAATCATCGAATGATGAAAGAATAATTCTTTCCTAATAAAGGGTGTGAGAACAATGTTATCAAAAGGGGGGACCCTTCCTGTCTAATCGACCTGGACACCCTCCCATACACAAGACAACCACATTCAGAATTGAGGTATAATAACCTTGAACTTGACTTCATCCATACACTGCATAAATTGTGTCACCTCATTAGCAATGCCGCAGATATATTTTACATTCTAGGATGGGGGGGACATTGAGATTTTCACTTCACCCCACGTCCCATTCTGCAAGCCCCATTGAAAATGACATCATGCAATGTCATCACCCAGAGGCAAAGATCATATAATGTTCTAACTTAGGCTAGCTGGGATACTCACCAATGATTGACCCGGAAGAAGTCTCAAAAGCTTCAGGGATGAAGAGATCAAGACTTCAAAATGATTATGAGTAAGGAAACCAATATCATTCATCATGATTCTGGCGAAGGGAATACAACTAGAAATCAGTTCTCATGTTTTAAAAGTACCATAAACTTCATCCCGGCCCAATTCCAAAACAATTTACCACCTACGCATGAGTACATGATATTAAAAGAGTGGAAATAGTTGGGGCTAATGTTATGATACCAAAACAACCCCATCCCACAGTGCTGGGGGAATGTTTAAATCAAATTTCCCTTGTAAGTTCAAAAAATCTAGGTTGAAGAGCCTTGACAACATAATAGGAACAATCCCATCCTAGGGGGATGGTGGAATTCATATCCAAAATCCTCATGTAGTGGATGTATGTCCTCCATTTTCTAAGAAGAACGATGGAAAGAGAAGTAACCCATTCCACCACATCTCGTGGTTCGCAACTGATGAGACAAAGGTGAATTACAAGGTTAGATTGGGTCTGCCTTTAGGTCAATCTTCGTCAAGAAGCTCGGATAATAATGCAGAATGGAAGGAAAAATTCCAATAAAGGGTGCAAGAATCATTCCTTCCAATCAAAATGAGGGACACCCTCCTAATGTGGTATTCCTCTATGACCATGGTGAACGTCAACCCCACAGATCTCACAGGAAATGAAACAGAGGGATTGGACATGAAGGATGATGTTTCCCTCCAAGAATCATCCAACAACAAGCCTGATGGAGTGAAATCCCGAATCCAGAGAGCGTTCATATATTTGGGTGCCCCTTTAGGTAATTTTTCGCAACCTCCCCTGCAAAACTCCAACAAGGAGGAAAGAAAATACGAGGTCATGTATGACGCACCACCTCCTCCCCAAGAGAATATGTCCCTCACCCTAGAGGAAAGGTTCTCTATACAGGAGGAAGAAATGAAATAGATCCGGTGAATTAATGTCAAGCTATTTCGAGGGAGTTATATCTACAGATGTGTTACCTCTACAGAACATCATTAGTTGATCCCCTAAGAGGTTCCAATGCCCCAGGAACAGATCTCGTTGAATGAATCCAATCTTAGAAGTTGTTCACCACAGTACTTGAAGGATATTAAGAAATACCCCTGTTAGAAAGGCAACCAAATGATGTTCAGGTAGACCCACAAATCATACCTATGACCAGGTATCAACGCAAAATTCCAGTGGCAACGGCATGCCCAATCTTGTCCCCTACTGCTCCAGCTGAAGATCATAACTGAAATGATATGTATCAAGGGATCTTAAATACTGTCAAGCAGATAAAAGCTCAACTAGAATCCATGAAATGTTGGTGCACTCTGATACAACTAGAGCGCAATCCCTTCCTAGAGTGGGTGAGAAATATTCCCCCACCAACAAACATTGGAAACCCCATATTCCGATTATTCAATGGCTCAAGTGATCTAGAAAAACAATTGATGCATTATAACTGTTACTGTGGTCCCATGATAGGTACCCCTGAACAGAAAGAAGTAGTAAAACATTGGTGCTTCATATTAACTTTGTAGGAAAATCCATCGTATGGTAAACTAGACCACTGGACAATTTGATTATAGGCTGGGAGGATCTCTGAAGAAAATTTCACTTCCAGTTCAGTACCCCACTGCCTAAGACAACAATCAGGGACCTCATGAACTACAAGTAGCTAGATAATGAAAGAGTCTCATACTTCATTTCCAGATGGAAGGTCCTTCCATAGTCCCTGAATCTACCACTCCCCTAGGATTTGATGCTCACTATGTGCATCAATAACCTTCTGGATGAATTTAAAAAACTAGCTATCCCATTAAAGTGAACCAGTTGGTTTAGAGACTTCTCAACCATTTCCCAATGGATAGAAGACTCCCTGTAGAGGACCAACCTCATGTCTCTAGAAGCCCCATTAGCCCCTGTCAAAAGAACGAGAAAGGATGAAACAATTGATAACATGATTAAGCCACACCCGACCCCGACTCTTGTTGTAAGGCCCCCACCGAACTGTTCGGGATCCCGAGACACCAAAAGCCACCCCCACCTCAGAAACATGAGCGAAAAAGTGCCAAATGAAATTAGTTTGAAAAATGAACAAATAATTCTTATTCGGTCCGAAATGAACAAGTCTGCGGAAATATTATAGTCGCTATGAACTACAATTTGGTCCAGCTACCAAAGCCAAAGTGAGATAATGAAGAAGGTTCTTGAAGGACATCCCAATTACTATACATATCACCAGATACTAGTACACACCATATAAGAATGCTTTTTTTTCAGGATCTCATTCAAATGATTGGGGATTCTGGGAAAGCCATGTTGGGCCCGTACACAGCACAAGTGGCTTGTGTTTCATCCTCAGAATCAGGAGAGGAAGTGGAGTGGAAAATAGTCACCATCAATAAGGAGAAAATTTTGGACAACTGGATGACCTGAAAGACTATCAGCCATGTCCATGGAATCATCCAGGAATAGTTGAAACAACCAACTACTCCCCCAAAATCGACCAAAGCAACCCAACCATCCTTTTTGGATACTCGGTCCTCTAAAGGCCATAAGGGAAGAGAGAAATAAAATGAAGATGAAATAGTACAAAATATGATTTCATTATTCATTCTTTTGAATATCATGCCAACAATATTGGGAGCACGGGCATTGTGCTGCCCAATTAAAAAATGGCACCTCCCCGCCAAACGACACCATCAGTAGAGGACAATCAGACATAAAGAGTGTCAGATCAAGAATTGATATTTGGATCCTTTCAAGTTATTTACATGATGTACCCCTTCTCTGATGAAGAATATGGCCATGAAACCAAATTCCTCATGGAAAACTGCAATTTTGGAGGATATGCTCTTAGATGTTGAAGGATTCACGGAAAGCATGATCATGGGAGGAGTCAATTTCATGTCCATGCTACAAGTCAAACTGTTTGCATCGTGGAAACTAGTGGATGGACCCTACGATAGACAACCCATGGACTGGAATGATCCTTCTCCCCAATACAATGAAATCCAAGCCCAGTTATCTTGGAATACCCATCAGGGGAAGAAAAAGTGCCGAACTGCCCAAGGTATATAGGTAGAGTAGTTGGTCGAATGTGGAATAGACTATAGCACGACTGGATCCTCCTAATGAGGCTGAACCATCTATATCCAAATATCTAACCCCTAATGTTTTTATGAATAAGAATCTCTATGCCACGAAGTGACGACCTTTAGACTAGATGTATTACATTTTAACGCAGTTGTCCTCATAACCACTGAACTTGTCTATCCTGGACACGTTGTGTTTGTCTGAAAATCATAGGGAGGAAGTAATCAAATCCTTAATAGGTCCCCAGAAGTTTGAGGATGATGTATAAGTGGATGATGTCTACTAAATGGAGACAAGTCTCGAAAATGCCATGTAGTCATCTCCTTCACAGACAAGGATGTAGATGCTATCATCCATGGGCACATAAAACCCTTATATTTTCTGATAATATAAAGAGAAATGATTTCTAGAGGATTACCATAAACAATGGCTATAGAGTTATCCTCATCCCACTGAGAACTCTTCATCAAATGGGATATGATGAAGACAACTTGACACCCTGCACTACAATTTTGATGGGATACGACAAAAGTGAGCAGAAACCATTAGGGAAAATAAATATAAAAAAATGGCTTTGAGATATCATATCATATTCTGAGTCATGGTGGTGAAAAAAATGTATGGATTTAAACACCTTATTAGGGAGACCTTGGCTACATCATCACACTACTATTCATTCTTCATACCGTCAATGCATCAAATATTGCACTAAATGGAAAATGGGATGTTTCATGCAGATAAATCTATGTTTGTGTTCTGAGAGTCACACTATATCGAAGATGGGTTCTATGATATGGAAGAAAAACATATCATGGCCAACAACGTTGATTGGATCAATACCCCGAATGGATTGGATATGGCTCCCGCTGACCCCTTGTAGCATTTTGAGGAGGACTATGTACTACCTGTAAACCAAGTTGATTGCGTGTGTACAAGTCCAGATATAGACTTAGTTGTCTTCATGGTCTCGGTTAAGGCTTCCAAGTCCATAGACAAGAAAAGCGGGGTGACACCCTTTTTGTTAGTGAAAGGCCCATTGAATATGCTCCAAGACCATCATTGGGACATCAAACTACCATTTCCTCACATACTAAGGAAAAAGATGATTTCTTTCCCAATATTGGAGTGTGTATTTAAATAATACAATCTATATCATAAGAGGAAGATAAAAAAGTTGAAGAAGATGATGATGATGAGGAGGAGGAAGAAGACCTCAAAGATTCCACTCATGCCTTTAATGAATATATCACCACCATAATCAATGATATTCAGATGATAAATGTATGCACCGAGGATGACCCAAAACCCACATTAATTAGTGTGGACATACCTATTGAGAAATTTGAGGAATATACCTCTTTCATAAAGAAGAATCAATATGTGAATTCCTAGAATTATAGGTAGATGAAAAACCTCGATCATGAAGTCTCCACCCATCATCTGGGCTTTCCATATGTTCACCGAGGCTATAAACTGGCAGTAAGAAGGACCCACACGTCACATTCTGCCAAAATAGAAGCTGAAGCTGACAAACTAATCAAAGACAACATCATACGAGAGGTCCAATACCTGATACAAATAGCCAAAATAGTTCTTGTCAAAAATTATAATATATTGATTATAATTTATATCGATTTCCAGGATGTAAACTGAAATTTCAAAAAAGACGACATCCTAGTCACAATCACAGAATTGTTTATCGATGCAATAGTTGGATACGAAGCCCTCTAATTCATGACATATATTTTGGATAAAATTAAATCCAGATGGTCCTAGTAGAATGATTAGCCAATGGAAGTGGCTAATATTCATTGTCAATTTATATAATATTCATGTTCTTTATTATTCATAAACACCATTTTTGGTGCATTTTACATTTTGAACATCATTTCACAGCATGATTGCAATTATTTTCTAGAGTTCTCTATTACATGAAACATTCTTGAACATATTATAAAACAGAAAATGGTATTGCTTTTAGTTTTATATTCGTTTTTATGGTCTCCCATGATATAAGTAAAAATTCATTCTTTTGGAGTACTTGGAGATTCAATTTGGAAGACCACCAAAGTGGGCCTTGAACCAACCACATTCTGGGAAAAGTGATTTGGAAATCAGCCCAGTAAAAGAACTTTATCTGCCATGATTCAAGACCTAAAAGTCTGAAAATTTAACTGGAGATTTCAGACATCATGGGGAACATTTCATTCAACTGTGGGAAGAGCTAATTCTGTGGTTTTAAGGGATTTCCATGCGGCCCTATTTTAAGATGCAATTCTGGGTCAGATTCCGCAGCCCAGAAAAACAGCCCACCATTTAAATCATATCTCTCGAACCAAAAATTCATTTTTTGTTTAAATTTTACAGGATATTAGGGGAAATCATTGAAATAATTTAAGTATGATATGTCCCACTCCAATTCGGCATTCAGAAAGGTGATATTGGCGATTCTATTAGGTGTATTCATGTTGGCTCCTGCTTCGACGAAATAATTGAAAAGTCTCCTATGCATTAAATGTCCACCCAACATGGCCCTCCAAAATTAATTAAAGAGACAAGTAAAGGGGTATCTAGACCAAAGGATTCCTTATTGCCAATTTTTGTTAGTTTTTTTGGAGGTTTTAGGGATTTTTGATGCTTTGTTTCATTGAAATGTTTTGTTGTCTAATTGATATTGCAATTGTTCTTCATTCTCATGTAATTTGTTTGAATCACATTAGTTCTTAATAAGTGTTCTTCATTTTATCTTTTTATATTCTTCTTCTTATCACTTTGATACTATTGCTTCATATAGTGAATCTATTCACACCAAATCTTGTGAAATTTATCACACTACGGTGGAGTGAACATTTTTGTTGTTGTTTTTTTTCTTCTTCAATTCCACCCCTCTGAGTATACATTCTGCTTCATTGGAGATCATAGAATCAATGGACAGATAAACCCTTATGGGTTGGTCCTAGGGAGTTGCATGTGGAAGATTTGATGGTATTGTATGATCATAATTTCTGTAATCATATCATTAATTTATGATTTACATTTGATGATTATTTTCTTCTTCATCTTCACCGACTTTAACAATGACACATTTCGAGTGCTAGTACGATTGAATTCCTTGCAGTGATCAATAAATTGATCCTCTAAGTGCATTGGTGATTAGACTTGTAATTGTGTAATGATTAAATTAGTGAATGATGTTGAGGAATTATATCATTTTGTGGATATGCCTTGAATTAGTGAACTGAAATGTTTTAGGAAAATAAATACATCCTATCTAACACTAGTAACAACTTAGGAACAACTCATTAGAATTAATTGTTTTAGACACAATAATGGTAAGTTTTTTTTATTTTTTTCTTTAAATTAAATCAGTGGTTATTCAAATTAGCTCAATCTGAATAGTTGTACACTTCATAGACAAATCCTTCATAATTAGAGTGTGTTTAGGTTCCTTCTTCAGTCCCTATGGATTCAACCCCTACCTGTACTACAATGACCACATACCTGTAGGGTAAATTTGTGCGCAACCAAATTTTGGCGCCATTTCCAGGGATCCAAGTAAGTAACTGGACATGCATAATACTTATTCTCACCAAAAATTCTCTATTCTAACCCCCATATCACTTATCTTTACCCGTTTCTGTTTGTGTGTGTCTTGAGAATCTAGAATCAAAATTTCTATCTTCTCTAATGGAGTATCTTCCAAATAATAATGTCACAAACTCATGCTAGAATGAAATGTAAAATTAATATTTGGATGACCCTAAATTAAAAAATTTATTTGATCAACCCTTGATTAATTACCACACACCCGATGAGATGTACAATCAATGGGATGATGACTGTTTAAAGGATCAATTTCCAGCCCTCTCGAGGATGATTGAAGAGATGAAACGTAATAAATTTGATGATTTACAGACTTCTATCCATCAAAATCCTCAAAAACACTCTGAACAATTGTGTATTAAATGGAGATAATGAGTTCTGATGTACCATCATTGATATTAGAACTAAAATGCAACAATACTTGTGATGAACTCGTCCATATAACAACTGTACCTTCTGAATCCTTATGTGGAGTGTCTAATTTCCCACAAAACAATCATGAATTTATTGAAGAACCAACCATTGAATTTGGGGCAATGTAAGTGAATCAAGAAATTTATTAAGGGCCTTTAAATAAATAATAAATTAATTTTTTGAATTCAAAAGATAATAACATGACATCATGGATTGAGTTTCCTGAACGTGGATCCATTATTTAATTTTTAGGACCACCGATCACATGAAAATTGGGAGAAATCCCAAAAATTGATCCCATAACTACTCCTAGAAATCAACTGGACACTTTTGGGGATGAATCATATTTTTACAAGGAACCAATTCATTCTAATGTCTTTGGAGAAGAAACTGATTTTCATTCAAATTTCCAATATTCATTAGGAAATTTCAACCAACCTGAACTCAAAATCATTTTCCATTCTTCCCCACTCGAGTATCCCATCATTTTTGATAAACAAAAGCGTGGTGTTTTCTTTCATTCATCTCATGAAACCCAAAAAGGGGGATGATCTTTGATTTATTAGGAAAGACTATAGAATAAAAAAGATAAACCATTTCCAATACTCCTGGATTTTTCCCATTCATTTTAGAAAATAGGATTGATCATGAATAAAATTCAAAACCTTCTTACCAACCACATGGGAGAGTCATTCTAAATAAAGTTTAAGTGGAGAAAGATGAGGTCATTAAAATTTTTAATGTTGGAATTGGATAAGTTTTGGGGTTCAAGTAAAGCTAAAGACTTTAAATTAAGCGTTGCATGGGAGGCAACCTGTGGTTTTCATGTTTCCAATCATTGTGATTCATTTTTTTTTCATTTTGATTTTTTTTACAAAATAAATTAGACCATTGACCTGTTTTTATTTTATGAGTATGGATGATTATGAAAGGGGAGCACCGTATTCATCCGTGTCACGTTGTATGATCCCAGAGTAATACCTTTCCCAGAAATTTAAAATAAGACAATGCATCATTAGTTTATTTTTTTATATATGTTTTTTTAGGTATTAAAAAAATAGATTGATGACCTGTTCTTATTTTATAAGTAAGGATGGTTATGAAAGGGGAGCACCGTTTTTTCCGTGTCAAGTGGTATGATCCCTGAGTAATAAATAACCAAGAAAATTTAAAGAAGACAATGTGTCATCAGTTTGAATTTTTTTTTTAATTTAAAAAAAAATAAGGAAAACCATAAAAATCTTGATACTTGGTATTAAATAAATTGTTGTGTTGTTTTTTTTGTCTGCTCTTCTCTTCTTTGTATGTTTCAAGAATTATTTTGGATGATACATGTGCAATCAAGAAGTTTCCTACATCCCCCAAGAGATCAAAAAATTAGTCTGGAGCATCATGAACTTCAACTTCAAAAGCAAGGTGAATTTGTTCAATGTTTGTCATTTACAATTTCCACTTTTAACTCCTCTCCTCCCACCTTATAACTTTTTTTGGTTAAACACTGGGGATAATGTTATTATATGTTGGGAGGGAGGTGAAATAAAAATTCTGATCTTATGGGCAAAAAAATATGTCGAAGGAAAAATACCTTTAACCATGAACATGATAACACACATTTCAATCTCTAAAATTTGATATCAAATAATTTTGAATTCCTTGATTCAGATTGTAATGCATGTTTATGTTCATGAACATAGATTTTGGAAAGTGCAGTTGTCCGATGTGATTTTTTACCATTTATATTTTCATCCTTTTATTTAAATAACACAATGCACGTCCTTTAGGTTGTGGGGTATTAGTTTGAATTCTTGGTATCCATAATAAATGTCATAGGGTTGGTGATCATTTTTGTTTTAATATGAGTATTAAAAAAATCAAAAAAAATCAATTTTCCTGTAGAGCTATGAAATGAAATAATTCATGGCTTTCGACACTTGGGGATGACGACTCTATTGTTGTCTGGCACAGAGTTGGGGATTTTATCTCTATTTGTGGTAATTTTATTTTTTTGATTGAGATAAATCGATATGATTCTTGAGTATATGAGAATCACTTGGTGCCCTAAGGCCTTTGATCCTGGGAGCCATCTTCAAAGTCTTTCTACATGGTTTGACTCAATTGAGTTCAATTTCAATTACCATGGAAAAATTGAAAAAAAAGAAAAAAAACTAAAAAAACACACAAAAAAAAAACAAAATCAAAAAGAAAAAATTGTATAGTAATCATAATTTTAAAATCACATTCCTCTTAGCACTTCCATCTTCTCTCCCATTGAATGAAAATTGACCCCCATGTCTATTGTGATGAAAAACACTTCGTCATGCTTAATTGAAATAGGATGAAATGTGGCGATGAATTTCAACAAAGGATTGAACCTGGGCTTGGTTTATGCCTCTGGACATAGCTTTTTTTAAATTATTTTGATGGGTTTCATAATTTTTTTGTATGAGGTCTTTGGGTGAGGAATGTGTATTAAAAGTTTTCCAGAAAATGTCATTCAAATTTCATGTTTGTGAGATATATTTTGCTCGGGAATTGCAAAACTCAAGATGGGGGGTGTGATTATTCAATGGAAGAGGATAATATTAATTGTTAATTAATATAATATTTATTTTCTTTAATAATAATAAACACCATTTTTAGTGAATTTTACACATTGGACATCATTTCACATCATGATTTCAATTCTTTCTTAAAGTGCACTATTACATGGTACGTTCTTGAACATATCTTAAAAAAACAAATGGTCTTGATTTTATTTTCATATTCTATTTTTAGGTCTCCCATTATATAAGGAACAATTCACTATTTTGGAGCACTTGGAGATTCAATTTAGAAGACCTCCAAAGTGGGTCTTTAACTAACCACATTCTGGGCGAAGTGATTTGTACATCAGCCCAATAAAAAAAACTGTAACAGCCATGATTCAAGCCTAAAAAGTCTCAAAATTTAACTGGAGATATCAGAAATCATGGGGAATATTTAATTCAACAGTGGGAAGAGCTAATTCTATGGTTTTAAGGGAGTTCCATGCGGCCCAAGTTAAAGATGCAATTCTGGGCCAGATTCTATGGCCTAGAAAAACATCCCACCATTTAAATCATAAATCAAGAACGACAATGTAATTTGGGCTAAACATGTATAGGATATTAGAGGACACAAGAGGCTTTATTTACGTATTTTATATCCCACTCCAATTCGGCCATCTAGAAGGTGATTTTGGCGCATCGGTACGGTGGATTCATGCTGGCTCCCACTTCGAGGAAAGAATTGAAAAGTCACCTATGCATTAAATGTCCACCCAACATGGCCCACCAAAATTAATTAAAGAGACATGGGAAGGGTTTTCTAGACAAAAGGAATCCTTATTGCCTATTTAATTCATATTTTGGGGTGGATTTATGGATCTTTGATGCATTGTTTCATTGTAATGTTTTGATGTCCATTTGATGTTGTAATCGTTCATTATTCTCATGTAAGTTGTTTGAATTATATTAGTTCTTAGTAAATGTTCTTCATTTTATTTTTTTTATATTCTTCTTCTTCTCAATTTGATACTTTTTCTTCAGGGTGTGAATTTATTCACAGAAAATCTTTTGATATTTATCACACAACGGTGGAGTGATCATTTTTGTTGTTGTTGTTTTTGCTTCTTCAATTCCGCCCCTATGAGTCTACTTTCCGCTTCCTTTGAGATCATAGAATCAATGGAGGGATAAACCCTTATGAGTTGGTTCTAGGGAGTTTCATGTGGCAGATTGGATGTTATTTTATTATCTTAATTTCTTTAATCATTTAATTAATTTAAGATTTCCATTTCATAATTATTTTCTTCTTCTTCTTCACTAACTCTACCAATGACACATTTTGAGTGCTAGTATGATCCAATTCCTTGGAGTGATCATTAAATTGATCCTCTAAGTGAATTGGTTATTATCCATGGAATTGTGTAAGGATTAAATTTGTGAATGATGTTGATAAATTATATCATTTTGCGGATACGTCATGAATTTTTGAACAGAAATTTTTTAGGAAAATAAATACATCCAATCTAACAATAGTAACACCTTAGGATCAACTCATCTGCAATAATTGCATTAGAATAAATAATTGCATGTTTTATTATTTTGTTCTTTAAATTAAATCACTAGGTATTCAAATCAATTAAATCTAAATTGTTGGCCACTTCATAGCCAAATCCATCCAAAATCAGACCGCCTTTAGGTTCCTTCTTTGGTCCCTATGGATTTGACCCCTACCTATACTACAACCACCGCATACTTATAGGGTAAATTTGGGTGCAACCATAGAAAAAGATGAAAAATAATTTAGGGACCCTCAGAGAGTGTTCTATTATAAAGTGATGCCTTTTGGTCTAAATAATGTTTCTTCCACATATCAGTATGCCATTCATCTCATCTTCAAGTCCTTTTTGAGAAAATTCATCGAGTGTTATGTGGACGACCTGGTGGATAAATCACGACATTGTTCGAACCACCTGGTTGACCTTGAAACTATCATTAACAAAGTGCAACAAAAAAGTTTAAAGATGAATACCTTGAAATTTTCCATCGGTGTTACCTTGTGAAAATTCCTCGGCTTCGTCATATGCCAACGTGGCATCGATGTCAAACTTAAGAAAAAAATATAGTTTTTTTATGTCCCCAACGTGCAACCTATATATTTTGAGTGGTCTAAAAGGGAACCTTGCCTACATTCGGCACTTCATAGCCAACCTAGAAGGTAAATTTTTCCCTTTCACAAGTCTCATGATGAAATGAGTTATGTATGAACAGGATAATGATTGTCAAGAAGAATGTTACCACTTCAAAAGATATCTCCTAAGCCCAATGGTTCTCATGCCTCTAGTTGTTGGAAGACTTCTCATTTTATACATAACTGCCCTGGAACAGTCATTAGGTACATTCCTCATGCAAAAAAACTATGTTGGAAACAATAATAGCCTCTACTACCTCATACAGACAATGAATGACGCTAAAACATGGTATTCAAAGATTTAAAAATTTTGCCTATCCCTAAGCTTCACAGTTCTAGTTCTCAGGAATTAGCTCCAGCACCATGAGGTCCCCCTGGTCTCCCACTATAACTCGGTTATGTATATCATAAACCATACCTTGTTAATGGGAACCTTTCACGATGGATGGTTATCATATAACTGTTTTCCATATGGTACATGCCCCAGAAGGCCATCAAATGTCCGATGTTAGTAGATTTCTTGGCTGAGCACCCCTTGGAAGAAACAACTCCGTTGGATAACGAAATTCTAGATGAAGAAGTGTTTTACATACTGGGAAAACCATATAAATGTGAAATTCACTTCGATAGTGATTATAGATGTATGATAGGAAAAAAGATAGATGATCCAAATTTGAACAAGGTGGGTTTGGGTAATATAATTGTATCCCGTAAAAAGGTCATTTTTATTTACTCTTTCTTACATTCATAAGGATGTACAAAAAATGAGGTGGAATATCAGGCCCCCATTGCCAGCCTGGAAATGGCACATTAATCACATTCTAGACACGTAAAAATAAACGGTGACTCAGAGCTAGTCATCAAACAGTTCACCGGTGACTGTGCTATCATGAAATGAAGTATTGGTTCCCTTTATGAACCATGTTTTAGAACTAATGGAAGAATTTCCATCAGAACTGACACTGACCCATTCCCCCTATCACAGAATGCTGAAGCTGATGCTTTAGATATTGCAGCCACTACCTTGGCCAATCCTAACTAGTATGAAATATTTATTGCCATTGCTAACCATCATATGGTATTGCCATTATTGTAGAGATATACAGAGAAAATTGATGAAATTAATCATATTCTAGAGACATATGGTAACAAAACCAGGTTGATGGAACCCATTTCAAATTACCATCGGAATGGGTAACTCTTACTAGATATGGATGAAAGGGACAATGTTAGACGCAGGGAATAAACATTGTCCTAAAAATGGGACAAACCAAGAAATTGTTCTCTAAAAATGAGTCCATAATGAAATCATTCAAAGACGCATTGATGGAGAAGAGACTATTGATTCCATGAATGAAGTTCATGTTGGAGCATGTGGGGAACACTAGTCAGTAACCACGCTCTCTTAACAAATTCAAAGGCCTGGGTATTACTGCCCACCATGATACAGGATTACACCATATTCAATTAAAAGGTCTATTCCATCAAAGTTCATTCTAATTTCATACACCCCTAGAGTTTCTTCATGAAACTATGTACTCTTGGCCATTTTCCACATGGTGGATGGTTGTAGTGAGAACATATCCTCCCACCACATCTAGAAAATTCAAGTTTAAACTCACAGAGAACGACAACTTTTCCAAATGGGATGAATTCATCCCTCTTAAGGAAGAAATGGGGAAAAACATTGATAGTTTGGTGACTTCCAACATCTTTACCAAGGTTGGTGTCTCACATATGATAATGACAGACAGTGGCACCAAATTTTGCTCTTTTGATTTGGAAAATTTATACCAGGAGTTTGGATTTAAAGCTAACCGCTAATTATTCTACCATGCATTAGATAATGGGAAAATAGTGGAATTCACCAAGACTCTATCCAATAGAGCCCTGAATATGTTTTATAAGGATAAGAAATCATGGCCGAAAAATCACAACCATGCTTTGTAGGCTTACCATACAACGATCCAAACTACCACCCAAGGAAACCTCGTAATCACTAGTATAGGAGGTAGAGGCAGTTTTACCTAAAGAAATCCTTATGTCGTCACATTGTGTGGCCATCTGTGATCTACTAACCATGGACGAGCAATCCCAGAGATAGTCTGATGAGTTGGAGCATCTAGATAAGAGAAGGATGCAAACTCTATACAATTTGGAAATCTACCAAAACCACATTGCCAGAGCCTTCAATAAAAATCATACATTAGATCTTTCCTCAAATGGAAATGGTGATAGTCCTCTGAACTATGATGATACTAGTGATGAATCCCCCAAAGTGTGAACCAATGTTGGAACAACCATATTTCATACATATAGTCTATTCCAATGGAGCCCACTCCCTTATATCAATGGATGGAGACCACATCACGACACCCACAAATGATAAGTTCTTGAATAAATACATCTCATAAAAATGATTATATAATGGTATAAACTCAAGGACCCTATAATATGAGTTATAATGCCCTGATACCATATGTCCAAGCTCTACAACCCTATAATATGATTAAAAATACCTCTATGTTAAGTTCTAAGATCTATGATGTTAAACTATGAGATATAATGAAATCCCCTCTACATCAAGTTCCAAACTCTAAGACCATAAACTATGAGCCATCATCTTGGCCACATGATGGTAAACAGTACATTATTACTCCATTAAACAATGCAATAAACAGAAATACCATCAATGCTAAGGTCAAATATCTATGAACCTAATGTATGAGTAATGAATACCTCCAATAGAAGGGTCCATTATCTAAGAATTTATACTATGAGTCATAGAAAATTGTCCCCCATGATATTGACTAAGCTCTACGATGTTAATCATTGGGTCACAAAAGAATTCTCCAAATACGGTTTTCTGAACTCAGTGACCCTAAACTATGAGTTATAGTGTCCCGATGCCATAGGACCATGTTATACGACTATAAATTATGAGTAAAAATGCCCCAATGTTAAGGTCCAAGATCTACGACCTTAAACAATGAGTTATAAAGAAATTCCCTCTATATCAAGGTCTAAACTCTAAGACTGTAAATTACTTATCATCAGCATGTTCACATGATGCTAAATTGTACCATATTATTCCATGAAACAAGACATTAAAATGAAATACCCTCAATGATATGGTCCAATCACTATGCCCCTAAACTATGACTTAATAATGCCCCCAATAGTAGGGTCAAAACACTACGATGTTAAACAATGAGTTGTAAAATAATATCCCCATGATAATGTCCAAGCTCTATGACGTTAAAATATGAGTTAGAAAAAAAATCCCCATAAACAGAGGTCCAAACTCCAGGGCCATAAACTATGACTTAAAAATTCCCCCATATCATTCAACTTTTCCATATGATATTAAATATTGAGGAACTCAACCCAAAAATATGGTGTTAATCTTTGACTCATGTCCTCGCTGTGGGACATTAAACAACATAGCATAAAACACCCTAATTGCATGACAAGAAATGCCACGATCTCTCATGGAACTACATGATGCATGATTTCTGCCTTTCTATGATACATAATGACAACTCAATCTTTGATCCTCGCACAACCTCCCTCAACAAAATGCCTCCATCTTGCCACCTACTCCCTCACATTCATAGAGGAGCCCCTTATCACTCCATGCTTCTCACATCTAGTAAATATTCTATGAACATGGGATTGGTGATAGATATTCTATTACAATGTTCAAATATGGGGTATCATGGAAGGCCTGGAAACCGCGATAAGTAGAATGAAAATACCCCTACACATTGGACCGAGACAAATCAGTGTGGGGTTCACACAGAACAATGTACGACTTGATTCCTTCCCTCGAAGAATATATATAGAAACCTTGATCCTTGATCTTGTAATATCCCTACAATGAATGAAAATGAAATTTCCCCCATCATATCATATCCGGGCCACGCCACCCGTGAAAAAAAATTTACATTTCCCCCATGCATGGGTCAGATCTATGTGGATGTTCCAAAAAGGTCACAGTTAACTATGGTCTAGGTATTCTCACCATCCCAGGAACACCTTTCTTGTTTTTCACACCCCATTCCTCGGGATAATTTGGATCCTCATAACCATCCAAGGCCATCTAATATGGAAGTCCAGTGTCCTTCTGACACCTTTAGTTGAATATAAAAATCATTCCCTAGTGGCTCTACATACTTCACCCACAAAAATGGCCTTCAATCAAAGGAAAATTCATCCCCATGAGAGTCTGATGCTGCAATAGTATTCCCAATGGCATTCAAGACCAATGTCATCCATCCCAATTCAAGTCACTCCTAAGACTATAATTTACACCTTTTACCATCACTAACATCTATGGAAGACTATAAATCCCAGATTGTTATTAAGCTGAAACATTTAATGAATTGTATGAGTCCAAAATCATATTCATGGCATAACGTAAAAAATAAAGGCCAAAATCGTCTTACTACACGACACTAAACTGTAATTCCTAAATCATCATGACTGTACAACGTTAAATTTCAATTCCAAAATTATTCTCATCACACAACATTAAAATGGAAGGCCAAAATCTATCTCACCTCATGAAATTAAATTGTTAGATGAAAATATTCCTCAATGCACAACGTTAAACATCCTGGACAAAATTGCCTTCACTGGAAAATGTCAAACCACAATGGAATGGATTTCACCTAAAAAATCCCCCTTATGGTAAAATCCACTATTCTTAGATGGTGACATAGTACACTTGTAATCCATTGTCTCTCACAATGAGCATAAATCAGATGAGATTAGGTATCTTAGTGGGGTATCCACAATGAAATTCTAGAAAAATATCCTGAGAACTTGGTCTAACCAGCATGACCCAAAAAGTCATTTCGTGGTCCTCTCCCTCGGGAGGAACCACGTTTCCTGGCCATGTGATGAAAAATTACTGGGAATCACAAAGTTGGAATGAATAAATCACCCTGTGTATGAGTCATATCTACATAATGGGTGTTAATACATGAGTAAATAAGAGGTAAAATTTCCCCAATATGCCTGAATATGCTTTTTCTATATTTCCTACTCCATGATTTGAGTGATCATGAATCCTCATAACCCTCCAAGGCCATCTGGGACAAAAGGCTAGTGTCCTGCGGACAACATTGATTGACTATGCATGTCATGCCATGGTGGCTCTGCATACATTGCCTAAAATAATGGCCTTAAATAAATGGAAAATTCAACCCCAAGATATTCCTATCCTACCTCAATAAACCCAGTAGATTTTAAGCCTCATTCCATCGCTCATGATTCATGGTTGCTCAATTTCATGTTTTTCATTTTCATTCTTTCACATATCCTTTATATATGAAAACATTCACACCCATGTCATCTCTGTTCTATTTTGAGGTTTCTATGAGATATCTCATCTGTATGCATAATGTCTATCTATATATGAAGGAGTAGTTCCCCCACTCATTTACATGTTTCCCGGATTAAGTATAGCTCAAAGCACTCCTTCTGTTGTTAGGGGAACAACTATTCTATGGTGACTTACCACATTCAAAAAGATCCATATCTCCATAATCCTCCAAGACCATTGGGAATGGAAGGCGGATGTTCTTCAGACACCTTGGATTGAATATGCACATCAATCCTCAGTGGCTCCGCATATGTCACCCACAAAAATGTATATAAATCGAAGGAAAATTCTTCCCCATAAGAGTCCTTTCTATCCTCCATACACTCAGATGACCTTCATGTCTTGTCACACCCCATGATTTGGAAAACTCTTGGATGAAGAAATATATACCTCCTTATTCCCAAGTACCCTAACATTAAAAAACTCTTATTTGAACTGACCATTTACCTGATCTCCCCCACGCAATTAATAATTGTGTGGGAACCATTTTCAACTCGAGGGAAATAGTAATGTTCCAAAAATTCTCAGACAATATTTTTTTTACATCCACCCATTGTGGCTCCCAAAATCAAAATAGATCCAAAATGTTTCAAATCACACCAGGCCATTAGAAATTAAAGGACAGTGTGTTACAGACACCTTCGATTGACCCTGCAAATCATTCCCTTGTGGCTCTACATATGTTTCCCAAAAATGGCTGGTAATCAGAGCCAAATTCGTGTCTGGGAGAGTAATTTACTACATAAGTATCCCTAAATCATCTCCTAGTCCTCATTCATGTCCATAATCCACAAATCCAGGGTCAATAAAAATCCCTAACACAAGTCTAATGGATATTAAAATATTCACAGCTAATGATCCCAAGTCAGGGACCTAACCTATTAAGTTTGGTCAAAGATTATTGAAATAAATCATCAATATTTTGGTTTTAATGTTGTACTATAAAATTCTAAAAAAATTAGACGCTATACTCTCCAGAGGGAAACCCAATTAAGGTCCATCGTTGTAAAATATGAGTATTAGTCCGTATAAAAATATAAAAGTATTGAGCCTTCAGAAAAAAGAAAAAAGCATGTGAGGTCAGAAAACTGCAAAGGGTGGCCTAATAAAAATCCACGTTATTCCCACTATGCCCATGTCATGCAGGGTAAGGGAAAAATAGGGTAATAATAAAGAAAAAAATGTTCGTGACATCTTCTATTCAACCACAACAATAATCAAACAATTCTTACTGAGCCCCTTAGCTCACGAATAAATTATAGCTCGATTCATTTATCAAAATTTACGGATTTCAAGTCATGGTAAAAAAATTAACACGTGGTTTAAATGATGTTGACAAGAAGAGACGAAGAAGAAATGTTTAAAATCCAAATCTATTCGATTGGGTTCACAAAAAATGAAGGGACATACCCATTTTGGAGTCTCACGAGATTATTAAAAAATGGGGGATAATACACGCCATAATTTTGGAAATAAATACTAAAGTTCCCAGTAATCCCTTTCCAAAATGATATAGAGTGATATCCACCATCCATTGATTGTCTATTCCAAGGAAGTACATTCCCCTATTTCAACTTTGATCGTCCAGCGCACGTTCTCTAGGACAGATTTGTGTGATTTACCATTCATATGGACGACATTATAATTGGTACACAAAGAGGCCAGATGCTCAATCAAATTAGCCATGTGGGATTTTCACTCCTGGATTTCATCTTCTCTGGTAGCCACCAACACACAGGCCTTCACCACCTTGGCTGTTAGCTGATCAAATTCATCAAAAATTTCATGGACAGTTGTCACATGGTTATGGGAAGAATTAAACTTGGCCAACATATCCTCACATGAAGATATGTATTTTTGGGAAATGAATATTTAGTAAATAAAAAAGTGATGGTGTTGATAATCAAAGCTTCTAGAACCTCGCTCAGTATGTAATTGCTAAATATTTACACCATTGTCGGCAAAACTAACCATGGGTGTCTCTGTGGAAAGAGAACGTATTTGGGTCCATGCCTTTTGGAACACTACCTAGTGTCTCTCCACAACCTGGACACTTCTATCCTCCACTGATGCCACATGTTTTTAACTGAAAAGCATCATTATAAGATAGGGAAGGGGCATAATGGTAGTCACCCAAGGCACGAGACTCTCTTTTCCACAAGCTGGCCCGACCAATGGAGATGGATATAGAGGACTAAATGTGGCTACTGGGATTATTGGTGATGATCGACTGGTGTCAGTCTCTTTAAGATCTTGGGAAATATCTGTAGGATGGGAGTAGTCTAAATCTCTCTCCTCAGAAATGTTTTTCACTAATATAACCCCTCCTAAACTCCTTTGATGGTGGACTGAATGCCTTATTACCATGAGAAAAGGAGAGGGATGTGTATCCATCATAGTTGCTGAAGAAACAGATATATAAGGAATAACTATGGCACTTCTCACAATAAAAGGAATGTGTGGAATTTTTTTAGGGATAGAAAATGATATAAAATGGTCATGAGTGTCTACACACATCAAACAAGTCCCTTCACCATCCCTGTGGGGTAAAAATTTACCCATCATTAGGCATACTACATCGATAGAATGGTGGAACCCAACATGTTACGATAATAATCTTCCTAGAATCAACCTTGTGTATAATAATCATCCATAATTGGTGATGAAAAATGGGATGAGACTCTCCCCTTAATTGGATACATGGATTCAGTACAGTCAGTTGGAGACAACCGAAATTCATGGAAAACCACTAGGGGAGATATGGATCTGAAATCACTACATGATCAATACAAGCAGTGGGAATCCCATACTAAAGGTTAGTGAGATATGAAAATTATTCCAAATAAACCAAAACTCTCACCTCTCAATGATCCATGAGGGGTATGATGCAGTGTAAATGAAAAGTTAGAAGCATCATTCAACAGATTGACCCCATCAATAGTATTATGGGTCCTAAAATGAATATCAGAAATGTTGAAAAGATTCAGATGAAAGTCAAAATAGGGAACCCATGTGGTATGCTAATATTTATAATAGGGGATGAGTTTTTTCAAAGAATTGTATAATAATTCGAACGACCCACAAAGATGATGCAGAGACCTCCCTTTCTGAATCTTTCCAAAAAATTCACAATGACCGACGAGGGTAGAAAGGGACAAATTAATGGGTCACCCCTCTGCCAGAATGGCTGCTATCATCAAGGTGAAGGCCCATACCCCATTGTATATATCACAGGATGGGAAGATCCATCCACATAAGAACATGGAGAAAAACCTGATAGCCTAAGGTCATGTGAAATATCAGACTAATGCTCATATTCCCATGTGGCATACCGCCCGGATTCAAGCGTAGAAGAGTATGAACCCATAGTTACGCCTTCGGTATAGGGTCATTTGTCTGTAATATTATCCTTATCCAATGTTTAACTTTAATGAGTGATCATTCCTTGAGGGGATGACTGAGTAATCCCTCTACCCTAACTAGAAAACTCCTTGTTAAAGAAGAATCGTGATCAATTTCATTTTGTGTGGAGAATAATGGGAGAAATTCAGCATACATCTCTCTAGGGATAGGGAAGCCTCCATGATGGTAGACGTCTCATAGACTAGTACCCACCTTTCCATGTAGTAGGTGAAAGTTGTTGGTACTCGAACACTAGTGGCTAAGTAATTCTTAAAGTATTTTTTCCAGAGAGAATTTTTCAAACTGAGGTACCCGGGCGTCCAAGTGTAATCCAATTACCTCCAGCTTGTCGAGGGACTCCAGACATGTCTGATTCCCCATAATGCCAAGGCCCACTCATTAGAGAAAAATATTCCATCTTGAAAATCACACTTGTTTCTCCATCCTCCATAAGGATTATCTTAAGAGATGTAGATAATGGATTATTATTATCAGATGTCATGTTTTTGGACACCATTTCGGCTATCACTGTAGCCCTGAGTCCATATGAAGCCTCTTAAAATGAAGAATTCCTCTTGACGAGGAGTGGTGATTATTTTTTCTATTGGGAAATTTTTTTTGTTGGCATGACCTTATAGTGCCTCCAATATGATGAAAGGAATGTTGGAGTTAGACAATAATAAATGCACGTCAACATAAAGAACAAAGCCATGTAGTAGCAACTGTATATATAATGGGTAAGCTAAATCTTGATTTCTTAAAAATATACGAAAAATATTTTTTTTCACTAAAAATTGATGTATTAAATAAATTTATAACAATTTTTTTCCTAAAAAGAATCTAAAGAAATATTCATATCATTTTCAAAACAATTAACATTTGGATTTTATTGAAAATGTGAAATTGATCTTCATTTTAACATATAAAGAATGAGTAGATTTTTATGATTCCAGGATCAATTAATGATTTTGAGCTTATTTTATATTTTTTAAAAGGATATTATTAATGAAATGTATTTTAAAAATGTTCTCTATATATTTTTTTGAAAAATTATGTTCAAATAAAAAAATTTATTTTCCTAAAAAATATTTGTAATGGAATTTATATAGTATTTACATTCACCAATGACATAAAAAATTTATTATTCATGTGATTTAATAGAGATATAATGTATTTAAATAATTTTTATTCTTACTTTTTATGGTTTATGGTCAGTTTTATGGAGTATGTATGATTTTATTACAATTCACCATATTACTATAGATGGTTTAACATTTTTTTATGAGTAATGAATTGGACATAGTAAGTGAAGTTAGGGGCCCACTATAGCCCCTCAGATCATTTTTAGGCCCCTTGAGAAAAACAATATTGGGTTTATGATAAGGCCATTCCCATTTATGTAGATTTATTTTCAAATAGACTCGATGATATTTTTTAGATTTTTGGAATTATGCATTCCATCACTATGAATTCAGTATTTTGTATTATTTGTGATTATTTTATTTATTAATATAAATATTTATTATTTCTATCTTCTTTAATTATTTATATGCTGTTATTTGATCATCATATATGAATTCGATGTTATCTCATGTTACTAAGTAAATTGAATAGGATATGTATATCTTTCTTTTCAAATTTAGTATTCCTTGTTTATTCATATATTCTACTATAATCTTACCCTTACTAAGAATCTAATCTCACCCATTTATTATGTATTTTTTTACCATTATACCTAGAAGTATTTTATGATAATTATTATGGGATATTAAAAGGGGAATAATTGTCTTCCCAGAGAAATAATGTTTTTTAAAATGTAATGTGAATGCAGTTATTTTTCTAGTTTAACCTTTCTACATAATCATTCATTCCACCACGATTGGATTCCTTATATCTAATGTTAATGAATGTGAGTAAGCACTAGGTATGATATACTGGGGTAAGGGTTAATATAATGGGATATATAGTATGTTTAGAAGAAACCATCAAAAATATATTTTGGAACACATATATTTGGGAACATGGACTAATGGTAGAATTTATGAATTTGTGTAAAATATCATCCTCTCTTTTTGAAATATTTTTTTATGAAATTTTTCAATGATATAAATTTATATAATCATACTATAATTTGATTTGATTTCAGAAAGGATTTACCAATTTGAAATAACAATAAATATTGTTCATTTGGATTGACCTGATCATCATCTTGTGAATGAAAATTGTCCATCTATATTCCTAGTTTGAAACTATGGGGAGATATTCATAGGATAAAATTAATTTTTTTTATAAAATATATGAAGATTATAGAAATATTGATTTCACTGAGGAAACCATGTTTATTATTATGATATTAACTATGATGTTTTTTCAATTTATGTTAAGTGGTTTACATGTTTTCTTATTATACTTTATTTTTCATAATGTTATTTTATAATATACTGTATTCCATCATTTAAAAATGGTTCCTAACAGATGGAATGATAAAAAAATGAATTCAAAATCTATATATACGGATATCCCTATGGGTAATGATAATGAATATATAGATTAATCAACATATATTGATCATCAAATTATAGAATTATTGGGGTGGTTGACTTAGGTTATGAGAAAAAACCTTTCTATAATGAATTATTTATTTTACCCGCCATATGCTGAAAAAAATGTTAAACTGTTTAATTATTCCAAAACCATTATCATTCAATGAGACTAGAAGTAAATTTTTTTTGATGAGATATTGATATGGTATTTATGTAGGATATTTCATTATCTTGAAATATGTGAAAGGTAAAATAATTTCATTGTTGTTTGTTATCTCTCAAAAGATGAGGATCAATGGTGGCCACTTATTAGTTAATAAATTGATGAATAAGAAATAATAAACATGAAATGTATGTAATTTAGTATATTATTCTTGGGAAAATACTTTCCTCTTGAGTAATGAGACAATCTGGAGAAAAAATACCTACGTATAATGAAAAAGGATGATGCTAATTATTTTAAGTATGATGCCAATGTTACATAGTTATAAAGGAATTAAACATTCTATGTATTTAATAATGATAGTAATATTAACAATTTATTTGATTTTATTTAGATAATCCTATGATGATAACTAGTCTTCCAAATTCTCTAAGAAAATGAGGACATAGTATCATGTTCTATCAAGATAGGGAATATATTATCTATAATATATCACTTTTATTTAATGAAAGATAAGAAGATTATATATGTGAAAATATCAATAAAAAGAACATAGGAATAAAGGATTTTCTGATAAATGATACATATTGAACGAAACACCTTAGTAAATTATCAAAAGGGAAAATAAGTTATATTCAAATGTAAGGATAAGGTACAACATTCTTGTGGTTTAAATATCATGATTGAATCTTTCAATGTAAAATTCATCCACTTTATGGGGTTTGGGAACTAGAAAAAATAATTACCTATGATGAAAGGGAATATACATTAGAATAATTTAATAGATCAAGGTCACAATTTTGATATTAATAAAACCATATATGACCAATTAATTTTATTTGGAATTTGGATACATAAATTTTTTGTAATATGTATTTTATCGATGTTATTGTTTTTATAATAATTATAAAATGTATAAGTATTTTATTGTAGTGAATTTTTAAAGGATTTTAGAGCATACAATGAATGTTAATGATGAACAAGAAATGTAATGTTGTAAAAAGTTCAACCTCCTAAATAAACTATTTAGGGACTATTATTATTAATATGTTCCCAATGTTGAAATAAAAATGACATGTTCATGTTAAAATGTTGACGAACATAAAATTTTTTATATGTTTGATCTTTTATGTTACCTTTACTGGAGTTTATGGTCTATATTGATTTATGTAATATATTTTACTACATGATAATTTATAAAATAAATAATGAATGTTTAAATTAGTGATATATGATTATCATGGTATTTAAATACAGATTGTGATATTGAGTGAAATGTTATATTGTTTGGGGAATATAATATTAATTTTGTTACATTCCATCTAAATTTGGTCAGACATATTTTGGTTGAAAATTATGAATAATTATTTATTGAATAGATTATTTTGAACATTATGTTTTATTAGATTGATATTATAACCATTTTTTATTTATTAAATAAAACATGAATAGAATGTTACTCATTTATAGATATTATGATCTATTAAATTTTAATATTAGTCCTTCAGGCATAAAAATTTATTCATTGATATTTATTTCCAGTAGTAATAATAGAAGAAGGAATTGATCAATTCAAAAAAAGGATGAAATTAGGTCATTCAAACAGAATGATATTATGTTACTATATTTTCATATGTTCACTTTATTGATGGTAATATAATTCCTCAACTCCCTGGAAAGGATCTTAAAAAAATATTATCCTACTAACATTATTTATGATGAATCAAATAGTCCTTTAACTCATAAATGGTTTATGGTTTTTTGGTCATTACCATTCTATGGTTCATGCACATTTCTATGATAACTGATCTCTATCACTCATTAATAATCCTTCATCATTAGAATTCTATTTCATGTACATGTTTTCAATTCTAACCAATATTCTTCTACATATAAACCTAGTTATATTTTATTCTATATGAGCTTCTTTCGTCAATTTTTATCTTATAATTATAATGTATTATTATCCACGCTTATAAATAGGGTTCCAAAATAATGTAATTTCAAATATAAAACCCATGTTCACTTATATAATGATTAAATTTTGAGGACTTAATTTATTTAAGGGGGTTACATTTGACACCCTCATATTTTAATATAGGAACATAATGTTTGATATCATTAATTAAACATATAACCATGATTATAAGAATATATAAACCCATGATACCTAATAATATATTTATTCTTAAATAAATTAAATATCATAACTAAATTTTGATGCACGAAATACTATGTCAAAATTAAACTTAATACATTATTAAAATTTTATTATTTAAACAGGAATATTATGACAAAGACACTAAATTTGATGTTTTTAATAAAATTAACTAAATTATGAAACATATATATTGTACACATTTATTAAATAAAATAAATGTATTTATGATCATTAAAAACAAAATAATAATCATTTTAACATAAAAGAATCACTTTCTGGAAAAAAATATTTTTGAAAAATGTGGTTTAGTCACCCTTTCACACAGAATTTATAAATAATTTTCACTATTTTTAGATAATTAATATTGAAAAATAAAATTAATTATTTAAATAATAATATAAACATTATATTAGTGTGATTTTGACATATATTTTAGAAAAGAATATTTTTTTAACGAATAGAGAAAAATACTATTTTTTATTAGAAAATAAGTTCCATTACACAATTTATAAATTTAAATTATATTTTGAAATAGTTTTAATATAACAATCAAAAAATTATATATCTATTAATCCAATTTATTTCATTTTAGTTATATATTTAATTATGATTTTAAAATATTTTATATTTATGAGAAGTGTTTATTTGGAAACCTATTTTTTCATCTTGTCTACAATTATAATTTTAGAATAAATTGTACATATTTACTAAATTTAATTTTGATAATTGAATTCCATGTTTGGAATAAGGATAATTTATCATTTCTAATTATGTCAAATTAATTTTTGTTTAAATTAAAATTGAAAAAATAGATCTTTAATTATAATGTTTAAAATCCAAATGGGTTTACTAGGGGTTAATTTTGAAGATATATATTAAGATGACTAACAAAAATATCAATGTATTTCTATTATGATATATATATATATATCCACTTTATCATATCCCATATTATACCCTCGATTTAGTTGGTGGTTTTTTCACATTAATGGAATTTTCATGATAGATTGGTTTGGGAAATTTCATAGTAATTTATATGAGGGTTCAATTTCCCCACATAAAAAATGGGCACTTCATATATTCACTTATTAACACAATTAAGACAATTTTATAGAATATACCCTAAAAATTTAAATATAAAAATTTTTAGAAACATTCTGGTCAGTTTTTCCTCAAATGGACTAACGCTGGGGTCATTAGGAGGAGATCTAAAGAATGTTCTTTTAGAGATGATAATTTTCATATAAAATCACTTTCAGTTTCACTATTATAATTAAATTTTTTATTATGTCTTAGAAAAAAATTTATAATAACCCAAATATATCCCATATACTGATATTTTATTATGTTTTATTAATTATATTTACCCATCTCCACTTGAATATAATGGTAAATGAAACTAGGTAACTTGTAAGTTGTAGACTAAATCCCCACAAACTGATGTAGTTCATTTTCCATCACCACCTTTAAAGGATAGATATAATGATGGATTTCCCATATTTGTTTTATATTTATAAAATTATTATAAATTTGAAATTTTACTGTCATATATAAATTTTTATGTTCTATTCTATTTAAAATCGGCCAATATCGCTTGTGTGTACAGTGGGCCACCACATTGTGAAACGATATGATTCAGTATTCACTAACTATATTCATGGAATGTAATGAGTATAACATATATAATATATATAGGAAATTATTTGAATTATATAAATTCATATACTATACCATTCTTTACCATATAACGAATTAAAGGAATGATATCATCGCATGTTCTTATATTGGACCTATCCTCTCTATGATGTGATGTTATTAATTTTCCATGACCAATATTAAATAATTTTTCTAATACTAATATTAATGAGTAAATGTGATATTTTTAACAATATTTTCAATCTAGATATAATGTATTTATATTATATATACAATATTTAAATACCTCGACCCTAACAACAATTTTATTTCATTATAAAAAAAAATGTACAAAATGTCTGAGAAGAATGATAAAGGACGAGCCTTCATGGGGCTTGAAACAATTCCTCCCAAGAGCATCATCCATAACATCATTATCACTCCCTGAAAGGAAATACCCAATAGTGAATAATTCCATAAGGGTATTTCCTAGTGAATTACTATATATGATAGTATTTTTTTGAAATTTGACTTCCTAATTGATCAATAAATTAAAATGTTATATAAATAAATAAAAAATATAGAATAATTTGAGGTAACAATTATATTCATGACTAACACATCAAAACAATCATAATAATCTTCTTGTAATCCTACAGAAAAATTAAAAAAATGAGTGGGGCGATCTCATATGCTCATTTCGGGTTCAGTACCGTCGAATATATCATAAACAAGACTAGAGAATTATGCCATGCTAAATTACTGAAACATAATCCATTTAGTCAATAATTAAATCATAATATGAATGGAATAATAAATGTTCATACAATTCCATATATTCAATAAAATGATCTTTAAAATATAACCACCTATATTATACTAATCAATAATTATATTTAAATAAAGAAATAATATCAAAATAAGGGAACCGATATTCTATACAGCATAAAATATCATTAAAGATTCGAATGATATAACTCTAATGAATGGGTAATACATAAGTGAATACCCATACATGTTTGTTGCATGAGACACACCGATGCATCGAGGGGATATAAAAATCCATGAACATCACATAGTTTGTATAATTTATTCCTCATATGAATGCGGTGAAACATTATAATCAAATAAATTTGAATTGATACTCAAAAAATGAAATTTATGTAGCATTCCCTAACCAGAGAACATAATAAAAAAACATATACAATAAGGTAGTGAATGTTATTTAAATAGTACAAACCAATTTAAACTGATCATAAATAATTTAAAAAACATTGATGATGGTATCATAATATATAAACCTCAATAAATACAATGTTTCAAAAAGTGATATCGAGAAATATAAAAATACATTAAAATAGTTAATTGAAATATTCTTGATGAATGTACCTTTTTTGCATAGGAAGTCACATTTTTTTAAAAATCTATCCAAGTATAAAAGAAAAAAATTTATCTGAATATAATATATTAAATATATTAAGGATGAATTAAAACATTAGGGGTTCATGATAGTGGGAAAATATGATTATGTATTATAACTCAAAAAACCCAGTCCTACCATAGTTGTAATAAAAAAGTATTAATGAACCTTGTATAGAAAATGAAAAGATATACAGTTAGAACAATTTTTATAATTGAAAACGTGATTGAAAATTGATATAAATAATAATAGGAAAATAATCAATAAAATTTTAGAAAAAATTATAAAAAAATTGAAAAAGTAAGGAAAATATAATTTTAATTGTATATTTTAAAAGATTTTTTTTTAAAATAATGACTCTTAAAAATATCTTATCAATGAATTAATAATTAATAAAATGAATATATTATGTGTATCCCCATGAATAATATATATAAAACTATTATATACCACATTACATAAAAATATGTCTTTTCACACATAATCATAGCCTAGAAAATTCAATAAAATTGATGTTAAACCTCTTCAATGGAAATTGAGATAAAAAATCCATTACCTAACACTTCTATTTAGTTTTATATACTTAAATCTCTGATATAATGTTTTAGATAGTTTTATAAATTTATTTTACAACTATATTATTATTAGTATTACCATATGTGATCATTTTATAACAACTTACCACCTGTTCATTTATGATATTTAATTATTTCCATTTTTTCATTTCATTTCATGGTCTCGTGGTCGTTTCACTAGTGTATTATTTTTGATGTTCCATTGAAAAGGAAAGAAAACTCAAGAAGTGAAATGAAATGGTATTAATAAACTTTCATAAGTGAAAATTTCTCAGTATTTTATTTTATATTCTTACATGAGGATGATTCATTTTATAGATGTTTAGTTTATTTTGGCGGGTTTCCCAACAATCAGGAAATGATTTAATTTTTATAATATTTTTAATAAAAAATAGTTCGTGAAAACTGAATAGGTTATAATATACCTATTAAATATCAAATTTAACAAGAATAATATTTTTATCACTGGGCTTGATGGTGGTAGTGAAAGTATAAAAATCATAATCAATAGAAACGTCTAATCACAATAATTTGGATAATAACATCATTTAATTGAATAAGATGAAATAAGAAAATAGATAGGTATAAGATATTTCATTATAAACATATCATTCTTTTATATACATGATAATGTAATTATTATTACTTTTTGGTTTTTTGGGTTTATGATAAGATATGAAAAAAGAATTAATTAATAGAGGTTGTTTGTGAAGGTTACTTATTTAATATCACCTCCTTTAATGACCAATTAAAAAAAATGGAATTTTTATTTCGGTGAGAAAAAAGGAATTTGGAATATGGGAAGGTGATAAGAGATAATGTTGGTCGGAGTGGACACTCAAGAGGGCGGTGAATTGAGTTCCAAATAAAATTTCTGCTAAAAACAATTTCTATTAAAATCCCCCAATTTCAAAAAAAAATTAAACTCTAGTGAATTTTTACAGATAATAAAGGTTCAATAAGTTTCTCAAAGATTGATTAATTCATAGTTAACTTAATCTTATGATTAAATTAACTTATGAAACTAACTTACTGGTTTACAATAAATATAAACACTTGTGATTTTAACTAACAATGTATCTTTGAAAATAAATTATATTTCAAAGTAATAGTAGTGGAATATGAAATAAATGTATATAGTATGGATATAGATTTTAACTAAAAACACAAGAGTTAACCAAGAGGTTCAGTCTCAAGCTGAGACTTAATCCTCTCAAAATTAATATAAAGTGATCCACACACTGGATCTGGGTTAACAATAGTGATCACACTATTCAGGTCAAGAGACCTCTACCACAGTTATACGTGGGATAACAAACAACAGCTCAAAGCTGTCCAGGTCACACTCGACCTCTACCACTATCCACAGTGGGAAATAAAGGATGTAAAGATTGTTAGTGAGGATTTACAAATCCTCCAGTTAAGGTTCAGGAGACAATGTGTGTGTAATAATTAACAGGATACACACACTTCTTGTAATGAAAATACTAAATCACTTAGAGAAAGATATAATGTTCATAATGGCTCTAGTGATTACAGTGCAGCTCTGGACTCCTTTGGATTTGATCAGAAATGGTTCTGAGTCCTTCTCTGGTATTTGACTGAAAAACAGAGTATCGTTTCTTCTTTCAGTGCTTCCAGGTTCAGCTTGGTTATCGGCTCAGAAAATGAAGTGTTCTGTGTAGTTCTTCCTTATCATAGATTGCTTGATGTATGTTCTGTGTTATGGAGTCTGGTAGTAGAAGTCTTGTGAGTGCAAGTTCTCCAGTTGTTCTTGGCACGTTTTGATCTTGATCACGAGTGTGTTCCCATGTGCTCAATCTCTTCAAGTCTCTTGTCTTGATTCACTAATACATACACGTTGTTCTTGTTTTTTCTTGTATCTCTTATATCTTTCATATACACCCCCTTTATAACTTTGTGCCTTTTTGCTGAGAAGAAGGAATGATTATCCTTTTCAATCATACTTCGTACGGTTTCCTGAAATGGCAACAGAAATCATTTGATAACATTAAATGCATCAAATGTAACAAATATAGTCGTTAGTGTAATAAACATATAATGTCAAGGATATAGGATTTGACTCTGCAGTTAATTATAGGTATCCGTTTGTTTGTAGATTTGTACGGTTGACTCTGTGTAGGATCTTCCATCGGTTGCTCTTCAAAATATTATCGGTAGCTCTTATTGGTAGCTATTATCGATATCTTTTTTCGGTAGCTTGATGAACTTAGTTCCATTGGATGCTCTTGGCTGTCAGTAGCTCTATGCATCAGTAGCTCTGGCTTTCGGTAGCTATCTGTCTATCATAAGCACTATGTCTATCAGTAGCTCGGGCTGTCGGTAGCTATCTGTCTATCAGTAGCTCTGGCTATCGGTAGCTATCTGTCTATCGGTAGCTCTGGCTATCGGTAGTTATCTGTCTATCGGTAGCTCTATCTGTCGGTAGCTATCTGTCTATCGGTAGCTCTGTGTCTATTGGTAGCTCTATGCAGTCATGCACATCAGTAGCTCTATTCAGGTCAGTGATACTTACACTTAACTGTCTTATGCAAAACACATCTAATTCACTTAGAATCATTTCAAAACTTTTATAAACATGGATAATCGAGATTAACATAAATCCGAAATTATTTTAACATTTTTATTAACTTGATCATCTATTTGAAATAATTAAAGTGTATATCAACAGTAATTGTGAATATCATAATATATGAACACATAATTGGGATTGTCAAAACATATGAGTACAAGATTGGGATTATCAAAACAGGTGAGGTCAACAATATCCCCCTTTTGATACTCACAACTTATGATATGGCCATTTTAAAATAGTGAGAATATAGTATTAGATAGTATAACATTAATATTCAATTTTCTCAAAGAAAATAGTAATAGAGGAAATAAGAAATAGTAATAAAAAGATATAGATAAAAAATTATCATAGGTAGAATTAAATACAATAGTATCAGAGATAAGGTTTGAAAGAATTGGTACCAAAGAAGGAAATGTAAAAAATAGTATCAAAGGATCCTCCTTTGATCATATTTCTCCCCTTTTCTCCCCTTTTGAGCATATTTATCCCCCTCTTTATAGTTCTCCCCCTTTGTGATAATCAAAAAGTGGGAAACCAAACATAGAAAACTGATAAACTAAGATAGTGGAAAGAAATGAATTTGTATTAGATCAGACAAAAATTACATAAACAGGATAGAAAAAAATGATTCCTATCAAACATCCTTGCCACTTTATCAATCCACATATTCAATGTGAGATTTTCCCTTGGGATCAGAAGAGAATTCAGGTGTTGAGGATACTGGGGAGGGCATTGGAATTTCAGAAATGATCAGAGGAGGCTAAGAAATAGATACAGTGTCGGGCCTATAGTGGGAAGTCCTTTGAGTGATCATAGGTGTGGGACTTCTTATGGCTTGAGCAGGAGTCATCTGAACTGGAGACGTAGTATAGGTAGAGGCAGGCAAGGCAGGAGGTACAATGACTGGTCTGGAATCCACATGCAGGAAGGGCAGCAACAGGTTTCTGAAATCCATTATAATGCTTCCTCCTCTCTCCATTGCAGACACAAAATCATCTCTATTTTCAATGAATTTATCCAAAGCTGGAGTAAGCTCCCTAAGTTTACTAACCTGCTCTCTAAAGGCCTGAGACACTGGAGGTAACTTTAGATTCTCAAGAAGAATTTTGAAATGGTTGGTCAGTTGTTGCTTGGTATAAACCTTTTCAAAATAAGCATCCACCTTATTCTTGATTGCCTCTTGAGAAGCAGAGTCCTCTCTCATGTAGTCCTAGATGACTATCATTATTTCTCTGGCTGAATCCCTGGTAGACAGAACAACTCGACTTAAATATGATGAGTCCACAGAGCCACTGGTTGAAATAGAATCAAGCTCCTCCTTCATCAGAGCACGAAATTGATTCAGATCAATTGCAGGTTTTGAAACTAGAGGACCAACAAAGAATGATATAGATTCTTTGAAGCTTTTGGTCAAGCCACTAATCAAATTTTCCATTTGAGAGTCCTGATTTTTGACATGATCCTTCATACATGTTTTGAAAGCTTCAAACACCGAGACCATCTGACATACAACACTCTTCACATAGGCTAAATCCTTTTCAGCTTGAGATTTTGAAATCATGAAAGAGTCTAAGGAAACAACAGATATTCGTAGAGCTTCAAGATCTGCTTCTAGCCTAGAAGTTTGAGTGTGGCACTCCTTGACTTCTTCCATTAGCTCACCCACAAAAGATGACAGATTGTAACCAAGAGAAAGTTCCAAAGACCTTTCTAACATCTTTATTTCTTCACCAAAACAGTGCTTCATCTCAGCAACAGAGGCACTGAAGGATTCCATCAGCTCATGCTTTAGGGATTTGAGGTCAGACTTTGTAACAAGATCTGTAGGACCAACTGTAGGTGATACTCTTTCAGAAGCTAAACTGACCATAGAGTCAGTCATGACTGATTGAATCGAGGATACTAAAAAAGATTCCATAGTCTTTACTTCTTCTACAAAGCTGACTTTGAGATTTTCTTTCAGCACATCTAAATCATGTACTCGGACCACATCAGCAGGTAATAACTACGGGTTGAGGTCATAGCTGATCTTTGGTCTCTTCAAAGATACTTCATTATCCGAATCAGGATAATCCAAACCATAGACTATAAAACCTGGGTCTTCTACCCAGTCTTTAGACTCGATATTCACTGTAACATTTCCGAACTTGGTGTGATGCCCCCCCTCAATGGGTGCATTCTCATATATAGCAACGAAATTTTCTAATGGTCTTTCTTCATCAGAATCATCCACAACAACTTCCATCTCTGCAGCAGCAAGATGATTTTCTGGAATAGGTACAACTTCTCCTCTTTCACTTTCTTTATCCATAGAAGGTACAATTGAGCTTCCAATAACTGGACTCATACTCAATTCAGCAGAATCAGATGATTCAGAGACATTCTCTTCTTCTTCTATATGCTCAGAGAACAACTGGTCCTCCTCATTAGCAGGTGTCTCCACTTCTGCTAGCACTTCCTTTTCTAAAGACACAATTTGAGCAACTGGGCTTGTAGGTAAGTCCAGATCTCCTCCATCATCCATAGGAGTTTCTTCCTCTTCTTCTTCTACTTCTTCTTATGAATCATCACTATACTCAGGTTTCACTTCATCAGGTCCTCTGGATCTCTTTTATCCTTTGGCCTTGAAGGATAATCCACAAGATTAAATTTATCATATACCTTTTCGTCATTATTGACTCATTCTCATCTCCACGGATTCCAATTAATCTTCATATATTTGCAAACTGTAGTAGTGATTCAAAAGTTGCTCTTCACTACAATTGTCTCATCTTGAGACTCAACTATCCCTTTCACTTTGATCATTACAGAAATTAGCTTAGCAAAGAATAGGGCATTAGTCTTTGATATCGTCCATGTCATATCTTCCATTTGACTCATCACCAATCTGCACAAATTGACTTTGACATCATGTCTCAAAAGATGTAGGAGATAGATATCCTGATATCTCAAATTAGCAAAGTCTCCTCTCCTTGGTATCAACACATGTTGATCAAACTTGAACAGTAATCTGTTCTCTCCATCCATTTCTACAGCAACCACTTACCTTGGAGTTCTATCACCAGTCAGTTCTTTCAATGTAGTCTCATGATCAAAAATGTCATGGGTAGGTGGAATTGTTCTTGATACATATCTAGACACACCTTCATGTGGAACTTTTAATCAATCATCCCATTCTACTGATGAAAATGATATCACTTTACCATTTACAAATGAAGATACTCAGTTCTCATTCTCTAACATCTCGAAGCTTACGAACTCGTAAAATTGTTTTAACAACATTGGGTAGTAGGGACCGTTGTTATTTGAAAAGCAGTCTACCCATCCTTGAGCTTCCAGAACTTCGAGCACCAAGGACTTGCTGGGCAACAACCAGTCTACACACAGCTGTTTTCGATATCAATAGCTCTATTTTGCAGATGAGGATTTACTGGTCTCCTTCCTGACCTAGTTCTAACTACACTACTATATTCTGGCTCGGACTTCTTCCTTTTTGCTTTAGGCTCAACACAGTCGTCTTGGATGACAGGAGTTTTGGTTTTTGCCAACGCTGGTTCGAGGGATCTCAGGTTCACAGAGGGTTCGGGTTCTAAGGTTCGAAGGTGAAAGGTTTTGGGTTCAGTGGAGTGATAAGTGGCTTAGAATTAGTTTTATCATTTAGGAATCATAAGTTAAATGAATAAAAACAATTACAATAAAATAAATAAAAAACAGGTCAGATTCTTGGCGGCAGACAAAAAGAGTTAAAACAGCGCTTTTATCGGTGATGATTTTTATCGGTGAGGTTTTCTATCGGTGATGATTTTAACATCGGTGAAGATTAATCATCCCCAGCTCATGCCAAATGTAACATAACCTATCCACACATAAGGGTTTAGTGCCGATAAATTCAAGAGAAATATAACCCTTTTGATAATGATCTCTCAGAAAATGATGCCTTAGATCAATATGTTTGGTTCATGAGTGAGATACAGGGTTCTTCGAGATGTTTATTGAACTAGTATTGTCACAGTTAATCGAAACATGCTTAAAATCATATCCATAGTCCATGAGAGTGTGTTTCATCCACATAATTTGTGCACAACAACTACCAGTAGCTATATACTCTGCTTCGACAGTGGATAGAGCTACAGAATTCTGCTTTTTACTACACCATGATACTAAGGATTTTCCTAATAAATGACATGTTCCTGAAGTGCTTTTTCTGTCTAATTTGAAACCAGAAAAGTCATAATCTAAATAACTTATTAACTCAAAGGATTGTCCTTTTGAATAAAATAAACCAAGGATAATAGTATGATTGAGATACTTGAAAATTCTTTTAACAACAAGAAAATGAGATTCTTTCTGGTTAGCTTGAAATCATGCACACATACATACACTGAACATAATATCTGGTCGACTAGTAGTAAGATAAAGTAAACTACCAATCATACCCCTATAATTTCTTTGATCCACTGGTTTCCCAGTTTCATCTGTATCCAATTTACAGATTTTACTCATAGGAGTTTCACACTCATTAATACTATCCAAACCAAAACATTTTAAAAGATCCTTTGTATATTTACTTTGATTGAAAATAATACCATATTAATTTTGAAATACTTGAAATCCAATAATGTATTTAAGTTCTCCCATTAAACTCATTTCAAATTCATTTTGCATACATTTTGAAAAATCAGTACATAAAGAATGTTTAGAAGATCCAAAAACAATATCATCAACATAGATTTGTAAAAGTAAAACATCTTTAGAAATTATTTTAATAAAAAGAGTTGGATCAGCAATCCCTTTAGTAAAACTTTTTAAAATAATAAATTAGCTGAGTCTATCATACCAAGCTCTTGGATCTTGTTTTAAGCCATATGAAGATTTAGAAAGTTTAAAAACTTGATTTGGAAAATGGGGGTTTGTAAATCCAGGAGGTTGTTCTACAAAAACATCTTCAATTATAAAACCATTTAGAAATGCACTTTTGACATCCATTTGATATAGCTTGAAATTTAGATGTATAGCATATGCAAGTAAAATCCTAATGGCTTCTAGTCTAGCTACATGTGCAAAGGTCTCCTCATAGTCTATGCCTTCTTCTTGACTATATCCTTGTGCAACTAGCCTAGCTTTGTTTCTATCTATGTTTCTTGATTTATCAACTTTATTTCAAAAACCCATTTAGTGCCTATTGATAGTGTGTCCTTAGGTCTGTCAACTAATTCCCAGACATTGTTTCTTTCAAATTTATTTTACTCTTCTTGCATAGCCATTACCCAGAATTCATCAACGATAGCATCATTAATATTTTTGGGTTCTAGCTGGGAGAGAAAAGCTTCTTGTTCAACCTGATTTCTTAGAGAAGCTCTAGTATGTATTCCTCTATGAAGATTACCAACAACAGCATCGAAAAGATGATTCTTTAGAATTCTTGTTGATCTAGTAAAGGTAGGACTAGACACTTCAGGTTCATCAGTAGGTTCGGGTTCAACCGAAACAGATTCTGGAAAAAGTCCTGAACTGGATGTTTTTATAACATGTTCTTTGGATTTATCATTAAGGTCCAGAATAGAAAAATCTTCTTCAAGATTCTCAGGAGAGGTTTTAGGCTCAGATGGATCGGTTTCATCGAATTTGATGTGGACAGATTCTTCCACACATTTTGATTTCTTATTGAACACTCTATAAGCATTACTTGAAGTAGAGTAACCCAGAAAAATTCCTTCATCACTTTTAGAAGCAAACTTGTCCATATTATCCTTTGTGTTAAGAAAAAAGACTTTACAGCCAAAAACTTTGAAGTTCTTAACCTTATTCTTCCTATTATTCCACAACTCATATGGGGTTTTCTTAAGAATAGGTCTGATCAAGACTCTATTGATAACATAACAAGCTGTATTTACATCATCAGCCCAAAAGTAAATAGGCAGTTCATATTCGTTGAGCATGGTTCTAGCTATTTCTTGAAGGGTTTGGTTTCTCCTTTCTACTAAGCCATTCTGATTAGGTTTCCTAGGAGCTGAAATGTTAGGAGTGTAGCTATTGTGTAAGCAATAAGATTCAAAGTCTTGATTTTCAAACTCACGGCCACGATCACTTCTCAGGGTCTTAATTTTGAGTCCACTAAGATTCTCAACAGACATTGAGAGTTTAACAAAGGAAGAATAAGCTTAACTTTTGTGAGCTAAGAAATATACCCAAGTATATCTAGAGAATTCATCTACTAGAACATAGACATAGTGCTTCCCATTTAAACTAGAAACTCTAGAAGGTCCAAATAAATCCATGTGAACCAACTCAAGATGTTGAGAAGTTGACACTTCGTTCTTTTATTTAAAAGAAACATTATGTTTCTTTCCCTTTTGAAAGGGATTACAAACTTTGTCTACTGGAAATTAAAGTTTGGGTAGGTCTCTAACTAAGTTCTTCCTAGCAAGTTTTCTAAGTGAATGCACATTGCAGTGTCCTAATCATCTGTGCCAAAGCCAAGACTCTTTATGAAAAGCATTTAAACAAGTAATATTTTTCTTAGGTAAAGAATTTAAATCAACAGCATAATCAATTTCATTTCTCAAAGCAGCAAACACTGAAACATTTTTAGAATTGAAAACATTGAAAAATTATTTTTCAAATTTAACATAAAAACCATCAGCACATAATTGAGAAATACTCAACAAATTGTATTCAAGTCCATCAACGAATAAAACATTAGAATTTAATACTGAGTTAGTGTTACCAATCTGGCCTAGGCCGATGATTTTTCCTTTAGATTTGTCACCAAAGGTGACATGACCTCCATCAACCTTTATTAAGCTCTTGAAGAAAGAATAATCTCATGTCATGTGTCTTGAGCACCCACTGTCTAAATACTATATCTTCTTATGACAGATATTTAGGCAGGTCTCCTACAAAACAGATTTAAACAGGAAATGACTTTGGGACCCATATTTTCTTGGGTTCAGATAGGTTAGCAATCAGGGCATTAGGTACCCAGATTTGTTTAATTGGTTTCATACAATTAACAGAAGAAACAGATTTTGAAAAATAAAATTTATTTGGTCTATAACCATATGAATATCATGTTGAAGCATATGAATTCCAAAACTAAAACTAGCAAAAAAAATTCAGACTTAGGAATAAATTGGGTTCTGGTGAACTGTCTCTGTCCAGCATGGTATCCAAAACCAGTAGCATATCTAGGTGCAACTTGCTTTCCTAGCATTTGAGTTAGATCATCCTTTCCATTTTTGAATTTTTCTAAGTCCTTTCTAAGATTCTCATTTGAAAGTTTCAGTTCTGTATTTTCCTTTAATAGTTGAGCATTCTTTTCCTTTTCTATATCATGATCAGATTTATGCTTAACACTTAAAGCATACTGTTTCTTTAGACCTTTGTATTTGTCTTTAATCTCATTACAGGTTTCTTCTAACATATCACAGTATTCAAATAGTTCAGATTTTGACTTGTTTTCCGAATCAGAATCATCTCCAGAATAATATGAATTTAAAACAGGAGTGTCATATGTTACCTCCAAAGTATTTGTCATGAAACACATGTTGGCTAGATTCCTTTCAGAGTCTGAAGATTCGGCTTCGGTTGTGCTGTCTTCTGAAGCACTCCAGGGAGACTTCATGTCTTTCTTGTACTTCTTGTCTTTGTAATCATATTTCTTTTTGAATTTTAACTTTGGACAGTCTGCTTTGATATTTCCTTTTCACTTGCATTTGTAGCAGACAACTTCATCTGTCATGTCAGCTTTCTTCCAATCCTTTTTCCATTTGCCATGTTGATCATACTTTCCTCTGTAATTTGTTTTCCTAAAGAATTTTTTTTCCTATAAAACTTCTTGAATCTCATGTCTATCTATGCCATTTCTGCATCACTGTCATACTCTGAGTTTTCACTTGTTGAACTCTCATCCTCCATTTGTATTTTGTCCTTCTCCTTACTCTTCAAAGCAGTAGACTTGAAAGCTACAGATTTTCTTTACGGTTCATCAGCTTCCTCTTTGTTTACCTTGAGCTCTTCTTTATACATCATCAATTTTCGAATAAGTTCTTTGACAGGTAGAGAAGCAATGTCACATGATTCTCTGATTGAGAGAGATGTGCCTCTCCATCGGTCTGGTAGACATCTCAAGATTCTCATAATTTGTTCCTTTGCTAGAACAGCTTTTCAGATTGAATTCATCGTGTTGACTATCTCATTAAACCTGAGATACATGTCAGAAATAGGTTCATCAGGCTTCATTTTAAAATTATCATACTTAATAGTATAAGTGTTCAATCTCATTTCTTTAACATTATTTGTTCCTTCATGAGAAACAGCCAAGGTATCCCAAATTTCAAAAGAAGTTTTGCATGCAGAAATTCTGTGAAATTATTCATCTCCTAGAGCACAGTACAGAGCATTCATAGATTTACAATTATTATTGTAAGCAGTCTTTGTAGGTTCATCCCAAGTAGATCTGTCAATAGTGGGAATTTTGTATTCAGATTCAATAGCAGTCCAAATATCAAAACTCATGCTTTCTAGATGAATTTTAATTTTATGTTTCTACTGAGCATAGTTATTTCCATTAAAGAACGGTGTCCAGTTAGTAGCAGCACCCTCAAGTCTATTATCCAGTATAAATAAAATTTAAAGAGATAAAAATTTAGAAATAACAGAAAATTTAAGAACATCAAAATACAACTAAAATCACAGTTGAAAAGAAGAGGGTAAATAAAAATTTTTGCAAAACACACTACCTCTGATACCAAATGTTGGTCGGAGTGGTCACTCAAGAGGGGGTGAATTGAGTTTAAATTAAAATATATGCTAAAAAAAATTCTATTAAAATTCCCCAATTTCAAAATCAAATTAAACTGTAGTGAATTTATACAGATTATAAAGGTTCAATTATTTTCTCAAAGATTGATTAATTCTCAGTTAACATAATCTTATGATTAAATTAACTTTTGAAACTAACTTAATAATTTACAATAAATATAAACACTTGCGAGTTTAACTATCAATGTAGATTTGAAAATAAATTATATTTCAAAGTAATAGAAGTGGAATATGAAATTAATGTATATATTATGGATATTGATTTTAATTAAAAACACAACAGTTAACCAAGATGTTTACTCTCAATCTGAGACTTAGTCCACTCAAAATTTATATAAATTGATCCACACCCTGGATCTGGGTTAAAAGCAGTGATCACACTGTTCAGGTCAAGAGACCTCTACCACAGTTATACGTGGGATAACAAACAACAACTCAAAGCTGTCCAGGTCACACTCGACCTCTATCACTATCCACAGTGGGAAATAAAGGATGTAAAGATTGTGAGTGAGGATTTACAAATCCTCCAGTTAAGGTTCAGGAGACAGTGTGTGTGTAATAATTAACAGGCTACACACACTGCTCCTAAAGCAAATACTAATTCACTTAGAGCAAGATATAGAGTTTAGAATGGCTCTAGTGATTGCAGTGCAGTTCTGGACTCCTTTGGATTTTATCAGAAATAGTTCTGAGTCCTTCTCAGGTATTTGACTGAAAAACAGAGTATCGTTTCTTCTTTCAGTGCATCCAGGTTCAGCTTGGTTATCGGCTCAGATAATGAAGTTTTCAATGTAGTTCTTCTTTAGCATAGATTGCTCGATGTATGTTCTATGTTCTGGAGTTTGGTAGTAGTAGTCTTGTGAGTGCAAGTTCTCTAGTTGTTCTTGGCACGTTTTGAGCATGATCACGAGTGTGCTCCCGTGTTCTCAATCTCTTAAAGTCTATTGTCTTGATTCACTGGTACATACACGTTGTTCTTGGTTTTTCTAGTACCTCTTATCTCTTTCACATTCACCCCCTTTATAACTTTGTACCTTTTTGGTGAGAAGAAGGAATGGTTATCCTTTTCAATCGTACTTGGTACGGTTTTATGAAATGTCAACAGAAATCATTTAATAACATTAAATGCATCAAAAGTAAAAAAATGTAGTCGTTAGTGTAATAAACAAATAGTGTCGATGATAGAGGATTTGACTCCGCATTTAATTATAGGTAGCTGTTTGTTTGTAGACGTGTACGGTTGACTCTGTGTAGGATCTTCCATCGGTATCTCTTCAAACTCTTATCGGTAGCTCTTATCGGTAGCTCTTATCGGTAGCTCTTATCGGTAGCTCGATGAACTTAGTTCTATCGGTTGCTCTTGGCTGTCGGTAGCTCTATGGATCGGTAGCTCTGGCTGTCGGTAGCTATCTGTCTATCGGTAGCTCTATGTCAATCGGTAGCTCTGGATGTCGGTAGCAATCTGTCTATCGGTAGCTCTGGCTCTCAGTAGCTATCTGTCTATCGGTAGCTCTGGCTATCGGTAGCTATCTGTCTATCGGTAGCTCTGTGTCTATCGGTAGCTCTATGCAGTCATTGACATCGGTAGCTCTATTCAGGTCAGTGATACTTACACTTGACTGTCTTATGCAAAACACATATAATTCACTTAGAATCATTTAAAAACTTATATAATCATGGATAATCGAGATTAACATAAATCAGAAATTATTTTAACATTTTTTTAACTTGATCATCAATTTGAATGAATTAAAGTGTAGATCAACAGTAATTGTGAATATCATAATATATGAACACATAATTGGGATTGTCAAAACATATGAATACATGATTGGGATTATCAAAACAGGTGAGGTCAACAGATAATTTTGAAGATACTCTAAAATATTCGTGTATTTTGGGTAGAAATGGGGTGTCTATTAGTGGTATTTAAACATTGGGAGGGGTTGAATAAAGTATTTAAATAATTATTAATTTATATTTAAATCCAAACACAATTGGTTGGAATTAATTACAAATAATTTTGTTTTTAGTTATTGGATTAAATGTTTTTTAGGGTCTATAAATACATAAAACAACAATTTATTGTTTTATTTTTATGTATTTTATTCTTTTACCCTTTTAATTTTACCAACTATGTTATTTTTCCTTTACTTTGGTTAATTTAATTCACCAATGAAATTTTTTATTACTAAAAATGAAAGTGATCATATTAACTAATTTGTATGTGATTATGAAATCTATTTAACCAATTATAAATTATAATATATATTTAGAGGTGGTAATAATATATTCTAATGTGATACATGTAAATCATGAAAAAATAGTTTAATAATAGTTTGACATCATGGTTTTAAAAAAAATATTAAGCATGTGTTTCTAAATGTTAAACCACAAATATTAATTCATTACATAAATAAATTATTCTCATAAATATGGGATAATTTATATTCAATGATCAAAAAATAATTATTTAATGAGAATTATAGTATTTCGCCAAAATTATATTTTCACATTTTACCCAACAATCTGTTTTTATTAAAATTCAAAAACATATACTATAAGATAATTTTTATTTTCTGATAAAAAAATTGTTGTTTACATTATCAACATAATTCTCTAAATCTTTGAATTTATATTTTAAAATAAATATCATTGTATAGTGAAATTTTTTAATATCATCAAAATAAATATTATGACTGTTATAACAATTTGTTAGGACATTGTTAAAATAGATTACAATTTAAAAAAGATTATTTAATGATAATTTCATGATTTTATCTTTTTTTTAATTATATATATTTACCTTAAAAATTTGCAATATAATATTATCATGGTCTCCAAAAATTATATAATTTTTATTTTATAATTAAATACTCATAGCAATTAGTTAATGTATTCTATTTTTAAAATAAAAATAAATACCAATTGTTTCATTTAATAATTTTATTAATACAATTATACTATATTATTTTTAAAAAATAAATAATGTTGGTATTATTTCCCTATAAATACACCATCATACTTCTTCTTCATCATTTATATCAATTACAATCACGGCTCAATATCATTTATAAAATGAATATTATATTACAAACTTTATATATCAATGCTATAATGTTGTTCGTAGATGGGATGATTGGAGGGGATCAAGGAAACCAATGTTTTTATATTGTACAATATTTATTAAATAATATTATTTATATTACAATATTTCAAATAATAATTGGAACTCTTGTATTCTTAATCTACAATTCATAAATAAAGGAATAATGTTTTGATATATTCACAATGACTGTCTTTTATATATTTATTATTAGTTCTTTTAAATGTTCAATTAAAAATATAATGTAAAATGTTCCTAGGAAAATTAAATGTATTTATTTGTTCTCATAAAAATAATAGTTAATTAATAAATGATATATTAATAACATAAATCATTTTTGGGTCTTAAATTCTACCCCCAATATAGAAATTACATCCTCACAATTTAAAATTTCAATTCAAAATTAAATGGTTGATATTTAAAATTTTCATTGTCCATAACCCATGTTAAAAAAATTGTTAATAAAACCACCTCTTACAAATTATGAAATTAAAATGTAAACATCACCACAAAATTAATATTCTAATCTAGATAACATTAGTAGTAAGTGCAAATATGAACATGGAAAAGAAAAATAACTATAATGTTTTGATGGAGAGTGATACAAAACATGATCAAGAAATTTTTATCTATCAAAAAAAAGATGTATGAGATTGATTAAAAGGCCATTGATTACTCAGTATGTATAGTAAATAGAAATCATTTTGGTTCCAATATTATTTTCCAAGTGTTAAAGACTTAATTTACAATATAGATCAATCGTTCAATAAATATACAATGTTGAGTTCATTCAATGTCATAATCATTTCCCAATACATTGTTTTTTCTTCTATCCATTTCCACATCATGACTTATTTAAGAAAATGTACATTAATGATGAATAGTTATTCTATATGTACTAAAATTCCCCTTTGGAGGATAGTAAGATCTACAATGACCAAAAATTCAGTACTTCTTCCTCAAATTGTTTTCCTAAATAATATTCCTGGAAAAAGTAATCCAATATATATAAACACATTAATTTTTTAGAATATTATATCTTCCAAATTCCTTTTGTGAAACATATATTATTGGTTAATTTATCTAAAACCAAAAATGTTTTCTACTCCATAAATAGTACCATCAAAACAATAATTTGCTCGAAGTTAGTGCATACAATTTAATATACCATATTCATATCAATCATATCTTAATCCCAAAATCATTATCTGGACATTAATAAAATATTTATGTTTATCCTTCTTTAATTTTTATTAAAAAATCAACTTTCCAATTGAATCGATTTTCATAGTCACTAGTACCATTCACCATATGATCAAAAATACTAAAAGAAAAGGTATTATAGTATAAATATTATTATCTTCATAATATTTATGATGATAATTTTATAAAATATATTTCATGGATCTAAAAACATAATAACAATAACCATTCCATTTCAAGAATATAAAAAGATAAAACATGACCTTAATTCAATTTTTTAGTTATATTCCATTAACACTTTTTTAATTTCTACATCTAGTTCCCCATTTATTTATTGAAGGAAAAATTTCTATTCACATATTATTTGTTACCCTTTAAATTAAATTTTTTCTGTCCCTTCTCTATACAATTTTAATAATCTACCACTCGCATAAAAAAAAGTACAAGGGTCATTCCTTCCACAATTATAAAATGTTGGAAAATCCATCTTCCCATTCTTCCCATTATCTATAATTTTTTATTCCATGTAATTTTTTTTATTTCATTCATAGTTATAATACTTGTAAAATTCCATATATGATCTGATAGAACAAGATACTATATCGTGGTATTCAGTGAATATTTTTTACACGTGTGACATTGGAATAATTTGATTAGTCCCATCAAAGAATAAATTAATCATACTCATTAGATTGCATATGTAGTTCATAGAATATATTGTTATCCTTCTGAAGTTGGTATCATATGTCACAACATTTTCATCTCCCATTTGTCTCAGAATCAATATTTGACTATCTATATCTTTTTATTATACAAATGTAAAATATATTTCAAGGAGAAGTTCAAAAAAAATTTGTTACTTGTTTTCTCTTTCCACCACTACCATATAGATTTGAATCAATGAAAAATATTGATCTTCATCTCCAAATAGATGATAAAATTCAATAAAAAATTTCCCCTTTTCCATCATACCAAATGCATAAAATAGCTTTTTTGAGGAACGCATCCATTTCTTATGAAAAAACACGATCCATGGTTCTATTGAATAAGGGATTTTGTTGTTTCAGTTATAAGTATAAGAATGTTAAACCACTTTTTCGATCACTAGGATGCCCAATATGGAAATTGTTTTCTCATATCCTACATTATTTGTCACAATATTGTTAAAAAAATTGACAACTAGCTGCATCTCCAAGTCCTTCCACAACACCAATTCAAGACTCATTATCATTCATAGGATGGAAGTACCTATATGGATTACCTGAGTTGATAGAGTTACCATTAATTCCATTATGAGATATTTCAAAATAATTTTATACAGTAAATTAATCATAACATAATTAAAGATAATGATTATTCTCAAAACTACATAACGTTAATGAAAAATAAAGGTATATCAAATATCTAAATCAGAACCATGGCTCCATTGATAAAATTTATAAATTTTATAATATGGTTTCACATTATAAGATACGGTTTCCTAAATATAGTATATAATTTTTCTACTGTACTTCCACTCAAACCAATTGTAAAGATCCTAACCCTCATAGCCCTAAGTCTGAGGGTATATTATTAAAATGGAACAATAAAAAAGGAATTTCATCCTGAAATAAAAAATATTTTCATTGTTTTTTAAAACTATATATATACTTGAACCAAACATTAATATCCAAATAAAAAATAAAAAATATATAATCCTTTGAGGATAGTATTATTATCCTTGTTTAACTATTCATGTCAACCATAATAAACATCTTGTTATTAGGGGAAAATAAAACAAAATAAATGGATGAGATTTGATGATTATTAAGGGTTAATTATAGTATAAGTAATCATATATAACCATAAAAAGTATTAACAGTTAAATAAATTATTCTCATTTAATTTAATCCCAACTTAATCATTATATGCCCCGAAAAAATGATGATCAAATAATTCAATATATATAATCAAATAAGATAGAAAACATATCCAAGGATATTAAATTTATATAATAATCACAATGAAATCAGTAAATAGTATTAAGATGAGGTAATATATAATTTCAAACATTATAACATATTGTTATGTATTCAATAAAGACACCATAGTTAAGTGGGTAAGACCTATGAAAACACCCTAACAAGTCTGTCTCATGAGAATTAGTTATGCATCAAATGGAAATAAATGGCTCATCGTATCACATACTAATTATAATTCATACATTATATGAAAGGGGTAATGTATAATCATTATATAAATTTTTAATGAAAATAAAATACAAATTGTAAATAATATTCCTTAGTAACTAAACACGATGTCAAACCATCAATAGTATTATAGTGAATGCTATCAAAATAGTATATACCTAGTTGAACTTATAATAAAATATTTAACAAAGTATATATTATGGTATCGTAATACATAATCCTTAAAGAAGAATAATATTCCCCAATGGATGTTTACATACATTAAAATATATATAATGAGGTAATTAAAAAATTATTGGGGGAAAATACCATTTTTATAACACCCAAAACATTTTTTGGTATGTTTCTCTTAAATAATTTTAATTAATTATATAGCCTTTATTTCCTGAAGCACTGAGTTTCTATGAAACCAAACATATTTATTTATATGATATAGTCACAACCGTGCCAAAAAACTTAATATTTTTTTTATTCTCGGTGTTGTATATCTAATACACTGTCGAACAATGTATTTTATTTTCAAAATGATTGGATGTTACCTGCAATAAATGAAGAAAAAAAGTAAATGCATCTAAAATAACAATAAATATATACATTTATGAAAATGACATACCCACATGTAGTATATAGACAAGGATGTTTTACTAGTATAACCACACTATTTTATTTACCATAGAATAGGGATTTCACCTATGGGAATGATTTTCTTATGTTTTCTTACTAAGTCTTTGTCATCCTAATTTCTAATGGTAATTAAAACTGTCTCTACTAACAACTATATTGACCCATACATTTAATAAATAGATATTATTTCTTATTATATGAATATCCATTACATAAAATAATAATCGACACAAGAATCAAATATTATTAGTGTATTTGGAAACCTAGATACATAAATAACTAGTTCATAATTTAACCATATAATCTCCAAATTGTTTTTTCCAAAACCAACACAATTCATCAAAATTACATAATTAATAACATTCTTTATAACATTGAAAAATGAAACAGAATAAAGGGTGATTTTTTGTACTATGTGATGGTAAATAAGTGAGATATCAATGATCACATAAAAATACACTAAAAATAATGGCATGCGAAAATGAGTGAAATATTTGAACAATATACCTTGTACATCATTGATATTAATTTAAAGTCATGAAATAAAACATTCATGTTCATAAGATGAGAAACATAATGGAATCAAAGAACACCCGCCATGAGTGCATAATATTGACACAAGATATTTATTTGGGTTATACACGAGATCATTGTAAATCATTCTCTATGTAGTCAAGAAAAACATCCAATACTGTCAAAATGGGATGGTTTTACACCACACACCATCCTAGTAGTCATGGTTCAATCCCAATTTAATCATATAGGAGAGAGTTCCTTAATGAATATGGATAATACCACATCCATCATTGTTATTGCTCATGAGATATAAATATCAAACCAATGCACTGGAGGGATATAAAATTTCAGTCCCAAATTTAATATAATTAAAATAATATATATGTGTGATACAAGTACATAACAAATTCATTATATCATATCCCTTGCAATGAAATGTTTTTAATAATCATTTCATCTGGAAATAACCCATAGAATAAAAATGTTGTTCATAATCATTTTAACATGGAATATCAAATGGAAATAGAATGGGTTTCATAATTGCCTTTTCATCATAATTATAAACCATTTTTAGGTTTAATTTGAATAATAGAATGCTATTATACACCCAACAATTATTAGTTCATAATAGGATCTCATCTTACATGTGAAATGAATATAAACAATATTTGGAATATTTTTTGTGAAAAGTAACTTTGTAATTTTGAAACCATTTATGTTAAATAAAAAAAATTTAAAAATATTAAGTAATACAATTTGTTTTTAAAAATCCTTGTAAAACTATAAATGAATCATCAAATCAGTGAAGGGTCATGATAGTGGGAATATTCATCTTCTCTTTGAATGTTATTATAATGATTCCATTAATATTTGAAGAAAAAATTCAAAAATAACCTTATTTAGATAATGAAAATAAGATTGATTTTACATTATATTTTAAAATTTATTAAAATTTACATTTAAAATCATAGGATAATAGTAAAAACAATTTTTTGAAGTCTTTTAGAAAAAATGGACATAGGAGATAAGGTATTTTTTATAGAAGAGATATATAAATTTTATTTTCATTTAAAAAATCATTCACCATCTTTGTGTTCATAAGTATATTAAAATGGAAATGAAAAAATTATTCACCAGAAATAAATAGAGGGGAATAAAATTCAATATATTATTTAATATATGATCATGAAATTTCAACACTAGAAACACAATCTTAAACAATCATAATAAATTATGAGAATGTATCATAAAACAATTACATGAAGTCTAATATTTCATTGTATATGCTAAATAATCCTTTAATATATATGTACATATATTTATTAGACATTAATTATAGAAAAATATTTATATAAATAAATATATTACCATATATGATTTTTGTTGTAACTTCTTATATGTTTTTTATTTAAAATAAATATTCTGGGTGATAACTACATCATTTTTCATGCAAATATAGGTTTGGAAGTCTTGTCCTTTCTACATTGATCTTGGTTCCATCATCTATATAATTTTTCCAATTATATTAATACCACATATATTAATTATATGTATATTTATAGTCATCTATAAAATTTATATATCTAAAAATGAATCACATCATTCATATAGATGGTAGGCTGTAAGTATATATTAAAGTTGTTTTAACATTCCTACCAATAGAAAAAAAGAAATGCAAAAAACAATTCAAATTTTCAAAATCATTATGATATATTATATATCATATAAATATATAAAATCCATCATTATTATCATCCTTGTGAAATGGAAATAAAATACAATCACCATGCTTCTGGGATGTGGTAGTTGAAACATAAGCATTACTAACATTATTATTTCTTACTAGATTAAAATGTAAGAATTGAGAAAATATATTATCAATATAGAATAATAAGAATTTAATAATTACCATATATAAACATTAAAATATCATAATACCCATCAATTAAATATATTTATGAAAACTATTTATATCACTATGTTGATATGGTAAGCGGTATGTACACACAAGAGATAATTTCACTTAAAATATGACAAGAATGAATGTGATTACATGTGTGTTATAAATAATAATGAAAATTTAGATTATTAGTGATGTAGAAGTATTTATTCTTAGATAAATACAAAAAATTTTATAATATATAATGAAATATATAAAAAAAATGTTTGGTTATAAAAATTGAAATTAAAAAAAAAACACTTTTATACATCATCTTAAGGATCCTAGGGTTGTCATTTTGGGAAAACCAACACCGGTAGAATCTATATAAGTACTTTGAAATGAAAATTTGCAACTGTATTTATGATCTATAACTGTTTATTTGATGTAACAAAAAAATGGAGGCGGTGTCCATCCATAAGGGAGGGGAGGAAACCCATGGAATTTCACAAACTATTAAAATAAAGTAAATTACATCGAATTTAATGTGATATCTACTAGAATATAATTTGAATTAAAATATATATGGTTTAAATAACATAATATAATTCAATTTATAAAGGATTTAATGTTAATAGAAATCATATAATTTATATTTACCCCATAATAAATCATTTTTAACTATAACCATTGTAAAAACATTTACAATAATAATGTATAAAATATTTAACTATAAATGAAATAATGACACAGAAATGGACCATTGGTGAAATTATCAATAATACAACATTCACTTGGAAAAAACGTTTTTGGAAATTTTACATCATATAATAAAATTGTTTTTACTACAAGGTATCATTTATATCAATTTTAGAACAATTCATATAATTTGACTTCAATAAAACCAAGAAAAATATGGAATTAAAATATAATACATTGAAAAAAATATATTATATATTTTATTAAATTTAAAAGGGCAGTGTTACTCACAGAAGTTATATAAATTTTAATATTTTGTAAACCATTTTTTTTGGTTTTCTGCTAATTTATGAAATACATTATAGTACTGTATATGAATTTAAGGTAATTATATAATCACTAAAATATATAAACAAATTCGTATAATACAAATAATTTATTTATTCTCCATAAAAACATCGATATTCATTCACAAGAGGCTTTTGTCCCTATATGAATTCAAAATTTATATTTATACATAAGAATGTGACATTTTTAATTTTTATTGCTTAAAATATTATATATGTAATTTTCATGGAATGTTTTCCTTGAAAAAACTAAATTTTGAAACCTTGTTTATAAGGACTAATTAGCGTCATCAAATAAAAATTTAAATGAAAATGGTGACCTTAACATTTTTTTAATCAAGTTAAATGAATTTTCAATTTAACATAGTGATAAAAATATAATATGGTTACTATTAATATTGATAGAAAATAAAGGGGACTAAGTCACAAAACAATATCTTCATGAAAACAAATATAGAATACATTTTTCATTTTTTTCATTTCATTTAGCTGTATAAATTCAATTTAAAATACATGGAAAAAATAGCAAAAATCCATTTTTAGAAAATAAATATATGAAAATAAAAATTTATTCATTCCTATCTCAAAAAAAGATATAAATTAAATGAATTTTAATTTTTTATATTAAATTAAAAATAGTAAAATTTCACTAAAATCATTCACAAATAGTTATTAATTTATTTAATTTTTAAAAAAAATACTGCATTCCTAAAAACATGTTTTTCCAAAAAAATTACTCCTTTATTTTCAAATTATATTTATCTTACTATCTAATTAATTCATAACAAATGAGTTATTTTTATACATATAAAAAGGTAAAAAAATACAAAATTCATTTTCCCAACTCAGACATTCCAATTCAAATTAGAGGCTCTAATTGTAACAATAAATAAAAATATATTAATATTATATCACATATTATTTCAACTTTTTGTTGTCTATGAAAAATACATAAAAAAATATAATTTATTTAAATAGATATTTAATTAAAAATATCATTGAGTTTTATTAGTTATTTATTTATATTCTGTAAAATTCTTGTTCTGAATTATCCAACCTATTATATACCATCCCAATATTATGGACCAACATAAAATGAAACAATTTGTAACATCCTAACATTAAAAATTAGATTGAAAAGTAATGAGTTTAAACTAACCATAGGTCATGTCACCAACACAAAAAATTCTCGAAATAAATGTCAATGAATTATATGAACATTGTAGGAGGATATCCCAATTAAAATTAATACATGTTATCAAAAAAAAATGAATACAAACAACTAATTATATTATGTATCATTTTCAAGAATAATAAAAAAAGAAAACCAAAAAAAAACAAAAATATAAAACGATAAATGAAAAAAAAATATTTCAAAACAACCCAAGAAGTGAAATTTAGATCCCCAGACAGAAAAAATAATATATCATCACCTTATCCAATCAATAAGTGAAACTATATATTCCAAAACCATCCCATGGAAGTTGAATTGTGATACTCCACTAGTGAAATAATAGATTTTTACATTTCCTATCACTGAAAAAATTGATGCATACACACGAATATCCATATCTATAGGTGAGTAACCAGACCAAATGTGTTTTCAATAAGGTACTCCCCAACACATTCCACTAAGAAAAGAAAATTTTATCTCACATATCAAAATATAATTTTTAACAATGTGAGGGACATCTAGATGGTTTACAAACCTAAAACAATCTATTTCTTTGAATTTAAAGTAGAAAATATTTATCCATCAATAACAAATGGAATTCCAAAACAAAATTCATCAATATACTTACCCATTCCTGTCAAATGAAAATCTCAATACTCACGATCATTAATCCATTATTCATATCAATGTTACATTGTGATATACCTTTTTGTGCCTCCTCTGTTGAACCAATCACCATGTCTACAACAACAAGGCCTGAAATAAAGAATATAATAATAGAAAACACACTAAATCGAGATGTTTTTATTCAAATTTATTCCACAAAAATTAATCCATAAATTTATGATATTTTTTTAAACATTAAAATTACACTAAAATATGTAACTTGAAACCATAAATCAATAATATTTTCCAAAACCCATTGTAATTATTATGATTCCAACATCATAAACCATAATTGTTTTAAGTAATCCAATATATACTTTGAAAAAAGCTGATTAAATTTTATTAATAAAACAAATCCTTCCTACTATAAAATATTTATTCAAGAGGGAGTAGACAATTTCATCTCAATGGGAGATAAAAACCAAGAATGAAATTAAGAAACCAATAATTACTGGGTTCAAAATAATTTATTGAAATATATTCAATTGGGATATCATAAAATAAAATAATAAATCATTGATATATACATATAGGATAATATCTATCATTTTTTTGTGAGAGGATATACAATGATATATAGATAAATAGGTAAAACAAGGATATACTATTGATTTTAGGGATCCAAAAAATTGTAATAAAAATAAAAATATATCACATAAAATTAATACACTATGAATGACTAGTATAAGATTATAAAAACTAATATTGACATGTGAGGATAAAAATTAGTGTTTTAGGAGTTAAAATAAAGTTAAACAAAACTTTTCTGATAATTAAATGCATGAGGAATACTTATGCCTCAAATTTTTTGTAAATCATGTGCTAATCATTCTAGTGGTACTAACCCCAAACCAACCAATAAAATTTATATTTCCCATGGTTCAATAAGCATGCAATAACCTTTATTTTCCATGTCTCTCCAATTTTATTGTTTCACCTTGAAACTGGTATGGTTTGTACAAACCATGTTCATCCTTCTATCATATTAAGCATATGAAATAGTTTAATAGTGAAAACTACTTTTTTTATCATAAAAATTATCAAATTCTACTACCATATAATTACATCAAATATACAACAAAAAAGTACATAATTTCTAAAAAATAAACACATGTATTTTATTAATCAAAATTACATAATAAAAGGGTATTTTAACAAAAATTGGCAGTGTTACAAATTTTATTACATTATTTTAGTTATTATTATAATTTATTTTTTATATATTTAGATATTATATTAAATTAATATTATATAATGTTTGACATCATAATATAATAATAATCGTATGGTGAATGATTTTTTATAAAATATTTTTTTATTGAATAATAAATATAAGGTTTTTATAGAAACATGTATATTATATAAAAGCCTATCAAATGTCCCTTTAAAAATTAATTTCAAATTTTAATTATTTCTATTTGAATAAAAATAATATAATTAATTTTATTGAAATCAACATTATTCATTATTTTGACATAAAATTATTTTTATGCATTAAATTCATTTGTCTCAAAAACCTTTTTGAAATAGTTTTTTATGATTATTTTAAATTTAATTTTTTATACTTTTGGGAAATTAATATAATAAAATGTATTTCAAAATTGGAATTATAATGTCCACATTTTTTATATATGCAAACTTTTTATCACACATAGTCATATCCATAGTACAAATGTTTTCATTAAAGTATGAGTAAAACTTAAAGAACATTGATCAAACTATGAAAAAATGATTAACAATAGTCTATTAAGTTTCCCATCATTAATTGGATAATTTTAACTTCACAAGACCATTCAGATATTCTACAATATTAAAATTTTTATCCCTTTTTCTACAAAAATTTCCATTATCTTATTTTTTGTAATGAATAGTAAAAAATATAACATTATTGGTTTTAATATCTCGAATATGTTTCCTCATGGAAAAAAACAATTCAATAATGGTAAAAAATATATTTTGAATATGATAAAATTATTTTTTATGGTTTAATATAGAGAATTTTTAGTGTAGAAATAACAACATTTAATTCTTACATAACGATGACATGGTTATTATCAAAGTGTTATAAAAATATTGTAAATGATTTTAAAACCATGAATTGAAATAATTTTTTTTGTTATGAGAGATAAAGAATATTATACATAAAATTTTTTTTTCAGATTTGATAAAATATTATATTCAAAATATATTATTGTATTGATATTTTATAAAATTAAATTATATAAATAATTCTAAGAATGAATTCAATGGTATTTCATGTTACATAAAATTTTATAAATTGATTTTAAATTGATAAATATCTAATATATACAATTTTAATGGGGTATTTATATTCATAAATAAAATTACGTACAGGGGACTCTTTTACTTTTATAGTATATTTATTTATCCTAATTTATAAATTCCATTAATATCATGGTAATCATAAAAATGGTAAATGTGGGTTGAAGTAGATAGATAATGGTCAAAAATTCACAGACACATGTCCATATTTTATTATATGATATGATTTACACTCATCCTTATTTTATATTTCATTTATATCATTTTTTCTTATTTAAATGAAAATTAATTTATATTATTTTACTACTTCAGTTAGTTAAAAGGGTGCCCTTCTCTCTCGCATAAAATATAGAATCCCAATATTATATTCCTTAAACATAATCATCCACATATCTTCACAAAACGTAATTTTTTTTAAATTTCCTTATATACATTATATATGATATTCTCTTCAAAATATATAATCCCTAGGGTCATTAAGAACATATCCAATTTGGTTTTTTCAAATATGAGGAAATCTATTTAAATAAGAATTTTCATTTTATTTCTTCCTCTACACCCTTAAATTGTGTTATAACATATCCAAAATAATAAAATCATAATTGGTCATATATTGTGACGTTATTATGTTAGTGGAATAATGTTATTAATCATTTTTCCTATAATATAGGAAATAAAACAACCTTTGTTCATGCATACATATTAATGCCTCATGAGAATTTTTATTTCATTTATCAACACTCCCTTTTAAGGAATATTATTATGGTTGAAATAATTTTTATGTATGGTGTTCAGGAATGAATTATTATTCTATAAATATTATTTATTATCTATCCTCATACATTTCTAATTGATCAAAATATAATCATCGTGTGTGTCTATGTACGGAAAAATGTATCCACATAGTGATTCACATCATTTAAAAACCTCGAATTTATAGTCATGTGGATTCATTTAATGAATATATGTGATGTTTATAACATTATACTGATTCAATAACTATAATTTTTTAGTTATTTATTTATTTTTCAGATAATGAAATGTAAAATACATTGATATTGTGTATGTGCGGTCACCCACGTCATGAGTTGAAATATTTTGTTTTAGGACTGATTTTCATGACTGATATCATCATTTTAATTGATGTGTAAAAAATATAAATATTTGATGAATATTGTTTTATGTTTTGTTTGAAAATTATTCTTTTGTACATGTTCATCCAACTAAATCCTTTTTTCGATTATCAAAAAAACATATCCGAATAGCTGATAAAAATATATCTAATATTCTAATTTATTATATAATTGAAATAAATAGTTTTATAATAATGTAAAAAAACCGAAAAATGTTCTTAAAAAATTAAATAATATATTTTTTTATAAAAGATATAATGGACATACAGTTTTCATCTACACAAGATGTAAGTGGTTTCATAACTCATGTTATTTTAATATGGTAATAACACTTGTTCATTGACTATATAATCTCATGATTATGTGTGAATGGATCTCAAAATAGTTTTATGATTTATTTATAATTTTTTTGTGTATTTATATATGTTCACATAATCAATTTGAGTATTAATTATCACTTCAAATATAATATTTTAAGATGAGTTTTTATGTCTTTATCTTAGTTTTTTAATATGTGTTTAATATCATGAAACATGATTTTAGTGTATGTTGTACTATATTCAACATCAATTATTATTTAAATAAAAATTCATTTAATTAATCTGATTTATAGATATGTATTATTTTTTATATCTTAATGAATTGGGTTTCAATAGTGATCAATGTGGTATAGTCATTATGTTGCAATTTCATTTCATTATAGGAGTTTTTATGTTCATAGCCCCGTCAGGGAAAATTTTATCTTCATAATTTCATAAAACAATTCACTATTAACATACAGTGGTTATTTATAAGTTTTATATGATTTGATTTTATTTTCCTCATATTAGTACTCATGGTTATGAAAAGAATGGTCTTATGAAAAAATGACATAATTTTTTTGTATTAGGAATCATTTCCCTTCTAAATCCATATACCAAAATAAATAATGATTTATTTTCTATATTATTCCAATGATTTGTTAAAGTGTATTAAAAATATATTGAAAATTATTATAAATTTATTCATATGTAATATTTAAAATATTTATATATAGAATTTTTTATGATATTTTATAATATATGAAAAATTAAAATATGTTTTACATTTAAAAAATTATTGGGGTTTCCCTAAATTCAAAACTATTGTTTTTAAAAATATATATTATAAAATTTGATAATTATTATCAAATATTAAAATTTTGAAATATTCTATATATTTAAATCAAAATATTATTAAAACAAAATAATATTTCTCAAGTATTTCAAATAAATGCAGTAAATGTCCCTGAAAATGTATCTATCGTCTATAGGTATATCAGATATTGTTTTCATATGATCCAATTGGGATATGTTCCAATTATAAACTCATTATTCTTTCTAGGGTGGATTATTAATGTTTAAGGATATTTCCATGTACACCATTTAACTTCCCTTAAATAATAAATTTAAAATGCAAATTATTATATTTTCAATGATGTTATGATCAAAATTAATATGTACTAAATGTTTTGATAATTCTACAGTACATAAAATTATGTTTGTATTCTAAAAAATTTGTTCTATTTCAAAACATGTATTGGTGGTTAAATTATGGGAATTTAATGCATTGTGTATGAAAATATTGTTAACTATTTTATGTGACTTTTCTTGAACCAACTCGGGTCAACCTTGAACGGGTAACCCAATCCAATATGTGGCATGGCCCGAAGGGTGTTTCCAATACACATGGGCTATAAACTAGGTTTGGGCATAAAAAAGTACAAAATGTAAACTATATTTCCAAATAAACAAAAAAATATACTATGAAGTGGAATGATGAACAAATCATCCCGATTTAAATATAATACCAAGATAAAATATTTTAAAAACATTAATTATCAACAAAACTATACATTAAAACCCAAACTCAAATACGATAATCAAAAACACATCTCCATGTGGCCCTGATGGTCACTCTATAACACTGAGACCAACCATCACCCGTAGAGATAAAGGATATGATATGACCTATAACAAAAACTAGAAAACAAAATATATAGGAATGAGTATTAAAACTCAATAGTTGTGCCCAAATAATCTACTCCCAATGCACTTCCTTGAAAATAAATATAACATCAGCATCATTTTTGGAATAAAATTTACAATGTTATATTTTCCTTACATTTTATTTGAAAACAAATAATTGTCCATTGCAAAATTTCATTCCAAAGGTGGTTTTTCCATTACTGATGCATGAACATTTTCAAGGGGAAAGAGGTAGATTTGTTTCAAAATTGTGTAGTTGAATATAAAACACTTATTCCGTAAAATAATCATAAACCTTTGGAATACAACTCATCACATTCCCAGAAATACACCACACAACATTGAACAACAAAATTAACATATTAATAGAAATGTAATCTAACACACAAGAGAAAACAATAAATAATAAATTCATTCAACACTTCATGAAAATAAGTGGCAATCGACATGGGTGAACCAAAGAGATCATGAATAACACACAATATACTAAAATGTGGGACCCATCCCAGGAAATCACGACCTGCACAATGACGATTGAAGTGCCCAAAAAATCTCAACCACCCAAACTATGGATAGGCCCAGGGGAAATTTCCAAAGCCATAAACCCAAAATATCAACCAATTATGGGCCACTAGTCAGTACAAAACCTAGATAGTATAGTAATTTTTCAGATAAAATTCATTCACTATGTCAGGTTACAAGGTTTCTAGTATAATGTGGTCTATCTAACAAACATTAAACGAGCATCCAATCACATGTATATAAAATAATATTTCAACGGATGGCCTCACCCCAAGTTACCCCAAAGAATGATCTGATTCTATAGAACAAATATATCTCAAAGAGTTAGTACTGAGGATCAATATTTATTATAATAGATCACAAGGATTCCACAACAAGGAAATCAGATCCATTAAACATAAATAATAAATGATAATCATCCAATGCAAGTTTTCATAATAATTTTTTTATTATTATTTTCACAATGTTTCCAAATGGGATTTTAATAATTCTCCACAAAACCATCCTATTAAAAAACACTATGAACATATCTTAAAAATATAAAAAATACATTTCCATTTCAGAACAATTTATAAAAAAATTCCTTTAAAATATTCACCTATTAGTTTCACGCCAATTTTTTTTTTAAAAAATTCCAAAGGATGCACGAATCGAAGATATGCTACAAGACACATTTGAAAACCAATACACATTCATCTTAAATCCAACCCTACACTAAATTACCATTCAGGGATCCCAATTCATCATTTATAATATCACAAATATATTTTCAAGGTATACACATGATTTAGATGTCAAAAAATAGATGAAATATCAAAATGGGCATTTAACCGAACACATGGTGTGAAATATTTAACAAAACAATTCTATTTAACATTTACCAATGAATAAATATGCACTTTGAAAACAAAATAAGTATTTCATGGTTCACATGTATATATAAAATAGTAAATGAAGGGAAAAAATTTATTAAACTGACGAATTTTGAAAAAAAATGTTTAGTTCATGGGAATCCTACCTAAAAAATATGGTGAATTAACAATTGAAACCCAAGAATGCACCATCAGGTTTCAAGAGACAAGATCATCCAAGTGTAACCCTAAACAAAAAAAACCACACCATCGAACTACCCTTGGTAAGAAAATCAACAGAATCATTGTTATTTGGGTTAATGGGGAAGGAAAAATGGAATAATAGAAATGAAGAACAATAAGGGAGCCCAGGCCTTTTGATCACGGTGAAGAATAACTATGAAATCATCTTGAATCTGAAATGGAAATGGTTTGAGGATCTAAAACCCCCCAGGGAATCATTCAATCGATAGTGTTCTAATGGAGGATCCAAAGGAATGAAATCCCAATTAAAAACAAATAGAAAAGTGCAAAATATTCTTTCCACAATGGGTTGTATGATTTTTCTCACACTGTTTAACAAACTTTGCGAAAAGCATGTAATTTCCCACTCTCTAGTGTTGCATTGGATGAAAAATTAGGCTTCACACTTAGTTAAAATGTGTGAAAATCAGGTGAACCCCATAACACCTACCTGAATGATTAAAAAACTATTCTCTTGTGTCGTGCGACCTCTAAAAATTACCCAATGTTCACACCTTTCACCCCAAAACTCATATAAATCAAATGGATTAACATTACAACAAAAATACCCTATAAAAAGGATTCACTAGTAGTGTTACAAACTCATTTTAAAATCAACCACTTCCCCAATAAATTTCTCTCTAACCAATAATAGGTCAAATATCCTCCCAAAACCTCAAAATCATTAACTTTATTTCTAGAAATATCATATCATAGAATGACAAAAACCCGTGATACAAAAAATACACCTTAATTATGGATGAGAACAAAAATCCAGGTGGAAAAATTATATCCTTTAAAATTATTTCTACCCCTTGAGTTCCAAAACAATTTCTATTTGATTGATCAATGACTAAGTATTCTCAAAACCAAAGATCCAACCCCTCAATATTAAAACATCCCAACAAAGTCAAACAGAACTTATGCCACCTGCCTGATATAGACCAGTAAAATGGGACCACTTCTCTCTAAAATCAATTGGAAATTTTTCCACAAACATCAAAACCATACATCAAATAGAACCCTTGGGTGCACTCCAAAAGGCCAAACATTTCCCTCAACCCAAAAAATAAATAAAAAAATCATACAACAACAAAATCATTCTACTTCAACCGGACTAACACCAAAACCAAAACAAAACAAATCACTAAAATGGGGAGGCCTGAACAGAATCCCCACCATTTGAAGAAACCTAGTATTGATTTCTAACATAATTAGTTTCAACGAGACCCACGATGGGTCTCCCCACCATTAAGAACTAGCGAGTCCAAATAAATTTCGAAAACATCCGGGTACAAACTAATAACACCCAACATAAGATGAGGGTAGGAAAATAGAACAATTATTAGAATAATGAAACCACAACTGACACATACCCACAACACATCACCTCTTGTTGGACACAAACCAAACCCTCAACTATATCACACAGGTGGTCCAAATAAGCACATTGATCATAAATATCATCCAAGAAGGAACAATCACAAGAATTTCATGAGGTATAAGTCCATCGCACACTTGGAAACTTGTGGTAATTTGTAGAGACATAGAGACCATAATAGAAATAAAAGATTTTTTTCACTGCAATAATGGGAGCATGATCTTAGTCAAACTCCACACACCCAGAAGATTCTTGATTAACCACTATCTTCACTCTGATGCATTAGGCTGGAGCACTGATGTTTGAAGCATCCACTACCTCGTAGTCATGATCTAATAATCCCACATTGAAACTAATTATTTTGGTCGAACAAGCTACCACATGTAACTCCTTGATGAAATAGAATATTAAGGAAAACCATGAAACTCACTTTCTCAAACAATACACATTTACCAAAAAGGGACATAGAATATGCACAAAAATTTAATTCCCACTCCATACAAGGACTATAATTTACATGGAACCTGATGAATGAAAAAAACAGTGAACACAATTGATACAACTGAGAGAATTATCATAAGAGGAAGAAACGTTAAATAGTTCAAAAACAACTCTCTAGTTGAAGAAACATTCTGCAATATCATTCAAAGAGGTTGATTTATCTTTTGAAATTGAAGATAAAAATTATTAGGTTGATCAAATAGAAAGCTCTCTAATAGGGAATCAAAATTAGCTGCACAAGAAACCTCCATAAAATATTTATCAGGGAGAAGAAATGGTAATAATAAAACCAAGAGCTCTATCAAAATGTTCTCATGAACCAAAAATCATATTGAACATACACCATTACAATTGGAATCAGTCTCAAAGATTCCCCAAACCTATCTAGAAACCCACTATACATGAATCGAGACCAAAATACCAATTGAATATTTATCTTGGAAAATAATTTAAACATCACCCCCACATCTTGAGAAGTCGCAAAAAATAAACAAACACTTCGGAAGCATAGAAAAACAAGTCACAATACCATTTGATCAGAAATACAGTATAATTTCCTAGTTCAAAACAATATGGATGAACAAAACAAACATGATGGGTTGGAACACTCAACAATGTTGTTATGTAGAGTTCAATCGTATAAAAGTTTTACAAATCTGGGCACACATCAACTCATGCCATATCAGGCACTCAACAACCATCCCAATCTCAGGCACTCTTCACCCACATTATCATCCAAACACTTCCCACAAATATCTATGCATGTTAGAAAATATAGAATACACCAATGGTAATATCATAACATTCTCATTTTCCAAAAACAAATAGTTCATCCAAATATAAAATTCACAAATACTTCCAAAGGATCACTAAACTCTATGTCAAAACACATTTTCAGATTCCTTGTTTTAATCTGTTTCACTATGCTAAAAAATAAAATACAATGAATTTCCATCCAAAAATTCGATCAGAGTCATTCAAAACATTTTCTAGAATCTCAGAAATTCACATTCAATGAAAACCCATTTCATTAAATATTAACTATTTTATCTTAAACAAAATAACAAAACAAAAATATGATTTCAAATAATTGTTTTCTATAACCACCATGTTTTGAATATAAAATATCAATATAGTTAAATCATTTCCATTTTAACCCAAGAGTTCATATTATAAAAAATCATTTTTATAAAGTATTCCTCATGTTTAATTCCAAAAACCCTTTTTCATACATTACAAAATCCAACCATTACCACTAAAACCCCTTTTTTCTTAAATCCAAACACATGGTTTTTCAAAACATTTTTCAAAATTTAGTGATGACAGAAGAAAATTGGAATGAGGGAACTAGTGTAAGTGTCTGAATTAAACATATGATTTATGAACATATGAAAAATATAACACTATCTTGGAGATCGTTCTAGGACTATTCCTCTATCTCTAGAGAACATACCATGCCTTGTAAACACCTTGGGACAACTAGACCAACTCCATTTTCAAATCTCAAACACCAAAAAATATATAAAGGCCAAAGAAACAAATAAAACCAAACTTCACCTAATGCCAAAGGATCAGAAGGAGGAACGGTTCATGACGTCTATCCAATTCATAATTCTGAATTCATCAAAATCCTACTCCATCTACATTGAAAACCCCATATAACAAAGGGTACTCGGAATGTCAAGGACATCATTGAGTTAGCCTATGTCTGATACCATTTCTTATGATCCAACCAAGGTCAACACTGAACCGGTAACTAAAGACGATCTGTGGAATTGCCTGAAGGGTGTTCCCAATCGCCATGAGCTATAAACTAGTGTTTGGCATCAACAAAGTAGTAAAATGAAACGATTTCTCATAATGAACAAACAAAAATAAAATAAGAAATGGTATGACAAAAAAATGTATCCTTATGAAAATATATTTCAAATATAACATTTCTACAATGTGGAAAATGAAAGCAGACTATACATTAAAACCCAAAATGAAACCTAAAAACCACAATAACGTCTCTTTTTTATTACATGTGTCACTTTCCAACACCATGACCAAACATCACTCATAGAGTGAAAAACCAACCTAAGAACATCACTGAAAATAAAAACAAGAGAATCTATAGTCATGGGTATTAAAACTCAATAGGTGTGCCTTTAAAATCTATTCTTAGTGCACTTAAATTAAAATAAATGAAACAAAAGCCTCAAGTTTTAAATAAAGTATAAAAAATTAGATTTTACACACTATATTATGTTAAATAAATTCATAGTCCATGACTCAATTCCATTCAAAAGTAGGTTTTTCCAAAAGTGATGCATTGTCATTTTTAAGGAAACATTGTTGCTTCCATATGAAAATTATACAGGTGAATATAATAAACTTTTCTATTAAAATAAATATCATAAATAAATAGATATTATAAAAACAAATTCCATGAAAGACAACACACATGGGAGCGCAATAATAATCACATAATAAGGGAAATGGAAACAAACACATAAGAGTAACCAAGTAAAAAATATCTCATACAACACTATAAGAAACTAATTTCCAATAGACATGGGTAAAACTAAGAGATCATGCATAATAAAGAATATGCTAATAAATTTTACCCATCCCCCTATCTATGAAATATAAAATAAATATCAAATAACCCTAAATATTCATAACCACCCTAAATAAGGACATATTGAGGGGAAAATATCATAAAAATAAACACAATATATCCACATACCATGAAAAAAAAATAGAGAATAACCTATCCAGTACAACAATAATTGTTATAAAATTATCTCACTATTATAGGATGACATGTATTTTCTATAAAGTGGGTTTCGAAACTGATGCTAATTGAGAATCAGATCGTATTTATATAAAATAATAATTCAACAACATGCCTCACCCCATGTACCCCCAAGTACTGATCTCATAACATAGAAAATATAGATCGGAAGAAGTCCATACCAAGGATCTTAATATATCATAATGGATCATAGATATTTAATATCGAGGAAATGAAATCTGCTAAATATAAAAAATTCATGACAATTATCCAATACCTGGTTTCATAATAAACACTTTCATTTCATTAACAAAATTTCAAAACCGGCCTTAAAAATTTATCTAAAAAACCATCACATAAAACCATCAATTATATTTCTTCAAAATAAGGCAAACACACTTCTCCATTTCACTACAATTTAGTGAAAACTCCTTTCAATGAAATCACATTTAATGATTAAAGGAATCTATTTTTATTAAAATTCCAAATGGGAGACTTCTAAAAAACACATGCCAAACCAAATTTAAAAACAAAAATTAATTTTTTAAATGGAAACCTACATTGAAAAATCATTCATGGAAACCAAATCATTATTTTGTATATCACATATTCATTATAATGTCTTAACAATGAATTATATGTCACTAAACAAGTGCAAAATCTCAATGGTCATTTAATTGAACACTTGGTGTGAAAATTTACCAAATAAATTATATTTAACATTAATAAGAAATAAATCCAATCTTTGAAATATTTCAAGGGTCACATGTCACTAATAAATTATAATATAAGGATTTAAAGGCATTAAACCAATGACTATTAAATTAAAAAGGCCAATTAAATGGGAAACCAATATCAAATACATGGCACATCAATTACACATACCTAAATACACACTAATAGGGTTCCAAGAGCCAAGATCTACCAAGGGAAACTCTAAATGAACAAAACACCCAACATAACACCACCCTAGTTATGAAAATCATCCAAACCATTCCACTAAGGTTACATGAGAAGGGTTAAATGGACGAAATAAAAGGATAAGGGGAAGGGAGCCAAACCTTTCGATCCGAGTAATGAATCACCAAGAAAACATGATGAATATACCATTATAATTTTGGGGGGATAGAAAAACCACCATGTATGGTTTCTAATTCATAAGGTTAGAATGGGGGAGTCTAAGAGAAGAAACCCCTATTCAAAAGAAGGATAGAATCTCAAAATACCCTTTGTCAAGTGGGTTGTATAGTTATCTCGCAATGTTTAACAAACTGTGCATTGTACATGTAATTTCCCAATGTCTACTGATGCATTGGTTGCACACATATGCTTCAGACTTAGTTAAATCATTCATAAATCCTGTGATCCCCTGAAAATTCCTATAATAATTAAAATAATTGAGCTACTTAACCATGTAACCCAGATAATGTCCCCAAAATCATAATTTTCACCTCCAAACTCATTTAACACAAAGGGATAAACTATCCACCAAACATATTTTATAAAAAGATTCCATTAGGAGTGTTAGAAATTCATTTTCCAAGACACCAACTTTTCAAAGATTTCACACTAACAAATAATACGTCCAAAATCCATCTAAACCCTCCAAAACATAAAATTTCATTAAAGAACACTCATAACTCAGGATAAAAAAACATGATCCAAAAGATGAACAATAAAAATGGTTGATAAAAAAATCCAGGCATGACATGACATCATGGAAGTGATTTATTTTTCTAATAATCATTAGATCCTATAAGATAACGAAGTTAACTATGTTTGCAACTCATAAGATAATGTTGTAATTATCATTTTTAGTGTATTTCATGATGACTGTTTGATTTTAAAATATACCATAATAGTTTTTATTGTTATAATAAAAGTTAATATTTCTTTTGATCAAGGATCATTTTCGTAGGGTTCATGATTTTGTACTCGTATGTGTCTTATATTTTGATAACATAATATGCATTATTTCATTGTTTATGTTAAATTTATTAATGGTAATTAATTATAAAACTTTAGTCTCACGTACATTGAATATATTCTCTTTTTATAAATCACATATTTTCATCATTTAATATATTAAATTGTTATGGCCTATTTTTACAATTATTGAGCATTAAGGATCAAAGTTTCTTATATTTTCTCTTCCACATTTTTTGATGAAGGAATTTTGGTAAGTTATATATAGAATGGAATCATTTTTTTGATAATATAATGGGACATGTTATTGGAAAACTCTGAAATAACAAATGTACTAAGTAGTGGAAAAAACACTTCAGAAAATATGAAAAATGTTACGTTAGAAAATTTCCCAATTCTCTGAATAAGTACAACTAAATGGTTTTAGAATATGTATGTGATAAAATATTAGAATTTTATGTTTTATTTTTAGAATGGATAAAATTTGGTCATATTTATCATTTTCAAATCAAAAAATTTAAAACAAAATATTGAACCAAACCCTCAAATATGGGTTTGGGCCAATTATAAAGAGTTATATATATATATATCTTTATATTTCTAAATTGATTTTATTTTTTTAATAAACTATTTTATTTTTAGTTTCATTCATATTTTTTACATTTATATACAATATTAAAATATTTATTCTCGATATTATTCATTATTTTTTTCTTCGACCATTTATTAAAATCCATTCATGAGTCAATGATATATATATAAAATATATATATCTTTCTTGCAAAAACATTACGTATAAATCCCATAAACGTAAATAATTTGTATATTTGGATGTTAAAAATCTTGGTTTTGGACACTATATATGTTATATTAATATATATTTTGTTAATTTATTATAGATTCTAGATTAAGAATACTTTTTATTTTTGTTATAAGTGATTTTTTAATGTCTTTGTCACCGATATAAGGTGTCAGTTTATTAACGATATATTTTATTCTATTTCCTCTATATTAATTATCATACATTATATTTATTTTATAATATATTTATTCATCAAAAAAATTTTATACATTAATTTAATACCAAATAAAAAATGATTTATTAAATTAAGAAAACTATTAAATTAATTCCATTACAATTAATTGATTATTATTGACTATTTTGACAATCTAACAAAAAGAACATGTTTAAAAATTATTTTTTGTTTAATATTGGGTTTTCATATTGTGAATCTAATTTATTTAAATTGTAATGTTCTCCCTATGATATAATAATCTAATTGGGTTTTTCAATAATAAAAACATTAACATCTATAATTTTTTGGGATACATATAAAACAATATCACTACATGTTGGATGTTTCATAATATATGACCATATACATAATTTATTATAATTGAATATTTAAAGGAGGAGAATAATACGATATGGAAGAAGATAATAAATGAGAATATAACATTAGGTACCATGATATGTAGTCATGACATGAGAAGTATAAGGGTATAGGAAATCCTTCCCCTTGAGGATTTTGTATCTATAATATAATAAAAAATAGTTCGTATCCACCCTATTTAATTGAAAAATATTACTATAATAATAATTACATAATTAAAATTATAACATCATTAAATTTTATTTATCTAAGGAAAATACATATACCCCTTCCCTTAGTTTTAATCTTATGTTTGTTATTATTTAATAATTTACATTAATGACTACGAGGCATGTAATTACATTAAAAATGATGGAAAATTATTTAAAAATTAGAGGTTGTGATTTTTTGATGACATGGATTATAATCCATGTAGAGAAACAATGTATCCACTTTTTATTAAAAAAATTAAAATATACATTTATAAATAAATTATTTAAAAATATTTAATGATTTTGAGAGTTATATATTATACCACGAGTAAAACAATTAACCAAAAAATTGAAGGTAATTTTCTTTCTAAAAAAATACTATTAATATAAATTCAGTTAAATGTTTTTGTTCCCATATCCTCGGTTACCCACCCTATATCACTAATAAAGTGGATTTTACTAATCAAAAAATATATAATGACGTTGATTTTTAATATTTATTTATATGTAATATATTATGGACTACATAAAGAGATAGGCTTGGAGTCAGTGTCAGATTTTAATGCCCAATGTTCCTAGAAGAAATGTTTTAAATATATTAAATATATTAAATATTATGCATCCATATTTTTCCTAAAAAACATGAGGAAATCATAAAAATGTCTTATCTTAGAAATAAGAGGAAACTATTGTATAAATATTTTTGGGTTTACAATATTAGCTTTATAACTGTGGAAGACATTAGACATTCAAATTGATGACCATCATGGGTGGGATAATAAATAAAGAAAATCATTTAATTATTTTAATTAATTAATTTACCTGAATGATTTTGGTAAATAAATTTGATATTAATAAAAAATACTATAGTTATGTTTATAATTTTGGATTGTTGTGAGGGAGTGTTGGAGGAGCAATGATATGATTATTAATCCTTGATCGGTGAGTGAATAAACTCGAGGATCTTGACAAAGACTACAGTATAGAATAGATATTCCCTGGTGATTGATATAAATAGAGGTAAAGTAATAATATTTTTTAAATTATATCCTTTTTATTTGTTTTTATGATGAATTTGAATCAGTAGTCTAATGGATTAATTAGTGGATAGATTATACTGAGGGTACAGAATTATCTGTGGTGATTATTTTGGGGAATTGTTTATTTAATTTGGATCATCATTTTTCATTATAAAAGCAAATAATTATGGCATACCAAACATTGCTGAGGTTGATTCTTAAATTTCATGTTTATTGAATTTCTCCCATAATTATCTATTCACCATATAAAATTCCATTTTCTCATGGTTCTACAAATATCAAATATGCAATCGTAGTGCATCTGTTTATTTAGAAAATAGATTATTATAACATATTTTTGTTGGGATTTATAAATCAATCCAGCAGTAATGATGTTAATGAACAATCAGGATCAGTTTGATGAATCCCTGTCATTCTAAATTGATTGAATGATTACAAAATGCACATCATGGCATTCCACTAGCAATTTTGATTGTCAGATTCTAGTAAACAATTTTGTAGAGGGTCAGCTAGACCAACTCCATTCTCACCAGTATGTTTCTTGGCTTGATCTGAGATCTATGGAGTTGGTGATGATGCACGAGGAAGATCTATTTATTTTAGGAAATTATACAATACATTATGGGTAAATGTTGAACACATGTCATGTGTGAGTACATTGCTATGGTCATAGGTTTTCATATAGAGTTATGTATCACCCAATATATTACCCATATCACTCATCATGTGACACGACTCTGTGACATTCATGTAACCATGGATTTACTTATACATGGATAGGGCTAGTTTAACACAAACATGTCCAACTGAACATATACATGACTAGGAGTACATGGGATCAGACATTCAATGTACCCAGTGAAATACACAGACCAGAACATGGGTCGTGATAGATAGGAAAGACCCAATGTTGATTGAACTCACTATGTACTAATATTAACCATCATATACACCTTAAAACATATTCTAGAACACTTTTACTCTTCATCTTGTAAAATATTTATTATGATGTGTTCCCATGATCCATTCCTCTAGGGTTTAGAATGGTGATTCATTCATAGGGACTATGGTCATGGATTTACTATTTGTAATTATTCATTGAGGTCTAGATTGTGATCCTCTATCATTACTTTTTCCCAAGGTGGAGTTCATGGTATTTCATAACTAACACTATGATGGCATTAATAACGTATTTATTAGCTTATTATATATTTAGTTGTTGGGATACCTTATAGAATTGGGTGTGATCATCATTAGTGAATATTTCGCTTCCATGTTCTAGTGTACACATCCCATGGAGTGAATCGACAAGCATAAACTCTCAAAAGGACTTCATCAATTCTATCCAATTCCTGGAGTGTGTTCGCCTCCATGAGTTCTATATGGAACCTCTGAGTAGGAATCCAAGGCTATATTTATTGTTTGGACATTACCTTGAGACTATGTGTATTTATTGATTATATATCAATATTTTTTAATGTGTTATTGACCAGTACATGTGATGATATAACATTTATGATTGATGTTATATGAATTTTTATTTTGTGGTTTCCTAAAAGGTAAGGATATAATCAAACATTGTTTATCTTTTCTCACACGTGTTGTGTCATATTCATATGTTTGGCATTTTAATGGAGTCCTAAAATAACCCGGATCATGATGAGAATAGGTATCTAGACATATCAAGGTGTGTTACTGATGTTTCAAAGAACACAACCCTCACCCATATTACAGGATCATATTTTATTCAATTTTACTTTGGTGGGATTATTTTTTGAAATTATTTACTGCAATACTTATTTTCAAAACACTAATGGTGTGATTTTATATATGAACATGCATGGTTATTATCAGTATTAAATTATAAATTTTTATGGGCTTGGTGATTTGTGTGATTTTGTGTATAGATACATTGGTTTCCAGACTCCCATGTGAGTGATATTCTTACTCAACAATAGTCTTATATGGACGATCCAAAAATAATAAAATTTTTCCAATTGTGTTCATTCCCAATGTCGTCTATTAATTTTTGGTTAATCGTTAGTAAAAATGAAATTGCAGGCAATGACGATAAAATAAATGTTAAATAAATTTTAGAGATAATTTGTAGAGGGTCGTCTATTTTAAATTTAATTTTTTTAAAAATATTTGTATTCCTTCGAAAAGGATGATCTATAAGAAGAAATACATGATGACAATCAAAAAAGGAGGTTTAGTCCTATTGATGACCATAAATTAGTTTTTCACACATTCAATTCTGATATGTTTTTGGACCATGTGTACACCTACCAAATAACATGCCATATACTGGGAAGTAACTAATTGTCCACATTAAGGAATCTTTTTTTAGAAAATTATATTTCACAAAAACATTATATATACTTCCACAATTACTCAACATTTAATTTAACACATAAATCAATGGATTCAAATAAACATCAATAATGATTTTTGGATGTCTTAGAAGACATAATGATAAAATGATATAGGGTTTATTCATCAATATACAATGTTTTCAATATTAAAAAGTTATAAAAATGATCAAAAAATAATATAAACTACAGCAAGAACTAAATGGAAAAAAAAATATGTAGAAAGACTCAATGTCACATTATAGAATGATGAAGAAATAAATGGATTTAAATGATAAAAATAATATATGAATCACAAAAACAATGATTATTTAAAATTTTACCATTTGAAATATTTGATTTATTCCCTTACAATAATGATTCAATGTTTTGAGGCATACAAAAATGATACAATTCAGGATTTAGACGGAAATACTTAAACTGTTTATCGAAAACCAATCCATATTTTAATATTTTGAGCCACCTTTTACAATGATTATCCTAATATAGGAAAACTAACTAATGAATTAGTTTCCCAATATTTTAACTTGAAATCACTAGAAAATTTATTTATCTTCTTTTGACAAGGGCCTGACATATGAACCAACCACTTGATCTCATTGAAATTGGTGTGAAAACATGTTATTTCTGGTATAAGTTATTTATATAATGAGATTATCTATTAAAAACATCTATTTGAAATTTAAATACCTAATATAATAGCCATTTATTTTTTAATATCTAAAAATTTTCTTTTTGAAGAACCAGGATATAATACATCATCAATATACATCAATATCTCATTAAATCAAAATTTTTCAAAGTCAAGGGTTAAATCAATATCATTAAGAGTTTCTATTTTTGGGAAAGAGAAACCATCTAACTCATGTACTAAATACTAAATCATGATAAATAGGGAACCTATTTATTGGTATCATATCTATAGGTATTTTCACCATGTTGATAACAAATATCATAATTATTAAAAAAAATCCAATAATTGATCGCAAATATTTTCAAATATATTCAATCTCCAAAACTAAAATTTGTAATAAGTAAAAATAATTTTATATTATGAAAATTATTTTGTATAGATGATTCAAATGATAAGAAAACAATATCAACCTCAATATATTTTTGATTAATATCAATAAAATTTATATTCGTTTGATAACTTATCTAGTTATGATATTGTAATTAAGACTATTGCATGTATAGTAATTCTAAATTTTTCTAAAAAAATCAAAATAAGAAATTTAATAGGATTTATATAATATATCATACTATCCAAAAATATCAAAAAATTAAAAAAATTACAAATTGCTTGTAATAATTATAAATTCTATATATTTATCATAGATGTTATTTATTTCTAAAAATTTCCCCTAATTGTTTCTAATTATATCTATTTTATTATTTTTACCATTAATTAAAAATATGTTAAATAGATGGTCGACCATGGGGAATGATAATATCATAGCGTAGAGGGGATGATCTCAATGATGGCGTGGAAGAATTCCAGTTACCCATCCCCATGACTAGTACACCTCAAAATTGTATGAACATATAAGAACTAAAATGTTTTTACTCCATTTTTACATTCATACCTTCCACTCAATACTTAACTCAAGGGAGGTATGTTATAGAGGGAATAGAGGTTAAAATAGGGGAAATATATTTCAGAACTATTGGGTTCTTACTGATTGGGGGATAGACATGCATGGATAATCAAGTGAGTTATAGAAGAACAAGCAGATGGAATAGATAACAATGCATACTATGTTTATTTTTTCTCTTTTTGGTTATATATATTAACATATGAATATAATTTTTACCTATTATATTTGCATTTACATTATGATTATGAGAAAAAAAATATTTTATAAAGAAAAATGATCGAACAAAAAAAGGGAAAACCCCAACTGAGCATGAAAATTTAATATCTCACATCAATTTCATCTTCCATCATTGTCAAGGTTACACAAGCCTTCATATCCTCTAAATGATCTGAATTTCATAGAAAAAAAACATTCACTATATCATTTATTTTATCCCCTCTTCTTCATACTTCCTTCAAATGCCTTGGTTGTCCTTCTATTAATAAATTATTTTAATTTTTGTTAATTTTAGTTAGGTTTTGTTAATTGTTAATATTTAAGATTAATTGTGGTTAATTGTGACAGTTCCAACGCATTTCCATTAATTTCTACTAATTACTACTCATTACCATTAATGTTTTAGAATCTCCACTTGTTACTGCAAATATTTACCAATAACAAAACATTATAAGAAATTTTTATCTTTCACCACACATTATTGATAGTTTTTACTCATCACTACTAATTATCTGAATTGTTTACTAATTTCAACTATTTACATGAAATTGTTTACAAATTACCCCTCATTATCACAATTTGTTACTAATTACTACTGATTACAGTTAATTTTTACTAATAAACTCTCATAACCGCTAATTTTTACTAATTATAGTTAATTATCATTTATTTTTACTAACTGTCATGTATTTTTTTAATGATTACTAATTAACTATCATTTATACAATTATTCACTAATTTCTGCTCATTTATACAATATTTTTCTAATTCTCACTAATTACCACTTATTTAAACTAATTACCAATGTTTTATAATTATTAAATCTCATAACTAGTAATTTTAACTAGTAATCATTAAGAGTTGTTTTTTTTCTAATTTTCGCTCATGAGAAGAAATTTTTAATAGTTACCACTCATTGTCGATAATTTTTACTAATTTCATCCTATTACAAGTAATATTTAGTAAGTATATCTCATTACATGAAATTTCAATCTAACTTCATTTACGGTTATTTTTAATAATTACCCACAGTTTCATGTAATTTTTTTAATGAAATCTCATTTATAGAAATAATTTCTTATTACACCTCATTACTAGTTCATTTATCAATTATCACTCAATAACTATAATTTTATGTATGAACTTCCCCTTTCAGCTAATTTTAAATAATTAATGTTGATTTTTTGCAAAGGCTTACTAAATTCCCGTAATTTTCACTAATTGTTTCTCATTACAGGCCATTATTTCTCTTTTCAACTAATTGCCACTATTTTCTACTAATTACCGCTAATTTGTAATAATTATTGAACATTGATAATAATTATAGATAATTTTGTTATTACATCTATTTTTTATTGATTACCGCTATTTTTTATTTGTTTTTTTATTTTACGGACATTAATTACAAAACAATTATTTTTATATATTTCTAATTACTAATTATTTTTATGTATTACAAATGAATGAAAAATATTATTAATTATTACCAATATCTACTAATTGTTTCTCTATTCTTTTAATTAGTACTATTTATCTATCAATTCTAACTTGCCAGTATTAATCAACGAAACATTATATTATTTAAAAATAATTGTTGTTAATTAAAATTAAACACTTCATATTTAAAATAATGAAACCAAATTAATAGTAAATACATCTAATTAAAAATAATTACTGCTACATAAAATGAATTATTTTTAATTAAAACTAATTACATCTTATAAAAAATAATTATTATATATTAGTAATTATAATTTTAAATTTAAAAAATTATTTAAATTACAAAATCAAAAATTAAAACAGATATCTCAAAATTGATTCTTTTATCATATATAACCGTAATGTAACTCTTCCCTAAATGATTTAAAAAAAATTGAGGTAGATAAAAGAGCAAAATAGAGAAGAGGTAAGCACAGATAAGAAGTGTAATGCTCGGTTGGGGGAATTTTGTGGAATATATATATATATATATATATATATTTAGTAGCAACAAGATTATTTTTTATGGACATCGCCAGAAATAGTACCCACCATAAATAAAGGTGTATTCGATAAAAAGGATATTGATGACAGAACCTATCTCAAATACTATTATACTAATACATTATTTGTGATGGGTTTTGAATTCTCATAAAAAACTATGATGAATAATAGTATTTGCTGGGGGAGAAAATAAATGTTGCATGTAACAGTTCTAGCTATTTGGCACACACACATGACAAAATAATTTGCAATGATAAATATTTTTCATCATAAATAATTGTACATTTAGGTTTATTCATGATGGGATATAGAATTCATCATTATTAGTACAGTTGTAAGGACTGTTGGTGATTAGTTATGAGAACAATGAAAATAAATGTTTTCCACATATTTTAATCTTTAATAAACCATTACAGGTTGTAAAAAATATAAAATATAATGATTCCTTTTTAATATTTTCTTTGTGGATATAGGTTGGACTATGCTAAAAATTGTCCAAATTTCAAAACCAATGATAATAGTAATGATGTGGATTTATTCCAACATTATTCTCCAAAAAGAAAAATAATAATTATAATATTTCATAAAAAGAGATGGATATGATTATATTTGTAATAAATACGATACATTTCATATCTAAATAAGGTATAAATAATAATAATAAAGATGCAGATAATATTTCATATGATGCTGAAGATACCGGGAAACTACTCATAGATAATTTGAAGGATGAAATCATTTCTTGTGATTAATATTGTTATGTATGTAAATAATAATAATAGACTATGATACTAGAAAGAGAATTTAAATAATTCCCTAAAATACATCTAAACTTTAGAAGGAATTCACATATACAAAGATATACTATAAATCCTTTAACAACGTTGAATCTGTCTTCACAATATAATATTCAAAATTTTATTGAATAAGTTATATTGTTGAATAATTTTGTTGAATATTAAAATCATCCTAACCACATTTTCAAGAAATGATGATGGAAAAAGAGAAATAAATTGATCATTTACAACATAACATGATTACAACAAAAATGTATTTAGAAAACAATAGATCCAGTATTCCGAGATCTATTTTAAGTGATAATGAATACCATATGAATTATGACGAACAATAATTACAATATAAATAATTATATAAGGAAGTTAATTATTTTGGAATTGTTTTTCAAAAATTATTAATGAGATATATATTTATAGTTTTTAAGGTAGTCAAAAAATCTAGTAATTCACTAATATATGGAAATTCTAAAATGCCATAAAATTAGTGAAATTTTTTCTTTAAATTGGGTGAATTATATATATGGAAATAATATTTATGTTACTAATATATAGTGATAAGTACACAAAAATTATTCTTCAATACATTGTGTAATATTTACTAAGTATAATATTGGTGAAAGACATTCGACAAAATTTTGACAGCATGTTACTTTTAAAGGTGTGTATTATTTATATGGTTATTGTTAATACTTTTTGAAAATTATAAATTTTTCAATGATCATTTGGATGAATAAAAAATTTAATCACAATTGAAGGTGTGGTATGGAAGAGTTTAAAGAGAGTCAGTCCTCTCAAATTAATGTAGTTTATATACCAGTTAGGAAACCTGGATGGATTTCATAGAGAATGATTGATTTCATTAAAGAAGTATATAACACGTTTGATTAGCCTAGTTATCATGATATAGATGACCTTATGATTTTAGAACATTAGATAATATTTAAATCTCTTCAACGTTGTGAAAAAGATAGTGCCGGTTCAATGATCTATTGTAATGATGGGTCTGTCACGATTAATATATACCACTTTGATGTTATTTGGGACAATAACTATTATATTAAAACACTTTTAAATTTGATGGATTTAATCAAAATATCTTAACTATTTTATAGCTCAATTATAAAGGTTCTGAAATGGTTTTTTAAAAAGGATGAATTATATTTTACGAGTAATAAATATAGAATAAATTTGATAAAAGGATTGTGGAATAATAATTATAATTTTAAAAATAACATTCCCAAAAACATAAATCAATTAATAATCATAGGATTGATATACGATCATCATACCATAATAAGCAGTTGTTATTAATTTAACAACAAATTGTTGAGGTCGTATTGTGATGCCCATTAAAGATGAAACAGATTTAAAAGAGTAGTTTAATCAAGAAGAAATAAATCATTTCTATATCATGAGTGAATGGTATGTGTGCCTTTTAGAACTATTTATTAATACACTATATTGAAAATAGTGACTTCATAATATATCCCTTTGTCTCTTGTATTTAGTGGTTTGTAGTTTAGATTATCAACATTAAAAATCACATTTGAGCACTAGTTTACATAATAAAAATATTATTATTATTTAAAATAATGTATCATGGATAGTTTTTTCATTATATTTTACTCTCTATTGAAATTTTTTTCATGTTTCAACCCATTACATAGGTATTCAATTTACTCATGACTTTATTTTCCATGCATAAAAAATTTAATAGTCTCATTAATAAAATAACATTTATGTTTCTTTAAACACGTTTACTGTAATGGAAATATCATATTCTTCACTCAAATTCCTTATTATTAATTCCATTGAATTCATTAACTATTTTCCAATCAAAATAATTAGAATGATAGGTATCATAAATCAACATTTCCACCATGATATAAAAAAAATATTTCTTTTGTGCTAATAAATAGCCTTATGGATTATGCCATTCAATGAAACTTTTTTAAGGCATTGAATAATTTATCAATTATACATTCTAGTGGGATAATAATGAAATAATCATACCTCACAATTCCTGTAATGTTTATTTCCCATATATTAATTGAATCATCATCCTTATATTCTAGGTCATGGATTTCCCTCTACTTTTTTCATATCATGAATTAGTGTAATTTAATTATTAAAAAATCACATATGATGCACCCACACCATTTAGTCAAATCCATCTCAATGTTTTATGTTCTTCATAGGATTCCACCATTTATCTTACTATCATTACAAATAATAAACATTCAAAGTAGATTTTTTATATTCAAGGAACATGATAATTGAAAATATCTTCATAGTAGTACTGATCCATTTCTCAAAAACAAGTGGACAAAAATACCCACTAAAAGAAGGTTTATGTTTTCCAATGAAATAATAAAAAAGACATCATTCCATATTTTTCCATTTTTTCACTAAAAATGATTCAAATATTTTTTATATTTCTTAAAAATATCAACATTTTCTTATTATACATACCATAATATTTATTAGCTATGGAGGAATAAAATTTTATTTTCCAACAAATATTGTATTAGCATCGCTCATTCGAGTTCCATCAACTAAAAAACCAATAAACATGATTTGGGAAACAATAATTATAATGGAAAAAATGAATGCAGGAAAATCTTTTTTAGGATCTCTAAATCATAAAAAAAATATTTTAAATATATCATAAAATAGGTTTAATTTAGGTCATCATTGAAAATCTATCATAACATTTTGTAAATAGAATATGAAATATCCATGGAATGTACATCTAGTTTGTAAAACTATGTGTACAGTATATTCACTATCACTATAAAACAAAATATTTGCTGAGAGATATTTACCCAAGACTTTTTAGGTCTGTCACACCTAGATGAATCTATTCCAACACTAGATCCACTTATAGTATCCATACAAGGATCATTTTCTAGGAAAATCAAACTCTATTCAATAACATAACATAGAATGTTTTCTATACATTATATTAATCTATGGGTTCTCACTAATGATTAGTCATCCTAGTTTCCAAAGCTATCAAAAATAACCACTGATACAAACTATGGAGACAAATATAGCTCATTAATAAATGTTACATCTAAATATATTATTATTCAGTATAAAACATCACAATATAGAAAAAAATTTGTTGGTCTAATGTCCTTAAAAACATGTTTACATGATTAAATTTATCATAAGATATCTATATTATATCTAACTATTTTAATCCTAACTTGCACAATTCTTATAAATACAATAATGTCATCATCCCTTTTATAAAATAAGGAAAACAATCATAAGGAATTGTTGAACTAAGATTCATAGTAATGGTAACCAATGGATATAACCACGATCAAATATACATAACATTAGATAATTTCGATGATAACATGTTAATTTAATTTTACAACCATACTAAAATTATCATATGTCTAAATATTGATTCATAGAATTAATAATGGAAGTACATATGAAATGAATCACAGTAGAATCAAATAACATGATATTATAGAAAATAATAGTGGAGTATGACATAAGTTTGTTGAATACTAGTAATCAATGTAATTAAATACCTTAGTCAATGATTGCTATGAATAATTTAATAATTTATGGCATTGAAACCCCATTCCATTATATCTTATTTAAATGTTCACTCCCAAGACTATCATAGTGGAAATATCTATTTACTGAACTGGGTTCAGTCACTATTATAGTCTTTATTATCTCATGATATGTCCATTTTTATCTAATTTATTATTGGGATATATAATTCTAGTTAATGTAGTAATATAATCGTAATGAATTCTTATATGTTCAAAAATATCAAAAAAATGTTTATATAACATACCCAGAGAAGTGAAATGGGTTCTTTAAAAAATTATAATTCATTTATTTGGAAGAAAAATGATTTTCAAATAAAGAGATAAATAAATGAATCTTTTCATAATAATATTATTTATTTCTATTGTGTACATAAAGTGTGGAGAAAGAAAGGAAAAAAGGTAATATCTAGAAATTAATTGAAGAATAAATAATTATTGGAATTATTTAAACATTTTATAGCACCCTAATTTTTTTGTGATGATTAATAATAAGCATGATATATTTCGTGACATGCAACACCGAGCTTTAAGTGAATTGAGACATATGATAAAAATATTATTATTTTCAGTGTTACCACGATGACCAATTCATTGGATTGGATTGAATTAATATGAGTTACATAATAATGAAATAAATATAAAGTGGCCATATACTATATAAATGCTCTGATTAATGATTAGAAAAATAATAACTCAAAAGTTGGTAAACTCATTTTACGCTAAAATATGAATTATCTTTACAAATTCGTTTTGTTGCATTTTATGATTGGAAATTATATATAATTTAATAAAATATTTATAAAATATCTATTAATTGATGATAAGTTTTAAAATTATCAAATGAAAATTCACTTTGAGTGAAATTATAGGATTTTTGCAGAATGAATGATTTTTTTGGTAAATGGTGAAAAATTTTGAATTTCCAAATAACATAATTTTTACATAAAATTTTTAAATTAAAAAGTTCCATTTTATTTTTTATTTTTATAAAAATGAAATATGATCCAATTAGTTAACAATAATATAATTAATTATTGATCATCAATTTTATGATTTTTTATTTGTTTTTATAATTATTAAAAGTTCATTTTATAAAACATTATATTCATTTCCATTTAATAATTTATATTAAAATTTAATTTTTATTGTTTTAGAGATTTACTCTTGAAATATTTAATAAATATATTTAAATTGGATGTTTCTATATGTTAAATTGGTCCATTTTATTTTGGTCATTATGAATACTACCAATGAAAATTATTTTTCATCTCGGTAAGTTTAAAATGGGAAAAATGATATAAACCATGAAACAAGGCCACTAATTTAACCCAAAACATTCATTATTTTTATTTTAATGGATATATTCAATCATATAATCCCAAAATTCTTATATATTTAATTTTTGGTTCTATCATTCATTGATAATGAAATTTAAATTATTTTATGTAGTTAAATTTATAAAAAATAACTCTATGGACTTTAATATCACTAAAAATATTAATATATTAAAAATAGATTAAAATCTTTTTTGTAAAGAGTTATTTTAAATATGAATAAATTTTTTATCATAGAATGTTATTTTTATTTCAAAATGATGAAATAATTACCTTAAATTCATTCACAGTGTCGACACAATTCATGTTCAAGAAATAGAGAAACCATGTAAATGAATTCTAAAACTCTAGAAGTAATTTATTTAATTATAGTTACCCAAACATAAAATTGATAGATATAACATATTAATGATGTGTTAATGGTTTATATTTTAAATATATTTATATATTTATGTAATTATATTCAAATTAAATGAATTTTTCTAGATATTACATTAGTAATATTTTATAAGAAACAATACTTTTACAATTGATTGAAATATTAAAATTATTTAAAGTGGACATGCATAGTGAGAAATCATCTAAAATACCTTTCCTTTTCTTTTTATGATCTAATTGTTTCATATTAATAAAAATTATAAACCATTAATATTGAAAAGAGAATTACCATATTTATTGTAAAAATATTTTTGACAAAGTCCATAATTCCAAACATCAGGTATAAACTGATACCTAAAAAAATAGAAATGATTGAATGATTATATTAAGAGCTTATCTTCATTATATATGACATAATGTAAATCTGTAACTATATTAAATGGTTTAGAAAAATATAATACTATAATAAATCATTATTTATCACCTCCATCACATATAAAAGGACACCCTTTTCTCTATAATTTACACCTCCATGATCCATCTATCCCATCCAAAATATAGAAACACGGTATTTTAAAACATAGATATATTATATTATTGGATTAGAATTCATTATATTATATAATTATCTACACTAGAAGAATAAATTAATATTATAATTGGAAACATCAATACATAAATAGTAGGATCAAAAATAAACCACATCATCTCCCACAATGTTATTCATAAGTACAACCCTTCTTATGAATAACAAACAAAATAGTTATTTCACATTAATAAGTTATTTATTAAATAAATGTATAGTTAATATAAACAAAAATATTGATTTTTATTGTTTCTTTTGGAATTAGGTACATTATATAAAAATTTAAAATTTAAAAAGATCATATTTACTGAAAACATCCTTAACATGCTCACACATAAAACTATGTGGTCTTATATGGGGATATACATAAGAAAGGAGTGATATATAAATCCTAGTATTCAAAAAATAATGAAATAATGTATTATATATTATACAATATGAATATTAATGAGAAATAAATGTTTCTAAATACTAATTCATGATATTGTATTATTATCATAACATGGGAAATGTGGAAACATCATAAAACACTACATAATAATCATAGGTCAAGAAAAACATACAAGATATAATTATAAAATATGTTATATAAAGGGTTCATCTTCAATACATGTCCAACAAATATGTCTCTTGAGACTAAACATTACATACTTCATTAAAGTACTATATAATTTTAGTGCACATATCACATTCATTTCATTATCATTCTTATGTGTTCCACAAAGATAATATAAGAAGTATTCATTTATAATTATATTTTATTAAAATATAAAGTAGTTTGGAATAAATAAATTCAATTCCCATGTCAAATAGGTAATTTTTTATAAATATGAACACCCTTGATACAAAATGGGTATGGTATTAACTATACAAATTTTTTGTCTTAAAAAAATGTGGTGTAATATCTATAGCATAACTTCGTCACAAAAAGTATTATAAAATTGGATGATGGGAGAAAAATGGGTATCTAATATTTTGGACATCAAATGGGAATTAATAGTTATATGTAATTACATATCCCAACATTAGTAATATTAAATAGAGGGGATGATATAATAAAGAATCATACATAAATGTGAGAATACGAGGATCCCATACAACATTTCAGCATGGTAGTGGGTGTACATAAATTATAATTGTAGGGATTAATGGTAGTTAAAGTCTTATAGGATCATATTAAAAACAAACAAAAAGAAAGTGGGTTGTTTGAAAAAAACCAAAATAACCATAATTTTAAACTAAGAATCATACCATAAAAGATGTTCTTGATTGGAAAAGTGAAGCGATAAATACCTTACATGAGCATTTGACATAAAATTTTTGTGATGAGATTATTTTTATACTAGGGTAATCATGGGAGGAATCCATATTGGAGAGAAAAGAGTACGTATATGCTTCAATTATTTTTTTGGAGGATAAATTGGATTATGGGAGAGTTTATTTAAAAATTGAGTGAGGGGTTCATTATTATTTCTCAAAAATAGGTTTTGGACTCAATATAATAAAATAATCCAAATAAAAATACATCCCCTAGTTTATTCACATGGTTTAAAAAAATGGGAGTGGTTTTATTTATTTTATAATGAAAAGGGTCGAATACGAAAAAAAATCAATTCTATATTTGGAGGCGAGTCATACTCTTATATAAATGATTTTAAAACAAAAACATATATTAATAGTATTGGGGAATTCATAATGGATTTTTAAAATTAGAAAAAACAATATAAAATCTCATTATTTTAAAATGAAAGTATAGATTTAGTTGTGGATATCATTTATATGATTTATTATATCACTATTGGTTCATTATGATTTCACAATACATTAATTATATTTATACAATATTTATTTTTTACCTAATCATTTTAATTTCATAAAAAATTATGAAAAACTCCCCATAGAATAATTCAAAAAGTGATCCTCAATTTAATATTTATTTTATAAAAATAATACTTAAAAAAGGTGTATTTTAACTTTAAAAATAAAATTTTATTTGAGTACGAAATGCTTGTGATTTGGAAAATAAGTGTTTTCAAACCATATTGAAAATACATTTGACATCATAAATGTTTTATTATAATTTATATTAAAAAAAATATAATAATAATATTTTACTAAAATAATATTAATATCAAATATAAGTTAATTTAACAAAATAAATTCCTTAACTAATTCAAATACTACCAAAATATTATATATTATTTTTATTATATCAAAATCAAAGTCATTAAGAAACCATAATAGGATAAAAATATATTCATTATTTTATACAATATAATGTACCTACTAATATTTCTAGGTTGATGATACATATCATGTTAATACACAATAAAATACCCTTATGGTATGGTTCTTTGATTATTAGTCTTTCATGGAGGGTTTAGTGAACATGGTTTTTTTATATTCACGATGAGCTTGTGATTCGACCATAAATAGTTTCGCTGATACTTATGTTTTTTGATCTCATCATGGGGTTGTTATAGAAAAATCTCATAGATGATGTCTCCCCCGAAAGCTCTGATAAAGGGTACTCATAGGGTATTATCCTACTTGTCTATTACATCACATCCTTTGTCTATTTCAATTGGATTTTTAAAAACCCACATATTAATATTAATAATGTGATCAATATTCAATGTTTATAATATAAATGGTAATGCGACTAAATGATGTCGTAAATTATAATGAATAAAATATACCCATATAAGATCATGTCCATAATATATCCATATTATAAAATAGAAAATTTAATTAAATCAAATGGTGAATTTTATTTATAATTGTTTGGTTAGTTACAATATTCTCCCATTAAGAAATTACACCATGAAATATTTCCTTTAACACATTAATATATACAGGATAACATTGTTTCATCACCTCCTTAGGATCTCACATTTTGTAACGTCCCGGATCCAGGTGCCACGCAACGGGTGCCCCGGAACCGGTTCACCACGTGACCTAAAGCGCATTTCCCCAAACGCCAGAGGCTTCCGACTAGCATCGAGGTCCCAAGTATGAGAGTGGGGAATCTATGCCCTCATTTTTCAAAGTGTATCACATCGGAAAGAATAAAACATAAAACAATAGTGGAAGCAGCAACAGTATATATAACTGAAATGGAAAACTGATAACAACAATGGAAACCAGCAGTCTTAAATATATGAAGGTGCAATATGTAACTATTCTAAAAAACATCCAGAACATGTTACACTGCAATAAAATACATTTCAACGGATGTACATGTACAGAAATTCAAAACAGAATATCTAGCGGCATCGTGAGCCAGGGCTCGGTCCCACGCCCTCGTACTCCTTAGCAACAATCAAGTACCTGTATAGGGACTCTTACCCCTATCCACACCTGCAGAAACATAATATTTTTGGGCCAAAAAACATAACCCAGATAGGGTGTGAGAAATAAATTACCCATAGGCACCCCCCAGAGTCTCATGCCCAACTGTATGAAAGCATGCAACACTAGTTAGTAGTAATAAAATGAAATAAATTAAGCAGTATTGAATGTAACTAACTTAACAAGTTATATTGCCGTTTTAATATCCATTTAATCATTTATGTAAAATACCACCACAATGAATATTCTAAGTAAACAGCCAATGTCCTCAAAAATGAAAAATTTTACCCTAAGGTAAAGAGAAACTAGCACAAGAATCTCCCCACATGCATACGGATATTGCCCATAGGTGTAAGAAGTGTTGCCCACCGGCACAAAATCAACGGCCCACAGGAACGAAAGAAGTTGCCCACATGCTAAATAGTGCAGTGCCCACAGGCTAATCACAACTCTGACCCCAGGCTAAAAAAGTAACCGGGCCATGCCCAACATATAACCATGAATTTAAAATACAATTCCTCTCAAGGTAAATGTAATGCATACAATAAATGAGGCATACACTCGGGTATCCTGGCCAAACGACTAAACAGAGGAATGCACCCCTAGGGTGTTCTTGGATCCAAGAAATGATCCCAAATAGCAGTTTATTATAACATTTAGTTACCTATACTATTCTAGGTATTTAAAATAGCCATCTAATCTTCCACATGACACCCCAAATATGGATTCGTAGCTCAAAAACCCAAAAAACGCACGACAGTTGGAAAATAAACACCGAGCCACCTACCGTAAACGCCCTTGATCAGTATACTTGAACGACATTCCACAAATCGTCCTCAAACGAGTTAGATCTGAGGTTAATGAAGTTTCTCTTTAAATTCAAATAACTTCCCTTAGAAAAATAATTGTCAAGAACTACACAAGGAGATGAGAGGGCGTACCCGCGTGGTTCTAACGTGATCGTCCGAGGAGGAAACAGATTCCCGACGCTCGATCTGGAGATCCTTTATGGTCCAGCCGTCCACTCCCATGCTCCCATCTGATTCTAAGCCTTCCCTGTGAATAGGGGAGGATACTGCCCATTTTAAGGGAAAAAACAAAGTACATGGTGTGTATTTCCTAGCACACGGCATGTACTTCCCATTTTTTAACTATTCCTCTGGCGGCTTCCCGCCAGCGTGGCACTGTGCACCTGCTCATATGACTACACGACGTGCCTGAATGAGTACATGGCATGTGCTATCGCACATCTAGCCATCTCCTTACTATTTTCCTGCCTACCGACTACACGGCGTGTAAGGGACCACTACACAGCGTGTATTTTGTTCCTACACCCTTCATCGCTGACATGGCCACACGCCCAGTGTACTCATCCCACACTATAAAAGTACATGGCGTGAGGAAAAGTACACGGCATGTGAAAATGTACATGATGTGTACTTTCTGAAATTTGGGATTGTTCCCCAATTTTCAATATTTCTCAAAAACACTTAATAAATGAGAAAAGAAGAAACCCATACTTAAAAAAATAAGAACTAGGTTCTTACACATTGCTTCTCCAAACATGTGGTTTCTCCACAACACATTGACCACATGTATTTTTCATAATGATCTATGATCTTAACCAGATATTCCTCATATGAATTTTTTTTCTCCAAAAGTACCACCTCATGATTTACAACATGTGATCATTCTTCTTTATACTTTCTTTAGAGGAATATATAGATGACATCATATACATCAGATATGGTAGGTAGGAGTGAAAGTCTATAGGCCACCACTCTGATGAAATCAAGGATATCAAATGGGTTGATATATCATGGAATAAGTATTCCCTTCATCCCAAATCCCAGCATTCCATCCACAAATATATTTATAGGAATAAAATCTCTCCAACATAAATCTATGAATTTTATATATTATTGTCCGCAAAGATCTTATGGAGACTCGGAGCAGTAGAGATATGTTGTTGAATTATCTTATCCTATTCCACGATTTTCACTACCACATTAGGTCCTATTAGTTTTGATTCCCCAACATCATCCTAGAATGTATGTGTTCTAATAATCTTCTATTAAAGTGTTTCATAGGGATCTATTTGGATTGATGATTGGAAACTATTGTTGTTATAGTACTCAAAAACAGGTAAATATTTGTCACACCCTCTATTTTAGTCAACTATGAATGCTCTAAACATGTCCTAAATTTTCTAGATTGTCTAATAAGATTGGAATTCAGGTTAAGGGTGATAAGTCGTTATAAATTCAAAATCATTTTTTATATTATTTTGTAAATTTTCTATAAAAATATAATAGAACATACCACTTCAGTCCATTCCTTTGATGAAACATAGTGTCTGATTTGTTCTGAGAGGTCCAAGAGACATATCCCCAACACTTATCTAAATTTATAATTCTGTGAACATTGTCATCTATGTTAGTGAGTCATTATATGAATAGATCCATTGGTATCGGTGTGTCATTCTGTGAACAGTGGAATCAGTGTTGGTGAGTCATCTTATAAAAATTTTCATCGGTGTCATTGATTCATTCTGTGAACAGTATAATCTGTGTTGGTGAGTCAGTGTTGGAACACTGCCATCGGTATCGATGAGACATTATGTGAATAGTACCATCTATATTAGTGATTCATTCTGGGAAAAGTGTCATCGGTGTCAGTGATTCATTTTGTGAACACTTCCATCAGTGTTGTTGAGTCATTATGTGAATAGTGTCATCCATGTTGGTGAGCCATTCTATGAAGAGTGTCATCTGTGTCGAGGATTCATTATTTGAATAGTTTCATCGCTGTCAGTGATTCATTCGGTTATCCATTTCGTCGATATCGGTGAGTCATTATATGAAAAGTGCCATCGGTGTCATTGATTCGTTTCTTGAACAGTTCCATCATTTTCGGTGGGTCATTTTATGAACAATACCATCCGTGTCAGTGAGTCATTTGGATAACAATGTCATCGTTGCTGGTGAATCATTTTGTAAACAGAGTAATCACTATTGGTGAGTCATTTGTGAATAGTGTTTCCAACATTAATAGGTGAATTATGTTTCCTGCATCGGTAGGTGTACAATGTTTCCATCTTTCTACAGTTTCACCCCTTTGACACTTTCATTGACATAAAATGAATTCAAGGCCTTGTTATAATGGATTTAAGTTCAAATCAAATCCATAACTCCTATATTAATTTTCCTAATGCTCGGGATGGCTTTATATGGTCAAACTGTGTCATTTAATGTGATTCTCTTTTAAAGGGAAAATCTAGAGTATTTTAAACCAATAATCCATTAAATATTTTAAAGGGAAAATATATCTTCCTCCCATGTTGTACCTTCTTGTTCCATATTGAGAGACAATCGATCCATTCTTTCTTCTCATAGGAGCGGCATTATTGAACATTAATCCTTGGATTTTGTCCCCTTATAGTTTCTTACTACTTCTTGTGAACCCCCTATTTTGGTGATAGAATAAAGTGTTGATCCATCATCTATAGAAGGTATGATCTATCTATATTCTTGGGTTTTCGTCAAACCATTTCCCATTTTTTCTTATTTCCATGGTATGACATGTGATCACCATTCTCTAATAGAGTTTTCTTGGGATTTGGTTGGTGCAGTCATGCCTCTACATCCTCAGGTTGATGCAATTGTCATGGTCAAGGTGAACGTAATCAATTTTGTGTATAATAATCATATATATAATTTCAAGAACCATTTGTGTAATGAGATTCATTGATTCTACATGGTATTATGTGAAACTATAGAGTTATCATGTTTGATCTAACTAGATCACATGGAATTAACATAATAAATATTCGAACCAAATAAATAAATTGATATTGAACATATGTTAGTGACTCTTGTTTGGTTATATTGTATAATATCATTTCTTTATTTGTTTAGATTTTTGTTCTTGATTAAATTTTTTAAAAAAACATACACTAGGATTAATTGAATTTTAATTTTAAAAGATAAAGAGTCATGTAAATGAATCTAGTTTTTCTTTTTGTAATTTGATTCTAATAAAATTGAAGTAGTAAATATTTTTAACTATTTCTAATAAAATACTTTTTAGTTTTCTCATCATTCAAACCTACTAATAATAAATTGGTTATTTAAATATAGATTAAAGTACTGTTTTTTATAAAAGATAATTCTGTTTAGGGTTTTGAGTTACACTCCTGCTTGTTTATGGGACAAGATCATAGTTGACATGTAGTTTTTTTCCTACTTCTAGTGTGGTGATGTGAGGCTGGATGGCTGTTGTGATATGTGGGGTAGGGAGTCCCATTGGTTGTGGCAGTATTTGACGCTTAGAGTTGTGAGATGCATCTATTTATGCATATGGATTTCGAGGAAAGACAAAAGAGATGATGAAATACATTTGATGTGAATGTTTTGATGCTTTGTGAATATTGTATTTTGTTTAATAGAATTACATTCCCTACTAATAAAGATATATATTCTTTCTTAACCTCCTTCAATAATTGGTAAAGATGCATGGGGTATCCCACAGGATTTCTATGTTTAGTTTCTCGATGGATGATGGGTCTACTCTCTTCATATAAGTGGCAATGACTCGACAGGTAGTTCCCCTACTCACTGGGTTGAACCCCCTGTGTTAGTATATTAGAATGTTTTTCTATAATTATTGGGAATATTGGAAAGTAATAATTATTCTTATAAATGATTGAATAAATGATGTTATCTTATGGGGAAGAAGCATACTGGGATGCAATGTTGTGGTTTCATTCTAAAAGAACAACATACTTTTGTTTGTGATGCTAATGAAATATAATATGGAATTGTTAATGATTAATTAATGTCTAAATAATTAATTAATTAATGATAAACTATTGAACAGGAAATATCATGTTGTAATTAATCTCTTTTTAATGTTTTTGTGCGTATTGGATATATAGTTTTATATGTTGTATCTAGGAGTCTGAAAGAAGATAGCTGCAATTGATTCTAAGACTAGTTTATTCCCACAGTGTGGTTTTGATCTATAGTATATTCTATAAATTTTATGTTTATATAGTATACTCCATATCTCCAGTTAGGTAAACTGACACCCTATGGATTATGATCCCTTAGGGTGTTTTCCCCAACATTTTGGTTGGAGGATATATAGAATCTACCCACATTGGCCCTTCTCTCTTATCTTGGTTGTTACTTATGTTGGATGGAATAGTGGTTAGTTATCCTCATATAAGTGTGTTGATGGATTTAATTTATTTTGTTTATTCACACAAACATATTATTGATATAGTTTCCAATAGACTACTATAGGTGTAACATGTTAGGTGTGTGATGTCTTCAGGATCCTTACTTGGTGTATGGGAATAATGGAATGAGGTTTGACACCCGACATATGATACATATTAGGTGAGATGTGGTGTATCTTGGAAACTACTTAGTTACATAGGTAATGTATACATGTTATTTTTGTTTCAAGAGGTGCGTGTTGGGATACTATGTCCAGGTGTTAGTGGGAAAGCCTTTTTAGAGAGAGATGACTTTGGATGTGCGATGTTGGGGAAATTTACCAAACCAATGGGGAAGTGGTCAGAGGATACCCTATACAATATATATTATATTATATAATCTTTTATGTGATACTTGGTGAGAGTATGCATGGTGTGTCTAGGAACATATTATACATATTTGGGCGGTGAGTTAGTTTCACATGTTGTTCATTGTGCTTAGAATTATTTCATTACTTTTGTAAGAGAGGATCCTGGTAGGATCCTACAGAGTATACATTTATACTCACCTTATGTATATATGAAATTTTTTTCATGTCCCCTGGAGAGGGTTGGAGATCATGTTTTTTTCTACTAACATGGTGTTGAAGGAGTTGTCTCGGATTTGTGGTTACTATCGTGTTTACGTTCATTTGTAACTAATAGTTTTCCATTTCAGTTGTAGCAATTTTAATGATATTAAATATGTGTACATTTATTTTATTTTATATTTCATTAAGAGTTAGAGTTGGTTGGTTTTTTATCTCTCTCATTCTAAGGTATTCTTTTAAAGGTTAATTCATCCCATATGAGTGATTACTCTATCCTTGGTGCTTGCCTCCATCCCATTGCCTATTGGAGGAGGTACTTGGGGTTCATTATCTACCTTATAAAATTTACATACCAGCAGGGGTTCACATTGTGGGGAGGGGGACGTGACAGAGTGTTATCAGAGGTCTGGTTGAGGGATATAATATAGTTTGCTGTTAGTCACATATAAAGATTCATGGGTTGGTATGGAAATGGTCTCATTCAGGTTTATCAAGTGAAGTGAACTCTAGATACTGGATAACACATATGATCTTAGGTCCCCCTTTGATCTTATGAATATATCTTTAGGCTTACAATGGATACTAAATATGGTGATTCTAGTTGCAGGGTAGAGACCTAATAATGTATCATGTACAATTCTAATTTGTGGCTATGTTTGAATGGGTACACCTTGGAATAGTTTAACCAAAAGTGAATAAAAGAAATCAACTGGTTATTTAATGTTGAGCATTCGATATTCCTTGTTTATGAGCTCAAGATTTTTTTTATTTTTTAGGTATGGCTCTGAGTCGGCGTCCTCATCATGTTAACACAGAATATATACAGAAGGCTATACCAGCAGATCTCTGCAAGGTATTGGTTGATGAATATGACACATCAAGGATGAAACTACAAGATTTTCATCGCCAAAGTATACAAAAGAATGGGGGCTCTATTTCTGATTCCATCAAGGACGACTAGTTTGAAGAAGTCACGATAGGATTCAGTTCAATCCGTGCAAGAAAGGAGCACTCGGTTTCATTTGTTGTGATGATGCTGTTTGGATTAGTGAGGAAGAGGTTTTTCTTGTTTCTCGGGGATTGCGAGGAGTCAACGATCTCAGGGGAGGAGTTTTATGACATGTTTAGTGTCTAGTTTTATTCTTTGACAGTGATGGTTTCCTGTCTCCATGATCTTTTTACCCTTCACTATAGAGCTTCAGTGTTCCAGAGTTTGAAATCCTATTCAAGAACCTTGTTTGATATGATATTAACATGCTGTTAGACGAGGATGCTAGGGAGGGGAATTTTGAGTAGACATTTCATTGAATGATTTAGCACCAGGTTACCCCATTTATGAAGAATCTAGATCATGAGGTGTTAGTGAGGGTAGATGTCATTGAGAGGACATTGTCTAGAACTGAATCGTCATGTGAGAGGAGTCATCCTGATTCATCATGAAGAAGCGTTGTGTTCTGGGATTTTGTTTTCTAGGAATAATAGTTTCCATCTGGTCAGGGGTAGGTCTCATCCCTCAGCATTTGGATTCTCTCATGGTTGTGTCTCCCAAGAAAATTCCAAAGAATCAGGTTCTTGTTTTTATTATGGAAGGAGAGTCCATAATTTGTGAAAGTTCCCGACATTTAAGAACATTCATCATGCACCATTTGTTTTTCTCCAAGTTCCTCCATTTTGACAGTTCCATCAGAGGTAGCAGCAGCAAGTTCCACCATCATTGAATCAATAGAGAGCATATGGCTTAGTCATTGGATAACCTCGGGATTCTCCCCATACTTAGATATTATATATAGACTATGGTGGTGGTTTTCATCAATGTAAGAGAGGGCATGGAGGAGGTTGTGTTCTGCTTCCTACCTTAGATTTTCTAGTGTCAAGCGATCCAGACATCGTTTGAGGTACCCATTGATTGTTAACTACTTGGGTGTATGGCCTGTTTTATTCTTGAGAAATTATTTCCATCAAATCTCATGACCATATACATGCATAGTGACTTGAGGTACAGTGGTTCCAGTTCCCTTGGCATTGACTATGCTAGTTAGAGGCCGTGATGACTTGTTTGAATTATGTAGATAATGTGAGCTAGTGTTGTATAGAAATGCTCATGGGGAGACTTCCAATGATTATATATACAACCATATGATTTCATACACGACATTTATTTGTTGTATTAAGTGTAGGATATTGTGGATTACATCAAGGGGGTGTTTTTCTACGATGCAAATGGATATCCAATAGTGTTTATTGGTGAGTGAGACCCTTGGATGGGTTAGAGGCATCTGCCATCTTTATCATCCTTGATGGATGAGCTAATGATGAGTTATTTGGAGGTTCAATAGATGGCTTTTCCATTGGTCATCGAAGATTACACTTATCTCTTTTCAGAAGAGGTTGTAGCATTATCCACAAGACGAGAGATCATGTTTTTGATCAAACTATAGCCATGATAATATCTTATCTCTGCGTCTCCATATATGATGGACCCTTATGAGTTGAGATAGTTACATATATAGCTTGATTTCCTATTACAATGCATCTTTGTTTGGTTGAACGTTTCACTGTTGGCTGCACCACTATTTTTTGTGAAGAAGGATGATGGTTGTTTGTGGTTGTGTATCGATTATCATCTCTTAAAAAAAGTGAATGAAAATAATCACTATCCTCTTGTGAAGATTGATGATTTATTTGATCAACTAAAGGGTTCATGTGGGTTATCAAAGGTCGACTTGTAGTCATGATTTCCACAGAGGCATGTAGTGGATTATGATATCCTAAAGATCACTTTCTATTGTCCTCAAGGGCAATTAAAGATTGTTTTAACGACATTCAGCGTGATGAATGCTCCAACAGTTTTCATGGGATTGATGAACACTATATTCTGTGAGATCCATGATATGTTCACATTGGTATTCATCGACGACATCCTTGTGTACTCCACATATGAGGAGGCATTTAAAGAGCATATGAACACCGTTTCGGGAGTTCTCTATCAATAGAAGCTACTTGGGATGCTAAAAAAATGTAATTTCTTCACTCACGAAGATTGTTTCATATACTATGTGGTGTACCAGTTGGGAGTTTCTATAGATATATTGAGGATAGAAGCAGTTGTGTCTTGGGAATACCCCTATGATATTGGAAGAGGTGTGAAGTTTCTTTGGTAATACAAGATACTAAAAGAGGTTCATAGATGATATATCTCTAGTTTCAACTCATCTAACAGCATTCACATGGAAGGATGAGGTGTTTTTATGGACTGATCAATGTCTGATAGCTTTCGAGTACCTAAAGGGGATGTTGGTAAGTTCTCCAGTTCTTTTTCATCCAGCAAATCAAGTTCAGTTTGATGTTTTATGTGATGCATAACATCTAGGGTTAGGCTATGTTTTTAGTCATTAGAGATTAGTTGTTTCTTATTGGTTTTGTTAGTTTCATCCCCATGAACGTAACTATTGCATCCATGATATTGAGTTGTTAGATGTGGTGTTTTCTCTAATGTGGTGAAGAAATTATCTCATTGGTGACTGATTTGTGGTTTTCACTGATCATAAGAGTCATAGGTATGTTTTCTCTCAACTCGACCTAAACTTTCGTGAGCATCAGTGGATGGAGTTCTTATAGGAATATGACTTCTAAATATTATATACACCTGGAAAGGGGAATGTTATGGAAAATGTGCATAGAAATATGTCACATAGTGATATAGTTCATGAATCTAGTGATTCTTGGAGAGTTATAGAAGAAATGCCATCATTACATCTCGATATGGGATATATTGGGGGGGGGGGGAATAAGGTCTCATTTTTATATGATGGTGCAATCATCTCTAGTGCTGTAGGTGGAAGAGTCCCAGTTGGGAGATCAATATGTAGAGCTCTAGAGAGACCGAGTTGTTTTTTCTTGAGTACCCTGATGATTGAGATGAGGATGAACTACACCCGGTGTTGTTTCATGGAAGGATTTTTTTTCTGTTGGTGATGCATCAGATGGTTCACAAAGTGTTCCATAGTTCTCCTTTAGTGGTACATCCTTTCATGAAAAAGATGTGTAATGTTTTGAGGATTCTATTTTGGTGGCCTTGGTAGGAGCATGTAGTTACAGAGTTTGTGTCTCGATGATTGGTCTGTCAGAAGGTGAAGGCCAAGCATAGTGTCCCCAATGGTTTTCTCCAGCCCTTAATCATTCATCAAATGAAGTGGGAGGACATGTCAATATACTTTGTTACGAGTTTACCTTGAGCTAAGGGAGGATATGATGCTATTTTTCTAGTAGTGGATCATTTAACAAAATCATCCCACTTAATAGATATTAAGGAATGAATATCCTTGGATGTTTTTATGAGGTAATATCTGGAAGAGGTGGTGAGACTCCACAGACTCTTGAGGGAGATCATTTCAGATTGAGATCCTTGTTTTACATCTATGGTGTGGAGAGGTCTCCTGCATACCATTTGTTCTCAACTATGCCATAGAACTTCTTTCAATCTATAGATGGTTGGTCAAACATAGCAGACTATCCAGGAATCAAAGTTATGTTTCGATCTTGTATCCTAGGTTTAAGTTGCTCGTGGATGAGGGAATTACCCTTGGTAGAGTTTTCTTAATATAATATTTTTTAATAGACCATAGATATAGAACCATTGGAATTCTTGTATGGTAAACTACATATTCTCTATTGTGCTGGAATGGGGTTGGAGTGTTAGAAACTATTTGATTGGATATAGTGAAAATTAAGACACATATAGGTCAAGTGATTCAGGTTAGGATGAAGACAACATAAGAATATTAGATATCATGTTCTGATCAATGGAGGTGACCTTTGGAGTATGATTTTGGGGATCACGTGATTCTGAAGGTGATTCCCCATCATGGAAAATGATTATTTAGTCATGGTAGTATGTTTCCCCCCATTTGTTTGGATTTTTGAGGTGTTGGATCATGATGGAGTAAGGGAATATCGAGTAGAACTTCCCCCACTAATGAGTCAGATACACGATGTTTTTCATGTGTCACAACTCCGTCGTTATCTTCAGGGTGAATCTCATGTCATCAATTGAGGATAAATCAATATTGATGATGATGTATCCTTCGAGGAGCAGCATGTGGAGATCCAAGATCGCAAATATAAGGTGTTGTATGTGCATTCTATCCCCTTGGTCTGTGTCTTGTGGAGAACCAGTGGTGTATATGAGAGTACCTTGGAATGTGAGTCAATTATATGTTCTCAGTACCCTATGTTATTTGATGTTCAACTCTTTTCAAGGGACGATGTTTGCATCATGGTTATAGACCATTAATTTTTTCCAAATGGCTAACTTTTGATGTTTCTTGTTGTTTTCTATCTTCTGTGAGATATCTCTATGTGTGTATGTTTAGAACCCTATTCTGTTTCCTTATATTCTTGTTTTGAAATCTCCCGGACAAAAATGTTTTAAGACGTGTCTGATTTAATGGACCAGACCACTTAGTTCCATTCCTTTTTTCAAATCATGTCCATTATTTTTTTGGGAGACCTAGAGGACTTATCCCACAAAAGTTTCAAAATTTATAATTATTTGAATAGTTTAGTCGTTGTTGGTGAGTTATTTTGTGAACAATGACTTATGTTTCAGTGATTCAATCTATTAACAGTTCCATCAAGGTTAGTGAGTCATTCCATGAATAGTGCCATTGGTGTTGGTGAGTCATTCTGTGAACAATACCATCTGTGTTTAAGGGTCAATTTTTTAACACTTCCATTGGTGTTGGTGAGTCATTTTGTGAAAAGTGACATCAGTGTTGGTGAGTCATTCTTTGAATAGTGCCATCTGTGTCCATGAGTCATTCTATGAATCATTGTATCAGTGTCGAAGAGTCATTATGTTAACAGTTTCACCAGTGTCGATGAGTCATTTGTGAATTTTTTTTTGGTGTTGGTGATTTATTTTTTGAACTATGCCTTCGGTGTTTGTGATTCATTCTATGAACAGAGTCATCCGTGTTGGTGAATCATTTTTTAGCAGTTTCATCGGTGTTTCAGTGTAATTTCATGAACCATTTCATCGATGTTGGTGAGTTATTTGTGAATAGTGTTTCAAGTATTAGTTGGTTAAGTGTGTTTCAAGAATTTGTAGGTGAACAGTTTTTTCATTATCGATATGGGTACAATGTTTCCATCTTCCTACAGTTTCACCCCATTGATAGTTTTTTATGTAAAATGTATTAATGGCCTTTATAAAAAGGGGTATATGGCTTATTTAAATCCATACTCTTATTTGAATTTTCTATGGCCTGGGATTCCTTTACATGGTCAAACCGTGTAGTTTAATGTGAACATATTTTAAAGGAAAATATTGTCCATCTTAAACAAATGTTTAATTAAATCATCCAAAGTGAACAAGATAGCATCCTCACTTGTTATACCTTCTTGTTACCTTGTGCGAGATGGTAAAAGTGTTTTTTCCCATGGAGCAGCATGATTGATCCTTAATCATTGGATTCTTTTCACTTGATGTTTATTCGTGTTTCATGTGCACCCCTGTTTTGGTGCAAGCAGCAAGTTTGGATCCATCTTCGATAGAAGGTACATTCAACATCAATTCTTGTGTTTTCTTTGACCCTTTTACCATGTCTTATTCTTTCCTTGTTATTCGATGTGATCTCCAAGCTCTCTCGGAGTTTTCTAGGGTTTTAGTTGGTGCTAGTCGGGCCACTATGTCTTTAGGTGGATGCAGTTCTCATAGGGATGGAGATGATAATTATTTTAAAGGATCATTCTCGTATAAAGAACAATAATAACCGTTTGAGGTAAGGGATTCGTTTCTTCATTATTTTTTATGTGAAACTATATAGTTTGGGTGTTTTAGCCCACTAGATAAAAATAGAATCAACATAATAAATATTTGAACTGGATTAATAAATTGATATCAATCATAAGTTATTTCTTATTTCTTATTTGGATAGTGTGATATCTATGCTTGCTTAGTTTAGATTTTTGTTCTTGATAGGAACTGGTAAGGAACATAAACTCTGATTAATTTTAAATTAGTTGTCAATGATAAATGGCCATGTCAATGAATATGGTTCTTCTTGCTATAATTTTATGTTAATAAAATTGATTAATTAAGAAAGATTAATTATTTTTGATTGCTTACTGTTTATTTTTCCTTATGATGAAACCTACATATAATTAATTTTTCAATTCAAAATGCCTTAAAGAACTAGTTGTTTGATTAAATATAACATCTCATAGTGTTGTGAGTTACCCGTTTTCTTGTTTAAGGGACAAGATCCAAGTTGACATTATGTATGTCATCCAGATGCTTGTGTCATGATGTTACCTTGGACGACTATTATGATATGTTGAGGTGAACATGCAAATTGGTTGTGGAAACAGTTGATTCCTAGAGTGGAAAGATGTATTGGTTTATGCATAATGGTATCGGGGAGAACACAAGAGATGATAAAGTGGGTTGGATTATAATTTTTGGATTCATGATGTATCTTGTTGGTGGTTTATCTCCTTTACACTACACACTTCTCATGGAAAATGGTCATGTTAACCATCCTTCCAAATGGGGCGAAGATGCCCGGGGTATGCCATGTGATTTCTGTGTTTAGCCTCTTGAGGAAGGAAATGTCTATGCTCTTTATATATATGACAATGACTCGATGGGTAGTTCATCTACTAACCATGTTGATCCCCATGTGTTAGTATATTATAATGTTTTTCTAGATTTTTTTGAATATGGGAATGAAATAATGATTTTAATAAATTATTAAATAAATTATATTAATCCATGGGGTTAGATCTTACTGGGATGCAATGTTGTGGTTGTAATTTGAAGGAATAATGGAATTTGGGTGTTATGCTAATGAAATGTAAAGTAGAATTGTCAATGGTTCATTAATGTTTTAATAATAAATTAACGTAATGAGAAACATATAAAAAGGGAATAATGTAATGTAGTAACACTCTTTTAATGGTGGTGTACTTATAGGATTCCTAGTATTAGAAGTTACTGCAGGGAGTCTAAGAGACGTTAGATGTAGTTGAGTATAAAAATAGGTTATTATAATAGTTTGGTTGTGATCTACAATATTTTCTGTACTTTTCTTGTTTTTATATGATAATCCACCTCTTCAGTTAGGTCAACTAACACCTGAGGATTCTGTTCCATAGGTTTTGTTTTTTAAAACATTTTGGTGGGAAGGTGAATGGATGACTACCCCCTTTGGACCTCCTCTCTTTTCATTGTGGTTGCTTGTGTTGGTTGGAACAATGATTATTTTTTCCCACTGATGTGTGTTGTGGGCAGTAATGGATTGTTCTTATTCACAAACATATATTTTGGATTTTGTTTCGTATAGACTACTATAGGTGTACCATGTATAGTTTTTGATGGCTTGAGGATCCTTACTCATTGTATGGACTATAATGGCTTCAGTTTTGATACCCTATGTACAATACACATGATGTGATCAGTATTGGATCTTGGAAACTACTTGTTTACATGTTTATTATGGACTTAGTGGTTTTTCTGCATGAGGTGCATGATGTGGTGATACGCCTAGGTGTCTACGAATAATCCTTTTGGGAGAGAGATGGCATTGGATGTGCGATATTATGGCAATGTGGAAAACATGTGGGGAAGTGGAAGATGGGTACCCTTGAAATTATTTATTATATAATATACTCATGTATGTGATACATGGTGAGAGAAGACATGGTGAGGCTAGGAACATAGTATACTACTTTAGGTAATGATTTAGTTTCAATTGTTGTTCACTGTCCTTTGCATGATTTCATTAATCTTGTAAGAGGTGTGCTGCATATGATCCTACTGAGTATACTATTATACTCACCCTATGTACATATAAACTATTTCATAGGTCACATTGATAATTTTGGAGATCATGTTGGTTACTACTAGCTTGGGGTTGCAGGAGCTGTTCAAGATTTATGTTTTTTGTTATTTTTTCATTATTTTGGTACTTGTAGTTTTCCCTTTTAGTTGTAGTAGTTTTTCCATGATATTGCATATATCTTCTTGAGTTATATTTTATATTTCAGTGTGAGTTGGAGTTAGACATTTTCTGTATTATCTCTCTATTCCTCATTTGTTCTCTTAGAATGTAATTAATCCCATTTGTGTGTTTACTATACCCTCGGTTCTAGTCACCAACCCATGCTCTACTGGAGGTGGGACTTAGGGGTCATTATATATCATCTCACATTTTTGGCCTAGTAGGGGTATACCTTGTGTGGAGGGGTAGCTGAAAAACATTGAGGTGATTCTCAGATCATGAATGTATAATGTAGATAATGGTACATCATGTAGCCTTGACACTTATCTGATGTATATCTGGGAAAATTTATCCAGTGACAAGTCCTCTCAAATCATAAGGAATTGTAATGCCTTTGTTAGACAATCCACCATAACCAAAATATAATTGATTCTTATAGATCTCATTGAATGCCTTGTGAAAAAATCAAAGGTGGTGTTTTCCCATTTTCATTTAAGTATGGATAACAATTCAATCATCCCATTACATTTTTATATTCCCCTTTCACATCATAGAATAATATACATATTGATGTATATTCCACAATATAATTATTTATATTGGCCCATCAATATTGTTCATGGAGATCTTCATACATCTTTGGGATTCATGACTGAATAGAGATCATTGATCTATTATCATCATCGAAAACATCCTTCTCTGTCATGGGATTTAATGGTTCCCATAGTCTTGATCGAAATTTTTCACCTCTTTCATCATTTACATTGAACACCATGGGTTTTTAATTTTTTATAGATTCCAATTTCCACTGAATTTCAATAATATATCTTTGGGAATCCTTTTACAACACTAGAAGAAATTTTGGAGATATCTTTTGTGATTTTATTGATGATGTTCCTACATTTATGATTACCATGTATGTCCATTCCAAATCTAAAAAGATTATATCCCTCTCAATTAAAATTAGTGATATAATCCGTGGTTCCTTTCTACAAAGATCATTTACAATAATATTTTTCTTCCCAGGATGGATTTGAATTGTGATTTCATAGTCTTTGATCAACTCTAACCATCTTTGGTGGCTCATATTCAGCTCTTTCTATGTAAATATATACATGGGGATATACTAATGTATATATATTTTACACTACTATGAAAAGTGATAATGGAAACATATTTTCAATGAAAATATAACTATATACAACTCAAGATCATGTGTTTTGTAGTAATTTCATGAACATTTAACAAACATGATGTATAGTCTTTGACTTTTCCATTCATCATTAACACATTTCCCAAACCCTCCATCAATTCATAGAAGAATAGTACGAAAATTTCTCCGCGTATGTGTACTATAATAATTTCTGAACTGATAAGCCAAATTTTTCGATACATGAACCTCTCATAAAATAAATCATTCTAGGAAAACATTTATCGCATATGAGCAATCATTGTTATAAGGATTGCAAATTACGAGAAGTTTCTCACAAATCAGTGATAAAATATAGCCTATTAAAGTAAAATATGGATCTTTTCATAGATGTTTGACTCATTCATACTCTAATTGCATCGAATTTTTTGAAGTTCAACATATATCAAATTTCTTGTGATGATATTCTCCAAGAATGAGGATTCCTTCAACCAAAACTCCCATTTTCTTTAGTTTTTATAAAGCTTCTCATTTTTCAAGGTCTTTACCGTGGTGGTTAGATGATCATCATCCTACTCTTGAGGTTTGGATAATATTTTAATATCATCTATAAATTCAACCCAATTTTTTAAGTTAATATTTAAAGACACTATTCATCAGGGCTATGGGGATTTTCAAAGTATTAGTGAGTCCAAATGGAATTAATTTGAACTAATATTGATCGTAACATGTACGAAAATCAGCCTTCAGGATATCCGACTTCTTCACCCTCACATGGTAAAACCCTGACCGTAGACCCCCCATGGATGAGTAATTTTATCCATATAGTTGATTGATAAAGTCTTCAATTCATGGATGTGGAAATTATTTTATCACAATCTTGTTGAGATATTGATAATCAATGAAAAGGTGCATTAACCCATTATTCATCATAAAAAATAGGACTAGAGCCCCCCATGGTGATGCAAATGGGAGTATGAACCTGTTATCTATATTTTCATGTAGTTGTTTTTTATGATCCTCATGTTCCACAAAATCTATTTAATTCAGAGTCTAGCATAATTTTAACCCTTAATGTGTAATCTCGATGGAAAAATTCAACCTCATAGCTTAGAGGAAGACTTGGAAATTCGTTGATAATCACATCATTATATACCATAAAAATTGTCATTTCCTCAAGGATGATATTTCTAATAAAGTCAATCATTATAACTAGATAAAATTTCTCACAGAGAAATAATTTTTGTGCTTGATATGTTTTTTCAAATGAAGAATCATCTTCCTCCTTACAGTTATAGAAAATAACAAGATAATTCTCAATACTATGATTAATTTCCATCTCATGGTAAATTTTGTTGGATCTATATAGATAAATACACTGCATGGCCAAAGTAGAATAATATTATGCAAAATTTAGTATGAAAAGATTCTGTGGGATGATTATCTGCTAATGCTTGATCGGGGATGTGTAATATACATGGGATGAAATAATTTATCCCTTCACTATTTTCACCAACATCTATACATCCATATATTGTGGTGGCATTTGACTAGTTCTATAAATAATTTGTGCCCTAAAGGAATAAGTAGATCCATAATTAATAAGTAAATTGACTATTCTTTAATTAATAACTGAAGTACATATCACCGGTTCATTTTTTAGATCCAATATAGCTGTTGTGATGGAAAAAATATTACCATTACTAACTCGTAGAATGTTGGATCTCTTCAAAATTCCTTTTCTAAGTGCAATGGTTTTTAATGCTACCAGTTTCTTTATAGTTGATGTAATGTATAGTTTGGTAAGGGTTAACCAAATAATTCCTCTCGTCCAACACATTGGTGGTATTCTTCTATTAGTAATCTCTAGATAGGTGTGATTCCTTCCTGTATATACCGAATTCCATCATTCCCCTAAGGAAACAATAGGGGGGATTATTTCTGTACCATTGTGAAGTTGGATGTTGAAATTTCATTGAACCATTATATTTATTCATCAAATTGTCAAAATTCAACTCTAATTTTTGATTTATATCCCTATGTTACCCCAGCGATTCACTAATCACTAATTTTTCTTGAGGTATCAATGCAAAATTATCTCATTGAAATAAATTTCATGGATAAACAGATCATTTTGTAGACTATGTTTTATCACAAAAAATAATTTTTCATCCTATAATTTGGTTATAATGTTAATGATATAGTGGTATAATGAAATTCTTATTAATCTTTCCCTATACTCCATGATTGATCGGTCACATTTTTTATTTAGGTAATACAAATACCATTCTATTTTATGTTAGAGATTGCAAGGATAATATTAAAAAATATTTTCTAAAATTTCCTAAACTCAATAATTTCAATATCTCACTATAGCATTGTATTCTTGATCAATATCCACCACAAATCATCTTCACACTCCAAAGGAAAAACATCTTGTAGAAACTTCTCTGGTAATGGACATTGAAGGATATGAGAGATATTTTCAATGGACTTGATCCATTGTTACACATTTATGTGATATGAAGATCCATTGAAAATAGGTGTACATTGTCATACAAAGGAGTCAATAATAGTTTGTTCATTCTTGCTAGGATTTGGGAGCTCCTCCTGATCTAGGATTCTATTCATAGCCTGAGTCAGATAAGTTATTTTTGTCACACAAAATATGATTCGAGATCCGATTGGGTTTGGCATCTAATTGTGGCAGTGAATACATTACCCATTGCATTGATTGTTTACCTTATTCTTATATCTTATAGAAATTTCATAGAAAAAAGGGAATGTGCTATCTATGTATCATTAAAAATAACACCTAAAAAAGAGAATTTAATGAAATTAAATAGATAATGTATAAATAAAATTTATTTCATAAAATATGAATTTATGGGATTCATTGTATTTTTTTCATGATCTACTTCCCAATGTATATTTTAATTTGAAATTTTTCATTTAATAATTATACATAATTAATTTTTGAATTTACCAAATAATATCCACAGGGAGTTTCAATATTGGTGTTCAGTAACACCCATTATCATGTATGAGTTTTTTCCATGTATGGCCCAACTCACATTGTATGGGTTGTTACCCAAAGGTAAATATGTGTTTGAAACATGACAACTTGTAGTTTCCAAACATGTATGTATATTCATGATAAAACAATTAATGTATACTTACAAAAAAATAGGAATGTTTTCTTTTACATAGTAATATCAAAATGTATTTCACTAGAGTTTGATAATCCTAATCCCAATAATAAATAAACCATTATTTTGATACCAACTAAAAAACCTTACACTTTATTTCAAATTAATACAAGATTTATTATATAAAATTACTTTTAATTAACCGCTAATATTTAGAAGTATAGTTTATTTGGGAGTTAGGTACATTACATAACAATTCAGAATAGGAAGATACATCATCATTATTGAAAATTGCATTAACATGATTTCTCTTAAAACATCATGGGATAACATTGGGACATACATAAGAAAGGGGTGAGTGATGAATCCTAGTAAATGAATAAGAATGGAATATGGTAATACATGATATAAAATAGGAAAAATATTTGGAATAAAAGGAACAAGGATATGAAGTAATTATATATAATTCTAATCATAACATGTGAAATGTGGAAACAACTTAATACAATACATCATAAACATAGCTAATGACTAACTGTCAAGACATCATGATGAAAAAAATTCCCTTAATGGATTCAATTTCACTCTATGTCCCAACATGACATATCAAGAGACTAATATTTACCAAATGTATTATAGATATATATATATATCATGGTACACCCATCACTTTTATTTCATTCTAATACATAAGTTTTCCACATCGGTCATAAAAATTGATTCATTCATCATCATATATTTTTACATAATAATGTATTATTGAATTAATAAAATTATAATCCAATTAAAATAAGTATAGACGTATATGAATTAGAAGCAAAGTTGGAAAATGGGTATGGTATTCCATACACAATTGCTTTGCTGTGGAAAATCATGGTGAAATTTTGTCAGCATATCGGTGTCACTTAAAAATTCATAAAATTGGTTGATTAGAAACAAATGTGTCCCTCAGAATTTTTACATTAAATTAGAAGTAATAGGGAATTGTGAAGTCATATCCCAACATTATCAATTGGAAATATATGTCATAAGATAATATAAAAACATTAATAAATAGAAGAATAAGATGATCTCAAATAAAATTATGGTATGGTAACAAGTGTACATAAAAGATCAAGGGAAAGATTAATAAGATTGAAAGGGGTATCTAATAACAAGAAAAAAATAAATTAAAAGGGTTGATGGAAAATACCAAAACAACCTCAAATTGAAACTAATTGGCATACTTAAAATAGGTTCTTAAATGTAAAAGAGACAAGATTAATTCCTTACATGAGTGTGTGACTCTAAATAATAGTGCAGAGCTTCGTGAGAGCATAAGGGAACCATGGTAGGACTCTATTGTGGGGGGGGGGGTATATTACGGATGTTCTATAATTAAATTTAGTGAGTATAGATGGGTTCATTGGTGGGATTATATAGGAAACGACTGGGGATTTCTTTATTATTTCTTAAACATCGGTTTTAGACTCTATATAATAAAATAACAAAAACCAAAAACCATACCTTGGTTTTTTCCAATGGTTTGAACCAAATTCAAGTGTTCAAAATTATTTTATAATTCCATGGGTTGAAAGTAATAAAATAATAACATTACTTATGTAGAGGTGAGTCATACTCATAAATAATTATTTAGAATCGTATCATATATTAATGGTTTTGGAGGATTCATAGTGGATTTATAAAATTAATTGAATAAAAATAAAACCAAAATATTTTATATGGAAAAAATTTATTTCGTATTTTATTCATTTTATAATTTTTGTAAAATTAATTTCAGATCATATTGATTTCATAAAAAATACTTTATATTTACATGGTACTTATTTGTTTTCTGAATATTTGAAAATCTCATAAAATTATGAAAAAAATTTCATTCGATAATTATTACATTATGATTCCAAAAAGAGTATTAAATTAATCAAAATAAATTTCTATATATTTTGATTTTCACTTATAAAATAAAATTTATATTTTGTAGGAACTGATGAGTATTTTTACAATAACATTTTTTGAACACTTATAAAAAATAAAAAATGACATCATTTAAATGATATGATAATTTATATTACATGAAAAATTTGATAATAATATTTTATTAAAATATTATATATATCAAAAATATGTTAATTCAAAAAAATAAATTATTTAGTTTTATTTTAATATTTTTCAAATATAAATGTTGGGAATTATTGTTTCCAAATCAAAATAATTTATAAATATACAATTATATGATGAAAATATATTCATGAACCTATAAAAATATATGTAAATACTAATATTTCGTGGATATTGATACATATCCCTTAAATATAGTTGAATACATCCTAAGGGAATGGTGTGCACCTGTGAGAATTTCATTGGGTGGTTCGGCGAACACGGTGTGGGACATGATCTCGATAAGCTTGATCTTATTTCATAAAAGGATTCTATCATGATTATGTTGTTGGATCTCATGTTAGTCATTGTAATGGTAAAATTCCAATGATGCTATCTCCATCAAATTCTTTGATAAATGGTCTTCATAGGGTATGATCATACTTGTCCAGACTATTAATTCCATTATCCGTATCAATTGGATTTGTTAAAACCCTTATATTTATAATTAAAAAAGTGATAACTATTCAATTGATATATTAATATGTTTTAATTATTATTTCAATAAAAATATGAAATTTTCAAAACCAAATAATTTATATAATTTAGTTTAAATTTAGAAAAATATGATAAATCATTATAAACATGGCTAAAATTATTGGATTTTGTTACCTAGAATTGATTCCAGTAATGTTTATGCACCTTTATGTTTGGTTCATCGTGGAGTAGATCTTTAAAGTGGTTATCCAAGTTTTCCTATGCACGAATATACTCTTATATATTATTAATTTCCTCATTAAAGCCTCATGATATGATTCTAACTTTTTTATTGATCATATCCCCTTGTTCGATATTAACTTTCACATGTAGTTTCCATTCTAATATATTATCCTTCTCAACCCCTGTAGATTTGATTTATAATTGACCTGAATTTATTTCATCAATGGAATATAAAATAATAACTAGATTCTTCTCTACACCCTTCCCCCCTTTTTCTTTGGTCCCTTCATTGTTACATTCCATATTTCCCTAATCATTTCTCTGAACTCCACTTTTCAATTTAGAAATCCCTATATTTCATTCCATAATTGATCCTAAATTTATAAACATACGTTTTCTCCTTCGGTTTACTGGTATACCTGTTATCCATTAGATTTGGTAACTAAGAATAATCTATCATTCCTGTAATGCCCTAGCCCTAGTTACCCAGAGTCCGTGAATTATAACATAACATTATAATTATCACAAGAGATCAAGTCTCGAAAGATCGATTAGTTTTGTAGCTTTAGAAGTAATAAGTACAAACAGAAGTTTCATATTACATAATGAAATTAAAAAGACAACAACATTTGGCTCCCCTTGGACAATGTCATATCGCTTCGCCTATCCCTATAGTTCAATATTAATATATATCTTCACATCCAGTGAAAAGGAAAACATATGAAAGCGATGAGCCCAAATGCTCAGTAAGAATAAAAATTTTGCAGAAATTTTCATAAATAAGAATAATCATTTATGAAATCTATAAGACTAAAACACAAGCCATATAATATTAAAATTATATGTAATTTTTAAAATATAAATAAAATAATTCCATTTACTTATTTACATGGATATTCTACTAGTTGAATAATAACATGTAATATCAATAGATAATTTCATAATGAGGGAACGCATAATGCCATACATCATGACCACATAGTCAAGGCCTCGTGGAAGGAAAAAAAATTTTTTTGTCAAGGCCCTCTTACAATACACTACCTTTTCTCATGATACCTACTGATTCATTGATGAGTTATAGAGGGCTCCACCTATCACTTATTATGTCCAATAAATTCCTCATTTCAAAATGTTGAAACATAATATAAACATTTTCATTTTAACTAGCATATAAAACTTCTGTTCTTTAACCATAAACCATGAATGGTATAAAAATAGAACATCCATATTCAAACATTTCACTAAACCTTCAATACAATATGGATGATTGTATCATAATAAATCAAATGCAAACAAACGTAAAATACAACAAAGTGGAAATAAATGAAATCAAAACTTTTTGATAGAAATATATCATTCTATTTTCAAATAATTTATGACTCTTTTATTTATAAAAGAAAACTTTTATTTTTAAATTATTATTATAAGTTTTTAAAGGAAGCTTTAAATGTGTTATAATAGTGTAAAATAGTTGCAAGCGTCATATATGTTTAAAAACATACTTTCCTTAATTTTTTAAAACATAATAAAGTAAATTATTTTGAAATCCAAATAAATATTAATTTAAGACATTTTAAAAAAATTCATACAAGGTTATAATTTAAATTAACCCATAATCAAATAACTTGTAAAAATGGTTTGAAATACATTTATAAGAATCATAGATGTGGATGATAAAGAAATCCCATTAGATACATATGTACAAACAACCTCATATAAAGAAAGAGATTGTAAAATGAACCCTTACCCTGTACTTTTCCTTAGTTTACAATCTATAAACATCTTATATAATATTTAAATCATTGTTATCAAATTATACAAGAACCACATTCAAAAATATTACATCATATATGATCCTCTAATATTTCTTTGTTAATAATATTTCAGTAGTATCACTATTTTTAGTGATAACGGATTCGTTTTCCCTTTATATCATTTGTTTTGTAAGTCATTCTGGCTATGTATAGTATGTATTTGATTCATATCCAGAATAATATTAAGATCTTAAACATTATTTTTAATCATAATTTGACAATTTTTTGTTGAACCCTCTGGGAGAATTAGTTGAACTCATATTTTGATAATCCCAATTATGTTCAGTCATATTATGCTAATCCCAATTATGCTCATTTATGGTTTGATAATCTCTATAATGTTTAATGGTTAATTACTTATTTCAGTATTTCTGTACACCAGGAAGATATTCATATATAATAATATTTACATGATCTTTAGAGAATTTGGTTTCTAGATGGATATATTTTCTAACTTAACCCATTATGCCAATAGAATGCTTAAATAGTCAAGTGGTCACCATTACAGAACATGCCTACCGATACGCGAAGGTCACCGATACATCAAGCCTACCGATACGTGAAGGTCACCAATAAATCAATCCTATCGATACGTGAAGGTAACTGATACATCAAGTCTACCCATATAAAGGTCACCATTATATCAAGTCTAACGATACATCAAGTCCACCGGTACAACAGGTCTACCGTTATACAAGCTCACCGATACAACAAGTCACTATTAGGCAAGCCTACCATTATAGACAAGTTAACGAGGAGAGTCTAACGACACACTAAGGAAGCTACCGGTACATGTAGGCTACTGTTACACGAAAGGTCACCGGTACACTAAGTCTACCGCTACCGATCAAGTCTACTAACAGACATCAAGTCAACCAATATAAAGGCTACCATTACACAAGTGGTTACTAATACAAGAGGTTACCGATACAGAAGGATACCGATATCCAAAGCTAATGTTCTAGAAAATACGACGCTGAAATAATTTCTTTATCTTTATTTAATATAATTGACGGTCAAATCAGGTATATTTAAATGCTCTATAATTTATTTAATAATGGTTTTTGGATGTCAGGGAACCGCACGTCATACCTGTAAAAAGAAATCATTACTTTTTCCGGAGCTTGTGACATAAATACAAGAAGTCCCTATGGATGCACAGACACGTAGAGAGACACACATGTGAAAGACATAAGGAATATAAAAGCGCAAGACGGAAGTGACCTACAAGTGAAATACAAAATAAGATCTCATTCATGCACGACCATGAAGACACAGAATCTCATACACACTCAAGCTTACTTAAGAGGAGTTCGTTACATTCACAAGGATTTTGAAGAACTTCATCGACTACATTTTCACTATCTCTGAACCTGGATGTCAAGAAGACGACACTCTGTTTTTTAGAAAAAACTAGAAGAGGACTTAGAACCATTTCTGATAAAATTTGAAGAAGTCCAGATCTACACTACAATCACTAGAGCCATTCTAAACTCTATATCTTACTCAGTGATTTATTATTTACATTACGAGAAGTGTGTATCATCAGTTTTAATTTACACACACACTATCTCTTAAACCTTAAATGGAGGATCTGTAAATCCTCATTCAAACATCTTACATTTTCTATTTCCCACTGTGGATAGTGGTAGAGGTCATGTGTGACCTGGACAGCTGTATTTGCTGTTGTATGTATTTCCCACGTAGAAATGTGGTAGTGGTCTCTGACCTGGACAGTTGTAAATTTTTTTGAACCTTGATCTAGTGTGTGGATCCAATTTATATAAATTGTTGAGAGGAATAAGTCTCGGCTTGAGACTGAACCTCTTGGTCATATCTGCTATGCTTTATTTAGTTTTATCTAAAACCTTTTACTCCGCAGCCAAGTGATTTAAAACCTAAAATATTTTTCCAAGATACTTTGATAATTGAATTAGAAAGTGTTTGAATTATTTGTAAATCAGTAAGTTAGTTTCAAAAGATAATCTGATCCTCTAATTAGATTAACTGGGAATTAATCAATCCCTTGAGAACCAAGCTAAAAGTTTTCTTTAGTTCAAATTCACTACAATTCAATTAGTATTTTAAATTGGGGGAATTTTGTAAAGGATTTTAAAACAAAAAATTTAATTGGAACACAATTCACCCCCTCTTTAATAACCACTCCAACCAACATTTGGTATCAGAGGAATTTTAAATATTTTATGAAGTACTCTATTTTTCAAATGTGATTTTAGTTTTATTTTAATGTTCTTAAAATTTCTGTTATTTCTAAATTTTTATCTCCTTAAAATTTTTATTTTAACCTAGTTATCATGGATAACAAACTTGAAGGTGTTTCTACTAATAGACCGCCATTTTTAAATGGAAACAACGATGCTCAGTGGAAGATTAAGATGAAAATTCATTTGAAAGCATGGGTTTTGATATTTGGACTACCATAGAATCAGAAAATATAATTCCAACTACTGTTAGATATACTTGGAATGAAGCAACTAAGACAACCTACAATAATAATTGGAAAGCTATGAATGCTCTGTATTGTGCTTTAGGAGATGAGGAATTTAATAGAATATCTTCTTGTAAGACTGCACATGAAATTTGGGATAATTTAAGCGCTTCTCATAAAGGAACAACTAACGTTAAGGAAATAAGATTGAAAACATATACTATTAAATATGATAATTTTAAGATGAAGCTGGATGAAACCATTTTTGATATGTATCTCAGGCTTAACGAAATTTTTAACACAATGATCTCACTGGGAAAAGATGTTCCATCAAAGGAGAAGATCATGAGAATTTTGAGATGCCTACCAGAAAGATGGAGGGGCACTTCTGGTTCAATCAAAGAATCTTGTGATATTGGTGAACTACCCGTTAAAGAACTTATTGGTAAGTTGATAATGTATGAATAAGAGCTTAAGGTAATCAAAGAAGAAGAATAAGAACCAAAAAAGAAGTCATTTTCCTTCAAGACATCTACTTCAATGAATAAGGATAAGGGGAAACATCAAGTTGTAAGTGATAGCTCAAGCTGTGAAGAAAGTGAAATTGCTTAAGACAGTGATGCAGAAATGGGTCACTTAGCCAGAAGATTTAAGAAGTTTTATAGGAAAAAGAAGTTATTCAGAAAATCAAATTAAAAAGGGATGTATGGCAACAAGGGACACTAGAAAAAGGAATGGAAGAAATCTGACAAATCTGATGAAGTTGTCTGCTATGAATGAAAAATAAAAGGACATATAAAAGCAGAATTTCCAAAGCTGAAATATAAGAAGAAGTATGAGTATAAGGAAAATAAGTATAAAAAACTCATGAAGGCTACTTGGAGTGCTTCTGAGGATATCTCCAGTGAATCTGAAGCTTCTGAAACTGAAATCAGAAATAACGAAACATGTGTTTTATGACAAACACCTCTAAGGTAACATCTGAAACACCTGATTTAAATTCTTATTATTATGGAGATGATTCTGATTCTGAAAATATGACAAAATCGGATCTATTTGAATACTGTGATATGTTGGAAGAAATCTGTAATGAGCTGAAAGACAAATACAAAAGTTTAAAGAAATAGTATGCTTTAACTGTTAAACATAAATCTGATCTTGATATAGAAATGGAAATGACTGCTCATTTACTTAAAGAAAAAACTGATCTGGAATTGTCAAATGAGAAACTTAGGAAGATTTAGAAAATATCAAAAATGGCAAAGATACTCTTACTCAAATTCTTGGTAAGACTATTGCACCTAGATATACTACTGGTATAGGATACAAACCTTGACAAAGAAAAATTACCAAAACTAGATTTATTCATAAATCAGGATAGAATGTAGATAGTTATAGTTCTAGAAGTTCATATGCTTCAACTAGTTATATTAATAGTTAAGGATCTAATAAGGTTTATTAGTCTAAATATATTGATTCTGTAAATCTCATAAAACCTATAAGACAAATTTGTGTGCCTAATGTTTTATTGGCTAACCTGTCAGGACCCAAGAAAATATGGGTACCAAAATCATTTCCTATCTAAATCTATTTTGTAGGGAACCTGCTTAAAGAGCTCCTGTAGAAAGACTTCATTCTTGGACAGTGGATGTTCAAGACATATTTCAGGAGACTTCTCATGCTTTAAAATCATAGTCAGAGTTGATGGATGTTTTTTCACTTTTGGTGATAATTCTAAATGGAAAATCAACCTCTTAGGCTAGATTGGTAACATAGACTCAATATTAATTTCTAAAGTTCTATTTGTTGATGGACTTAAATATAATTTACTATGTATTTCTCAGTTTTGTGATGATGGTTTTAATGTTAAATTTGATAGTGATTCTTGCATTGTTTTTAATTATAAAAATGCTTTATTATTTCCGGCCTTGCGAAATGAAAATGTCTATGTTGTTGATTTAAATTCTTTAGCTATGAAAAATATTACTTGTTTAAATTCTTTTCATATAGAGTCATGGCTTTGGCACAGATGATTGGGACACTGCAATGTACATTCAATTAGAAAATATATTAAGAAGAACATAATTAATGACCTACCAATACTTTAATTCCCAGGAGATAAAGTTTGTAATCCCTATCCAAAGGGAAAGAAACATATATTTTCATTCAAATCAAAGAAAGAAGTATCAACATCTCAACCTCTTGAGTTAGTTCACATGGATTTGTTTGTACCTTCTAGATTTTATAGTTTAAATGGGAAGCACTATGTATATGTTCTATTATATGACTATTCTAGGTATACTTGGGTATATTTTCTAGATCACAAAAGTGAAGATTTTTCTTACTTTGTAAAATATTCCATGTCTGTAGTGATCCTTAGTAGACTTATGATTTAAACATTGACAAGTGATCATGGTTGTGAGTTTTAAAATCATGATTTTGAATCTTACTTCTAACACAATGGATATAGTCACAATTTCTCTGCCCCTAGGACACCTCAAAAAAATGGTGTAGTAGAAAGGAAGAATAGAACCCTTTAAGAAATTTCCAGAACCATGCTCAATTAGTATGACCAACCTATTTATTTTTGTGCTGACGCTGTCAATACAGCTTGTTATATTATCAATAGAGTCTTGATCAGACCTGTTTTTAAGAAGAACCCTTATGAGTTGTGGAACTATAGGAAACCTAAGGTTAACAACTTCAGAGTTTTTGTTTGCAAAGTCTTTATTATTAATAATAAATATAATCATGACAGGTTTGCATCCAAGAGTGATGAAGGAATTTTCCGAGGATACTATATTTCAAGTAAATCCTATAGAGTTTTCAATAATAGAACCAAATGTGTGGAGGAATCTGTTCAAATCAAATTTGATGAAACTAATTCACATAAAACTAAGACCTCTCTTGAAAATCTTGAAGATGATCTCTCTGTTTTGAACCTTAATGATAATGAAAGTGGACCTATAGTTAAAACATCAAGTTCTGGAAATTTTCCAGAACCTGCTTCGGTTGACCCCCAACCTGTTGATGAACCTGAAATCTCTAGCCCTACCTTTTCAATACCAACTAGGATTATGAAGAACCATCCCATAGATGTTGTTGTAGGTAATCTGGATGGAGGAACACAGACTAGAGCTTCTCTACAAAATCAGGTTGAACATCAAGCTTTTCTTTCACAGTTAGAAATTAAAAATAATAATGATGTTATCAATGATGAATTTTGGGTAATATCTATGCAAGAAGAACTAAATCAATTTGAAAGAAATAAAGTTTGGGAATTAGTAGAAAGGCCTAAGGACTCTTTAACCATTGGCACAAAGTCAGTGTTTAGAAAAAAAGTTGATGAATCCAGAAATATCATTAGAAACCAAGCTAGACTAGTTGCACAAGGTTACAATCAAGAAGAAGGAATTGACAATGAGGAAACCTTTGCACCTTTAGCTAGATTAGAGGAAATTAGGATCTAACTTTCCTTTTGATCACATCTGAATTTCAAGTTATATCAAATGGACGTGAAAAGTTCCTTTCTAAATGGTTTTATTGTTGAAGATGTTTTTGTAGAAAAACCACCTGGTTTTTCAAATCCTCACTTTCAAAATCATGTTTTTAAACTTTCTAAATCTTTATATGGTTTAAAACATGTCCTAAGATCTTGGTATGAAAGGTTTACAAATTTTGTTTTTTTAAAAGGATTTACAAAATGAATTACTGATCCCACTAGTTTTCTAAAATGAATTTCAAAAGATGTTTTAAAAGTAAAAATCTATGTTGATGATATTATTTCTGGATCTTCTAAAAATTCATTATGTACTGATTTTTCAAAGGTTATGAAAAATGAGTTTGAAATGAGTTTAATGGGAGAGCTTAAGTACTTTCTTGGATTTCAAATCATTCAAACTAAATATGGTATTATTTTGAATCAATGTAAATATAATAAGGATTTATTAAAATGGTTTGGTTTGGATAGTATTAAGGGAAGTGATACACCTATGAGTACCTCTTGTAAATTGGATATGGATGAAATGGGTAGACCAATAGATCAAACAAATTATAAAGGTATGATTGGGAGTTTACTTTAAATTACTGCTAGTCGACCTAATATTATGTTTAGTGTATGTATGTGTGCTAGATTTCAAGCTAACCCTAAGGATTCACACTTACTTGTTGTTAAAAGGATATTCAAATATCTTAAATATACTTCCAATTTCGGACTATTTTACCTAAAAGAAAAATCATTTGATTTAATAATTTATTCAGATACTGACTTTGCTGGATGCAATTTAGATAGAAAGAGCACATCTGGAACATGTAATTTACTCGAAAAGTCCCCAGTATCTTGGTGTAGTATGAAAAAGAACTCAGTTTAATTATCTACTACTTAAGCAGAGTGTATAGCTGCTGGTAGTTGCTATGCACAGATTATGTGGATAAAACACACATTATTGGACTATGGATTTGAGTTTAAACATGATTCAATTAACTGTGACAACACTAGTGCGATCAATATCTCAATGAACCCTGTGTCTCACTCTAGAACAAAACACATTGATGTTAGACACCACTTTCTAAGAGAGAATTATCAAAGAGGTGATATAACTCTTGATTTAATAGGCACTGAACTCCAATTAGCTGGTATTTTCACTAAGCCATTAAATTCAAGATGTTTAAGTTTTATTATACAGTAATTAGGAATGATAACTTACAAATTATCCGTTATGATGAACCTCGCCGTTAGGATGAACCTCACCGTTAGGATGAACCTCACCGTTAGATGAACCTCACCATTAGATGAACCTCACCGTTAGATGAACATCACCGTTAGATGAACCTCACCGTTATGTAGACCTCACCGTTAGGTTAAACCTCACCGTCAGACCTCACTGTTTAAGGACACTTCACCGGTATAAGAGCTATTTTAAATTTTCGTATTAACTCTGAGGCTTTGAATTTCTCTTTAATATGAGATTTATTTTATATGTGAATCCTAAATGATATTAAACCCGACTCTAGACATCACTCAATTGTCGCGAACCTATCTATTCGAATCCCTCCAACCTAGACCTCTCAAGCTCTGTAAAACCCTATGTCTCAGAATCTGAAATGGCCCGTGTAAAGTGACCCTCAGTGGATGAAGGGAGTGATGTACCACAAGCTAAGAAGCAGAAAGTAACCAATGATGTAGCCAGTGAAAGTAGTAGAGATGATGTATGAAGGAATACAGTGAATCCATATTTACCGAAGTGAGAAATTGTAGTGGAAATGGAATTATGTGTGGAATGGCTGCTGGAAAGAAAGTCCTTGATTCTGAAGGTTTTTCAAGAACAAGGATGGCTCGAATGCTTCATGAATAATAATGGACCGTATTATCCATCTCTAGTAAAATAGTTTTATGAGTTTGTCTGTTTTGAGACAACAAAGGTGGCGAATAGGATGATTTTCTTTGTGAATAGTGAAAAGTTTTTGTTTTCATCAGTTGAATGGGATGAGAACCTTAAAGTTCCTCATAATGGTGATTATGGATTTTATTCAAAATCCATATCTACTCCTAGTGAAATTTTCGAATATGAGGATGCCCTGTTGGAATTAATAGGAAATGGAAATCCTAGAAAGGTCATTGTTCTGGAGATGAAAGGAGGGGATAAACTACTTTTCATGTTCATTCAGCATGTGATTAGTCCAAGGAGATGAGATTTTTCTACCCTCAGATTTCAGGATATTTATATCGTGTATCTGTTAAAACATAGAGTAAAGGTGAATTCATGCAGACTTATAATGATTCAGATTGAGGAAATTACTAGACTGAAGTCTAAGTCCAATGAACTTTTCTTTTCTAAGTTTATATCTATTATGTTGAAGAAAAAGGAGGTAGCTGGACCTCAAGATGAAACTGTTGTGGTTAAGGATAACTTTTTGCCTCACTAGAACTGTTTGTAAGATTATGATTGTCCGATGGAACCCTTGGAAGAAATCATGGGATAGTCATGATGGAATAATCTATGACAAGTACACTCTTGTGTACCATCCTTCTAGACCAAAGGATGTGAGGGATCTTGGTCTTGGACCAGATGATCCTGAACCGGTCTACAGTGATAATGAAGCTGAAGCTGAGGAGGAAGAGACATCAGTTTTGGAACGAGGAGACCCACATTTACCTCCTAATCCTATGCCCCAAAACATTTCGTATGGAGCAACTAGCCCTCCAAAATAAATACCAAGGAGAGAAACTATTCTGATGTACAATGAAACTGAAACTACAGAAGAAGAAGAGGAAGCATATCAAATTGTTGTCAAATAAACCTAGTAAGAGGATAAGAAAACCGAGTCAGATCACATTGCTCATGAGGAGAAGGAGGCTTCTGGTGAAGCTGATGATGAGGAACATGAAGAAGAAGAGATCATTTTGAGCCCTCTGATAGACAGTACTGTCATGTCAGTACACGATCAGGAAGCAGAAGTAGCTTTTGTTGATGTGAGAGTATTTGATCCGTCAGAGCAAATGGCTATTGAATCCGCTGTAGTTGTAGAGGACGTTATAGAATTACCTCGAGCTAAACAGTTGGACGAGATTCCTCAAGTGAATTCCCTATGTGAGGGGGATAATCTTGGTTCAGTATCAGTATTGTATGACATTGAATGTTGGACATCAGATCCATGATATATGGTTATTGGACTAAATTATGAAGATTCTAATGAGGAAGACCAGCCCCAAAGAGAGTCAGTTATCCTACCTGTTGTAGCGGAAAATTTGGAAACTAAGAAGGACCATGAGTCCTTAAAAGATGAAATGACAGAACAACTGAGCGAATCGGTGGCAGATTTGATGAAAAGCCTTGTTGGAGAGATGAGGAGTGTGGAGAAAAACCTGCAACTGTATAAGTGTTATGCTGTTTCTAGTCTAATGAAAGGAATGATGGATGAAGTTAAAGTATGCCATACTCAAATTGAAAGTTGGAAAAGACCTATGGTGGCTCTAAGTCAATCGATTTCTTCATTGACTACTATTAACATCTCTCAAACCCAAGTGAATACTGATATCAGTTATATCAAAGAATTAGTCAAGCAGTTTGTGGATGCTTTTGAGGCTTTTAAAAAATTAGTCAAAGAACATTTTAACAGTCAAGATGAACTTGTTCAGAAGGTGGTTAGTAATCTGACACAATCTTTCATGGAGACAGTAGATTTCTCCGTTAAACCTCATCCCTCATCCAGCTCCACTCTGAAACTTGACCAGATCAGAACTGTTATCCAGGAAGTGTTGGCTATGGCCAATAACAGTGGCACCTTGGATACTCATATCCTTGCTACCACTGGAGAAGTTAGTAGTTTTTTTCGTGATCACCTACGGGCACCTACTGCTTCTCAAGAGGAAATTAAAAATACGGTGGATTATTATCTTGAGAAGGTCTATACCAAGCATAAAATGACCAACCATTTCAAGATCATGATGGAAAATATGAAGTTTCTTCCAGTGACTCATGCTTTCATATATAAGGATAGTAAGCTCAGGGAGCTTACTCCTGCCTTGGATATATTCATTAAATATTGAGATGATTTTGTGTTGGCAATGGAGAGAGGAGGCCGTATTATTATGGATTTCAGGAACCTGTTGCTACCTTTCTTGCATGTGGATGCCAGACCTGTGATTTTACCTCCTCCTCTTCCTGCCTCTGCCTCTGGGATTACAACTCAGTTGACTCCAGTTCAGGCTATTCGAAGCTTGACACCTATGATTTCACCGAAGAAAACATATTTAAGATATGGTACAGTTTCAGTGGCTGACCCTCCAGTTGATCTTTCAGTTATTCATAAGCCATCTACTCACTCTGAACCTACACCCACTTCTGATACTAAGGGAAACACTCCTGTTCAAGAGGGTGATTGAGTGATTCAGGATGTTTTTGATGGGATTCACTTGTATTTATTTTTTTAATCCTGACTTTTTTAGTTTGTACCTTTTGTACCTTAATGAATATTTACTCTTATATTCTCTACATTACTGTGTTTATGTTTCCTTGCCATATGTTCTCTTTTTTCCTCTACATTTATCTGATTCTACCCTTTTTTGATAATAAAAAAGGTGGATAAAATGCCACAAATGAGACCTAGGAGTGAAAAAGAAACAAATGACAACTGGGAGTGCAATTGAAAGATGGAGCAAAATGATAACTTTGTGGAAATGTTTCCTCTAATATTATTTTACTTTTCGTAATACTTTAGCATATGTTGTGATTATCCAAAAGGGGGAGATTGTTGAACCCTATGGGAGAATTAGATGAACTCATATTTTGATAATCCCAATTATGTTCACTCATATTATGCTAATCCCAATTATGCTCAATTATGGTTTGATAATCCCTATATTGATTAATGGTTAATTAATTATTTCTGTATTTCTATACACCATGAACATATTCATATATTATAATATTTACATGATCTTCAAGGAATTTGGTTACTGGATGGATATATTTTCTAACATAACCCTTTCTACCAATAGAATGCTTAAACAGTCAAGTGCTCACCATTATAGAACAAGCCTACCGATACGTGAAGGTCACTGATACATCAAGCCTACCGATACGTGAAGGTCACCGATACATCAAGCCTATCGATACGTGAAGGTCACTGATACATCAAGCCTACCGATATGTGATGTTCACCGATATAGCTAGCCTACCGATATGTGAATGTCATTGATACATCAAGTCTACCGATACGAAGGTCACCATTACATCAAGTCTACCGATACATGAAGTCCACTAGCCCAACTAGTCTACCATTATACAAGATCATTGATACAAAAAGTCACTGTTATGCAAGCCTACCATTACAGACAAGTTACTGAGGAGAGTCTACAGATACACTAAGGAATCTACTGGTACATGAAGACTACCGTTACATGAAAGGTCACCAGTACACTAAGTCTACCGCTACCGATCAAGTCTACCGACAAACATGATGTCTACCGATAGAAAGACTACCATTAAACAAGAGGTTACCGATAGAAAATGATACTTATATAAATACATACCGAAACAGAAGGCTACCGATATCCAAAGCTATCGTTCTAGAGAATCCAATGCTACATTAATTTCTTTATCTTCATTTAATCAAACCAATGGTCATATCGGGTATATTTTAATGCTCTATCATTTATTTAATAAAGGTTGTTAGATGTCAGGGAACCGTACCTCGTAGCTGCAAAATGAAATCATTTATTTTGCCGGAGCTCGTGCCATAAATACTAGAAGTCCCTATTGCTACACATAAACGGAGAGAGACACACATGTGAAAGACATGAGTAATATACAAGCGCAATACGGAAGTGACCATCAAGTGAAATACACAAGAAGAGCTCATTCATGCACGACCAAGAAGACACATAAGCTCATACACACACAAGCTTACTCAAGAGGAGTTCGTTACATTCACAATGATTTTGAAGAACATCATCGACTACATTTTCACTATCTCTGAACCTGGATGTCAAGAAGAAAACACACTTTTTTTCATCCAAAAACTAGAAGAGGACTCAGAACCATTTTTGTTCAAAATTGAAGAAGTACAGAGCTACACTGCAATCACTAGAGCAATTTTAAACTCTATATCTTTCTCAATGATTTATTATTTACATTACGAGCGGTGTGTATCATCTGTTTTAATTTACAAACACTGTATCTTGAACTTTAACTAGAGGATCTGTAAATCCTCATTCAAACTCTTTACATTTTCTATTTCCCACTGTGGATAGTGGTAGAGGTCGTGTGTGACCTGGACAGCTGTATTTTCTATTGTTTTTGTTTGCCACGTAGAACTGTGGTAAAGGTCTTTTCTGTGGACAGTTGTAAACTGTTGTGAACCACGATCCATGGTGTGGATCCAATTTATATAAATTTCTGAGAGGATTGAGTCTTTGCTTGATACTGATCCTCTTGGTCATATCTGATGTGCTTTGTTTAGTTTTATCTAAAACCTTTTATTCCACTGCGATGTGCTTTAAAACCTAAACTGTTTTTCAAATTTACTCTGATAATTGCATTAGCAAGTGTTTGCATTATTTTTAAATCAATAAGTTGGTTTCAAAAGCTAATCTGATCCTCTGATTAGATTAACTGGGAATTAATCAATCCCCTGAGAACCTAGCTGAAAGTTTGCTTTAGTTAAAATTCACTACAATTCAATTAGTATTTTAAATTGGGGGAATTTGGTAATGGATTTTAAAACATAAATTTTAATTGGAACTCAATTCACCCACTCTTGAGTATCAACTCCAACAACATTTTTCTTTAATGGTTCTGATGGAAATGAATCTCATCACGTTCAGGCAGATGATAATCCATACAGACACACAAGGGACAATATCATTCTATTTTTAGTGAAATAATACATTGTTAGACGGTATATTGCATATACTGAGCCATTAAAATGTTATATTCTTTATTTACATCAATTATACTCATTATTATACCCATCTAAATAATGAATTGTTGAATAACAAACTACACCACACCGTGGATACGGTAAGGCAAACATACGTAGGATTATAATAACATCAAAGTATTTATAATATACTAGAGTTGTAATTTTGGTATTGAAACATCAAAGAAATGGGATGTGGATGAATTAAGGATATTTGAAATAGGTGATGAAATTATTACCTCTTGTTTAGGTTGTTCCATTTGATTTGATAAAAAGAGCTCCGTAGGTTGTCCTTCTGATAAGAGTAAGGAATTTAGGATAACTTCAGTGTATTTGGGAGGATTTTTAAGAGGTTTTGGATGATCAAAATGACTTTGGTGGTGTTAAATTAAGATAAGGTAATTTACCTTTTTATAAAGGAGGTGAGGGTCACATTAGGAGAAGCTTTAAATATTATTTTAGAATAAAATCATTTTCACTTTCTAATGGCTCCGAATAGATTTATATCAAGGATAAGGTGGGGATGGATCGAAATATTCTCAAATAATAAATTTAAGAAAATATTAGGTCACCATATTAACCTTAACTTTTATATTTAACTCTCAGTTAAATAGTTTAACTTTTACTATTTATTCATGTATTTCTATATTACATGGTAAATAAAATTATAATAAAATTACAGTAGTTCATCAAGTGGTTCATAAATTACATATCTCTCATTATAAATGTCTTTTGGTTTAACCTTATATTATTTGGAATATAATATTATATAATAATATATAATTTCTTTGAAAAACGTATTTATGTCAATTTTGATAGTATTTAGTATATGATTTTTGTGAAAGTCGAAAAAAGATGATTACTTTTGAAAAAAATACCTTAAATCAACAATAACATGTCATATTACCCTATAAAATTAGTTTAATGCATAAAAAGTATCAATTCACATTTATTTGGATATTTATAATATCATTTATTTTAATCATTAATTAATAAGGTAATTATTGCATCATCATTGTGTCATAAATAAATTTACATATCTAATGTCTAAAAATTATAAATAAAATTCCATGACGTAGGAAATATTCATATATTTCTAATTAATATTTAGAGTCAAAATTATCTTATGTATAACCATATATTATAAATGTTTTTTTGTTATTTAAATTTGAATTTTACACTATAAATTTTTTTTTAAATAAAATATTAATAAATTTCATAATCTAATTATAGTGGACTAAAGAAGGTAATAATATATTTATATGGATTATTTTGGTTGAAAAACACTTATCCAATAGAATTTGGACATGTGTTAGGGTAATTATAATTTCATTTTTACCATTAATGTCACTATTTAATTTTAACAGTGTTAAAAAATGTTCAAAAATAACTATTAACCAAAAAATTATTTCATCTTATTAAACAACATTTTACATACTAATGTCATCCTTTTATCTCGGAGTTTTGAAATTCAATTCACATATGTGTTAAAATTACATTTTAGGCAAATTTTCAAATGTTTATAGAAGGTGGGTAATAACTGTTAAAGAAGTTCAATAAAACTATATATGTATAATCGTATTATAAAATAACTCTAATGAATTAAATTGAACTAAAATATTTATAATGTATCTATTTTTAAATTAAGATAAATTTTTCATTAAAAATATTTTTTAAAATGAAAAAGTTGGTTTTTACCTATAACCTAATTTTTTTCGTATTCATCAAAAATAGAATGTTTTCAGAAAAACACCACAAATTCATCCAAATTTTATTTTTGATATTCCAAATTCAAAAATGATTTCAATATTACAAAATTAAGAATATGGAAGTTTCATTAATTAATTTTAAATTTGTTCCCAATGTAAAAACTAGAAAGCGGGTTTTTAAGAAGTAATAATTATCAAAATATTGACATGTGTTAATGTCCAATTTTAATTTCATATTACCTAAAATGACAATGATTATATTAACTAATAAAAATATAATCTAATTATACATTAAAAAATAAATTACATAATTTAAAAATATAAATTATTTCGATTAAAAGGTAATTTTCAATTAATAATGTGTATTTTTCACTATTCATCCAAAATGTAAATGTTGTTAGAAACGTACCAAAAATTTAACCAAACTAAATTTTTATGTCCCAATTCTAAATAAGAATTTAATTTCATTAAAATGAATATATTAAAGTGTTAAATATTGGATTTAAAATGGTTTCTCCATTAAAAGGTGGAAGAACTACAATGTTAGAAAAATAATTATTTTTTCTATAATATTGACTTTGTCCTTATATTATGTCTATGAAACAAAAAATATGAATGTTAAAATAATATAGGAAATTTATATAATTCAAAATTTGGTTAATAATCTACATACACACATTGAAAACGATTATTTTGATATGTTGTAATGCATGTGAACACAGTGTAGCGTATAGCGCTAGCTATTGAATTACTTTAAAAAAAATAACATACTATGATATTTTGGGGTGTCAAATACTCCCATACATTAACAAATTGCGTCTTAAAATTTTGAAAATTTTATTTGATAATAAATATTTGGAAATAGAATATACCTTCTGAAAACCCCACATCAGAAATAGGGTTAACAAAATTTAGTCTTAATTAGAGGGAAAGGGAAAAGAAAAAATCACCACGAAATTAGGATTTATAATAGGATATCATTAGTGTAACTTTGAGACATATAATTAATGGAAAAAAAAAATATTCATAGGGAGTTATTGATTTCATCAATAAGATAAAAAGTAAACAATAAATAGAAAATTTTGGCCCTCAAATCCATATATCTATGATGACATAAAATAGCATTCATTCCTCAGAACATAAGGTATTAGGATTAAATTTTTTTTAATATCCTTTCCCTAAAGTTTAAGAAATAACTAATTCATAGAATAAGAATGAAATTCATGACAGGTATCCTTCCATCCTTTAACTAATTTCTACCACAGAATCATACTTCAGTACAAATGATATTTGAACATAAAAATATTCTATTTTTTCTAATATTATAATTTAAAAAATAATATTTTAAAAATAATCTATCATATCATATAAAAAATACAATTTATATATTCCCGGACATCATGTAAACTAGTGGTAGGTGGTGTGCCTCTATCACCCTTCAGTTACGGGTTCAAGTCTCACGGCCTTTCCTGACGCAACGGGTTGTCGCCCAACTTTCGAATTTTCCATTTTATAAAAATATAAAATAAATTTATGAAATGTACTAAACATAAACACCATTTTCAAATGTCCTAATTTCTCCATTCATACCTTTAGACTTATCGAAAATACTTTTGTCCAATCTCATAGTCCAAAAATTTATATGGAAGGACAACATTACATAATGAAGATCTATTTTCCACATAATAAAATGTTAGTACATTCATCATGTATTCTATTAAAACATGGTAACATCATAAATTACCCAAAAAACCTTATTGATTACATTCATGCTCCATTATTCATTACAGAATACTCGAAATATTCTTTATATACAAAAACTTTTAATAATATAACAATGATGGAATAAAAAAACACATTAATGACTTCCAATATAGTCAAGAATATCAAATATAATTTTCCAAATCAACCATCTGTTATTACAAAATCACAACATCAGTATCATGACCATATTAAGGTTTATGTTTCCTTAAACTAAGTATTTTCCAAAATGCTTCATTTTCTATTGAGTCACATTTCATTGTACCATATAATCTCAAATCCTCATTGAAATTGTGGTGCAGTACAATCCTTATTTATTTCCATTATTAATATAACCAGTAAATCATTGATAAAATACTCAAGTGACAGAATTAATTAATAAAAATATAATAACACTAATTATTTCTCTTCATCTGTGGTATTATCATAACTCAATTATTACCTAATAACATAATTTTGGGTATACATTGATGATTGGGACATTTATTTGCGTACTATCCCAATACTTTGAAGATGAAGAATAGTACATTTGAAACGTTTTACGTACTCTTGCAATCACACACTTTGTGTCCTTTTTCACTACACTTATAAAATATTCACATTCCCTTCAAGAATTTATCAAGGCGATTCTTTCTATAGTTATCACATATGAGAAAAATCCTTCTTTCCCTTCTTCCCATTATCCATATTTCTCTCTACTATCATTTTATTCTATGTCATCCCTTCAAAGCCATATGACTCATAGAATTATTTAATTGTCTTATTAAAACATTATACTATTTCTTCATATGATGATAATACGTGGGAGACTATTTCCCTTCTAAATATTTTATTATGACCCGGAACGACATGATTCTTCTTAATAATTGTATCATGTGTATTACTTGAGTTCTTATTCCGTCTACTAGGAACCGTTTCTAATCAATGGAATTCACTATGATAGTTTATAAATAAAAATTCATAATTCCAAACATGTAAAATACATAGAATAAATTGAAACATTTATGCATATAATGCATAATCATAATAAATTTATTTTTGAGTACATTTTTTCTTATAAATCCATCGTAATGGTTTGTAAAAAAACTATGAATTATCCTAAGAATATCTTCTCGAAGGTGTTAATAACAATAGAGAAGAAAGGCCCATTGTTGTGTACCAGGATATCCCAGTTTAGGCCTGAAACTTGTTGTCCGATTTTTCACTCTTAGGTATATTTTTTCTAGATCCACCTATTCCTGTTTGTATCCAAAAAAGGTTTTATTTTATTAGAATACCCACATAATATTTACAGCACCATATTTTTTGGATGCTATTATATAATTATCCTCATATTCTATCTTTGGATAATGTTCTATAATATGATTTTATCTAAATCTGGTTACAATGGTTTGTACTAATATTCATGTGATACCAACTATAACGCACAGACCCTAGTTACCCAGATTCAGTGCTTTATTACATAACGATGGCCTGATCAAAATAGATCATTTCTCGAATGACCAATTAGTTTAGTAGCCTTGGAAGTACTAGATACATACTTAATTTTAACATTACCTCATGCAATAAAACAACAACAACATTATGTTCCCTTCGAACACACCTATATCATGTAGCCTATCCCTATAGGTCAATCATAATATAATTCATCACATCCTGGGAAAAATAAATCATATGAAATGGGTGATATCAGATGCCCATTAAGGATATAAATATAGTATAAGGTATCATAAATAAGCATAAACATTTATGGCAATGTAAGAGACTAAAACACAAGACATTTAAACATAAACATCAGCATAATATGGAAAAGATAAATCATATAATTGTATTTACCTATTAACATGGATATTTAACTAGTCGAATAATCAAATGTAATATCAATAGCTAATTTAATAATCATTGAATGCATAATGTCGGAAATTATGAAAACCTAGTCAATGAGTCATGACAAGACTACATATAAGATTTTGTCACAACAATTTTCCAAGACACTAGTTTGTCTCATTAGACCTTCTAATGCATCGGGAAGCTATTGAGGGCTCCACCTGTCACATATGAAGTCCAATGCAAACCTTGTATAAAATGACAGAAACATAATGTAAACATTTATATTGAAACATGCATAATAAATGTCAATACTTTAACCATAAACCACGAATGGTAAAAAATAGAATATCCACAGTCAAACATATCAAAAAAACTTCAATATAAATGGAATACTGTATCATAATAAATAAATTTAAAACAAATGTAAAATCAATCAAATTATTTTGATATAGATAAAATCAATACTATTTGAGAGAAATATATCTTTCTATTTGGAAATCATTTAAAATTCATGTAATTATAAAAGGAAACATGTATTTTTAAAATATTTTTATAAGCTTGTAATGGAAGATTCTATGGTTATATAATGGCGCAAAATAGTTACACCCATCATATAATTTAAATAAAATTCATTCCTTTGTTTGTCGAAATGGTCATAAGGTACCTTTTTTTGAAAGTGACAAAAAGATTCCCCTCAAAACATTTAATAAAAAGTCAAACAACGTTATAAATGAATTTCTCCCATATACATGTAAATAGTAAAAATGTTTTCAAATAAATATTTATGAAATATAGATTTTGATAAGAAGGATGTCCTAGTAGATACTTATATATAAACAACCTCAGATAAATAAATATATTGTTAAATTAACACTTACCATTAACTTTTACATAGTCGTGTGTACTTTTACCTCCAATATAATAGTTAAATCCTTGTTATTAAATTATAAAAAGAACCACATACATAAATATTAAATCATATATTATGTTCTAATATTTATTTTTTAATAATATTTTAGTAGTATAATTGTTTTGGTTATTTACTGATTCATTTTCCGTTACATATTTTTTTCATAAGTATTGTTTCTTATGGATAGTATGTATTTGATTCATATAATTTATGAAATTATGTCATTAAAATTATTTTAAATCAAAACATGAAAATTATTCTTGAATGTTTACAATGGGGAATGGATCGTATCACGTTCATGGAGACAGTAATCTGTATCTACGAATGAGCGACAATATCATTATATTGAAAGTGAAATAGTATGTAAATTTATAGTATATTACATATAATGAATCATTATATTGTTCTATTTATTATTTACATAATTTATACACATTATTATACCAATCCAAATAAAGAAGTGTTGAATAACAAACTTCACCACGACGTGAAGATGATAAACTATATGTACACACCTATGGTGACATTGTCATTCATAAGATAGATAGAATAATGAATATGGTTGTTATATATTTATAATGACATCAATGTATGTATAAGTTATTGGGGTTTTTATTTTTGTTTCGAAACAACAATAAAAGTGGAAGTGGAAGAAGAAAATAACATTGAAATATGTGATGAAATTATTGGCTCTTCTTCAGGTGCTTCTTTTTTATTTGATAAAAAGGGATCCATTGGTTGGATTTATTATAAAATTAAGGAATCTAGGGTGAATTTATGGTATTTTGGAGGATATTTGAGCAGGTTTTGGCCAATAAAAATGGATTTGGAAGTGTGAAATTAAGAGAAGAGAAAGTACCCTTTTATAAGAGAGGTGAGGGGTACTTTAGGAAAATCATGATATAGGATTTTATTATAAAATCATTTTTGGTTTTTAATATCTCCAAACAGATTTATTAAGAGAATAATGTGGTTATGGCTCGAAATATTTTGATCCAATTTGTTTTATGAATGTTTAGGTCCCCGTATTATCCTTATATATTTAATTTAATTTTAGTTAAATTGTTTAACTTTTACTATGTCTTCATGTATTTTTATGTAACATGGTTAATAAACATACATTATAATTCCAAGGGAAAATAAGTGGTTATTTAATGACATATATATTATTATATAAGTTCTTTGTATGATCCTTATATTTTTAGTACTATTTTATCATTTAATAATATTGTATTTCTTTTAAAAACTCATTTTTGATAATTTTGACACCAATTTGTATTTGGTTTTTGTGAAAGTAAAAAATAATTATTACATTGAAACAAAAAAATCAAAAAAACCCTTAAATGTCATATTAACCCATTAAATTAGGTTAATCCAACAAAAGTCTCAATTTACATATGTTTTATATATATAATATCAATTATTTTAATCCTTCATTAACAAACTGATTACTACATCATCATTGTGTCATAAATAAATTTAATTATTTAATTTATAAAATTAAATATAAAGTAACATGAAGATTTAATATTTTAATATTTTTAATTAATATTTATAGTTGAAATTATCTTAGGTATAACCATATATGAAAAAAATTAGTTATTAAAATTTGAATTTTACGCTTTTAGCCATTATTTAAATAAAATAATAATAAATTTCTTAATCTAATACAATTTGATCAAAGAGTATCATATATTACTCTTATGGTTGATTTTGGTCGAAAAAAACTTATCCAATATAATTAAAAAATGTTTTAGGGTAATTATAATATCAATTTTTCCATTAATTTCCCTATTATATATAACTATGGTAAATAAAATTAAAAAGTAACTATTCACAAAAATTAATTTTTGTATTATTGAACAATAGTTTACATACTAATTTTAACTGTGTCTCTTGTATTTTTTTCATTCCATTCATATAAGCTGTAAAATTATATTTTACCCAAATTTGAAAATGTGCCTTGAAGGAGGGTAATAGACATTAAAACAGTTCAATAAACTTTTATATGTCTAATATTATTATAAAATCACTCCAATAAATTACATTGAACAAATATATTTATTATGAATCTATTTTTAAATCAAGATAAAATTTTAATTAAAAATAATTATTTAAATGAAAATGTCTGTTTTTGTCTAGAATACAATGTTTTTCACTATTCATCAAAAATTGATTGTTTTTGAAAAAATTCCCGAAAATTCTCCAAACTAAATTTTTATTTCATGATTATAATGATATAAATACCCAGACATAAAAATTAGATAATATTGAGTTATATAATGAATTTACTTTGTAATTATTTTCAGTTTTATAGTTTTAGAGAATTATGCCATAGCTATTACATTACATTTCAAAAATTACAAAGTAGACACCTCTACTCAGTTTCATTTTTTATAAAAAATTCTTAAAAAGGAACATGTCTAGTTCCATGTTTTATATAGATTGAATTTTACTTGATATCATAATTGACTATATTCATCATTATGTCATGTGAAAAAAGTTTCAAACCTTGGGATAATCATAAAAATCTCAACAAGGGATATAAAATAATAAAAGAAAACATTAGTCCATCAATACATACCAAACATAATCTCTTTAACATGCCTCATGAAATCATACGATTTATTAGTATCCCACAAAAATCATAAATCATAAATCTAACTTATGGAATACATAACATACCTACATCAACTCTTTCATATCTGCATAGGGAGTTACATTTTGAATATAAATCATAGTATATTTCCTAAATCACATAGGAGAAACATTATTGTATACCACTGTTATGTTACACAATGACTTGGAGATCAATATCAGGCTCACCCACCCTATGGTTATCACAGAACCACCCATATGTGTAAACAATTCCCAAGAACCATAAAATATTCATAACACATAAATATACATAAAGGAAATATAACATTTCCATATTTTAATCACAATATTTCGTTTCATGATATTGAAACAACCAATCCTTCTAAAAACCATTATCAATTCCAAAATACGTAAAAATGGTATATGGTATTTATTTTCCTTTTTAAAACATTACGACTTATTATGGAATCCAAATATCAAATAATTATTGCGGTTGTGGAAAGGTTGTTGTCACCACATAATTTAAAAAGATACACCCCATTTTTTGTTCAGTAAAACAGTTAGTAGAAAAAGATTCATTTTGAAAACCGTTTTATAACACATTTTTTGATTCAAAGTGTCCCATACCACATTGAAAAATATATAAGAAGTAACATTTAAAATAATTAATATTCGTATTAATAAATACGTAAAACCATTTTGAATACATGGAAATAATAAGAATGGTATATAATATTAAATCATTAAATTATTTAAAACAATGTTTTAGTTAAAGTGTCTTTTACCACATGACAAAATACGTGAATGAGAATATTTAAAGAATAATATTAAACATAATTTATAATATCATTATAATATTAGAGTAATTATATATTATGTCATATGGTTTTATATACACCTTATAGGATAATAAGTATGCCTTATATCAAGATATTACTCAAATGAAATGAGATTGATACATAGTCCATTAGAAAACATTTCCTGCGTAACTGCGTCACATTATAGTCCAGAAAATGCGTTAATGGGAGAAAAAAAGGGTCTATAATCACCGCGACATAATATATACATCATTAAATATATAACAGACCATATCCCAACATTATAAAATGGTAATTAAAATACATGTTATAAATGAAGTCTTTGACTAAAATCGGATGGTGACAAGTTTTCATACAAAGAACATATCATTACATTAAGGATTAATAAATGAAATAAATATGTTTGAAAAAAATAAATAAACCCAATATAAGTGGATATTATGTTTAAAACAATCATAATTCATTCACACATAATTATATAATTACATAATAAATAATTATAAGTTTAACCCAATGAATGGAAATTGGGTTAAAAAGTCCCCTTACCTCCTGTCCGAAATGACTCATTAGTTCCTTGTTCTTCCAGAATAATAAACATAAGCCAATTTATACATGATTCAGAACCATTTTTTATTTTATTATTCCTTTGATATCACATATTACTTTGCTATAAAATTTATTTATTACTTGAGTTCATATCGGGCATTTTGTCGAGGATCAAAACAAGAGTAAAAAATGAACTTGTTATAATTACAAATTGTCCCTATGGTCTAATGTTAATTATCTATATCATTATATTAATAATATTTATATCATATATATCATATAAATCTTGTATATATGTATTTATAATATACCATAGCATTTTTACATAAGAAATGAATTGTACCATTCATGGAGACAGTAAGTTGTACATATGCATGCAAGCTACTTTCATTTGTTTTCTATTTTTTCCGAAATGAAATATAAATGATAAATACGTATATAATAATTAAAATATAATATATATGATATATATGGTACATAAATTAATAAATTACATCATTTATACGTTCCATGTATAGAATGAATGAGTCATAACACTTTGATGGGGCGTTAAACTGTACTTCCTCATATGAATTTATTGCATTTACACATTAAAGAATGCAATAAGGTATGTTGTAAATGAAAAAATAATTAATAATAAAGATAAAATAAATTTCATTTATATCATATATAATTTCAGTGCAATCATAATATCCACCATGAGATATGGTAGGAGAGAATTGAATAATCATCGTTTCGTGAGGCAGTAGTTCGTCGTCCAAAGAAACAATATGTTTCTATCCATTAAATGAAGGTGTGTAGTATTTTAGTTATAATAATACATATTAAAAAATCATATTATATTTATGATAATTTTGTTTTTATAGAATAATGGAATAAAGAGAGTTTAGGGGTTTGGAAAAGGAAAATAAAAAAAACTAACTTGAGAGAAGATGTTACCTTTAAATAGGGTAACTCCCTTTTGATTGAACCAAAATGATTTCTTGAATTTCTTTATTCATAAGGGAGGTATTATAACAGTAATGTAGAGATGTTTGGAGCTTCATGTAGAAGATTTTAAATGAGCCATGTGGCTTGATAAGAGTGAGAAATGGGTTAGAGGTGGTGGCCTTTTATAAGAGGGAGGAGGGGCTCTTAAAAAAGTTTGAATGTATTATTTTGTTATTAAATTATTTTCTATTTAAAAAGTTCCTAAACATATTTAATTAAACCATAAGGTTCATATATGTGGAAATAAAATTTTCCAATATTAATTTTACAGGTTTTTGATATTTTTTAATCCTTATTCAATTAATAAACTTTTTTTAACATATTTATCATTTACCATATTCATACTATATGGTTAATATATTTAGTATAAAATTTCTAAATACCAAAAATGTATCATAAATGAAAATTTAATCATCATATATTTCATTTTATGAAATTTTATATTTTTAAGATTATTATGAACATTCATAAAATATTAATTGTTTTAAAAAATATTTTATTTCATCTTATAAAATATTCATATAAAGACATTAAAAATTCATTAAAAACTAGATTATTTGAAAAAAAACATTATTACATAAAATATACGAACTCATTATTATCTCTGAAATTATTTTTTTGCAAAAAATGTTTCCAAATATATTTATTTTAATAATTATAATATCATTTATTTGGATCCTTTATTAATGAAGCAATTACAACCTCACTATTTTGTCAAAATTAAATTTATTTATTTAATGTATAAAAAATATAAATAAAATAACATGATGTAGAAAAAAATTTAATCTTTATAATTAATAATTATAGATGAAAATATAACTTATATAACCCCTTATAAATTTTTTTTAAGAGATATATGTTTAAGTTATTTTGTACTTTACTTCAAATTAATTAATATTATGTTTCATCATGTGCTCCAAAAATAGACCCAAGAATTTCCTTGGATGCAATTATCTCATCCATTAGGGTTAGTACATGTGTAGGTGTAATTTATCATTATTATTATATTATTTTTTACCCTTATTTAGCAGATCTACCCTTTAACCATGGAAAATAGAATATTTACTGAAGTAAATATTCATAATGGCTAAAAATAAATGTTACCTATTTAAAATTATTCGACCTTTTGATTCCAAATATTGAATCCATTTTAAAATATTCATAACACAAAAGCAGAAGAAATTAATTTAAAATCATTTCTCCTTGTCAAAACCAAAAAAGCGAGATTTTAATAAAGAAAACATATCAAAGGATAAACCTTTATTTATGTCCAATTTAGTATTGAAATTTCAAAAAAATACCAAAATTGTGTTAAATGGTAAAAATATAATCCAATTTCACTTTAAAACTAATTATAATAACAATATAAATATATTAATATTTTAGATGAAAAGTCATTTTTGAATTAAAATGCTGTATTTTTAACTATTGATTAAATAATTTATTTTATTAAAAAAATACAAAAAACTTAACCAATGTAAATACTAATGTATTGATTATAAATAAGAATTATATTTTTTCAAAAAGAAAATATAAATGTCAAAAAACATGACTTAAAAAGGGTCCCCCATTAAATGGTGGTAAAACGACCTTTTAAATAATATTAGAGTATTCATGCTTATAATTGGAATCATTATCATTTTAAGAATCTAAAATTTATTTTATAAATGTAAACACATTTAAAAAACATTTATAATCATATTTTAGTTAGTTCTATAATTTTCTACCAATACAATGGCTTGGTGTTAATGACCAATTATATTATTATATTATTATATTATTTTTTCGAATAACTCAACATTGTGTGAAATGATAGATTTTGGAGAAATATGTTGTTATGTGTTGAGTATGATATCAAAAAAATCATCCCCTTTAACATAAAATTAATTTTGTATTCATAAGTATTAATAGAAATCATAATATATTATTTTATAAATACCATGTTCATTATATCATTCCCCCCTTTTAGGAATTGTATCCACGCAATTTCATGATTGGGATCAGAGACTTCATTGTAACTATAAAATCATGAATTTTAGTCAATAATACTATCTCTTTAAAAGAACTAAAGATAAGTAAAAAGGTCTCCTGAGAAAACACATACTATTATTCCCTATAGGAAAACCTGGTTATGGAAGAGAAACTAACCATCAATTTGTGATGGAGAGTGATAGAAAACATGATTAAGAAAAATTTAACCACAAGAAAATCACAATATTGTGATGGGATAAACGGTATTTGATTCCCTAGTAGAAAAATATAACTAATAATGTTTTTGTTTTTAGTTACATTTAATAATGTTTTGGAATTTTTTATGAGCGTAATTAAAAACATAAGGAAACAAACGTACATGTCATGTAGACATTCATCATTTACTAAAAACCTACCACAAAATCATATTTTCTCTAAAAGATGAGTATTCAAACTGACTTGGTCACATCATATTTTTTAGAATAAACTTCTAGAGTATCACATAATCTACAAAATATGAACAAAATATTTCCCATGTCTTTAGATGTAACGACCCGAATCTAGAGCACTTCCACTGGCGCCCCATACCCAGTTCACAACATGACCTCAAGCACATTTCCCCAAACTCCAGAGGCTGCCAACTAGCAGTGAGGGTCGAGATGAGTCAGTGGAGAAACTATGCCCTCATTTGGTAAAGTATGCAATGGAAGAATAAGCATAAATAATAGCGGAAGCAGTAAATTGCATGCAACAACTAAACTGAAACTAAAAGCAATGTATGATATAATAATGATGCAGGATGGTACATGTATCTATGGAAAGTAGCAAGAAAAACAACATGATGAAATACAACTGAAACCAATGTACTAAATGTAAACAACAACTCCAGTAGCATCACAGGACAAGGCCCATTCTCATGCTCTCATGCTCCGACCAGCAATCAAGTACCTGAGGTGGAAGGGCCACAATCCCTACCTATACTTGCAACCATATAATCTGTTTGGGCCAAAAAGTAGGACCCAAACAGGGTGAGACTAATCCCAGAAGGAAACCACCACATGATTTGTGCCCTACTGTTAGTGAGAGATATAGCAAATGTAAAAGTAAATACATGCAGTAAACAATTCTACCAATTACCATTCACATTCATCTAATTTCAAAACCAGTGAAAACAAGCAATGTTTTCTTTTCCAAGATAAGCAAGTAACACAATAGGTATCTAAAAAGGCTACCTAACACAATCAGTACAAAACCCATTCTTGTTCTTTGTCTTGGTGGACTCGTCATATCCAACCATCATAATTCACACTGACTCTCTGGGTGGCTTAAACTACCAGACCCCTATAATATAGTAATCGAACAAGGAACATACACTCTGGGAAGATCTTACGTCAATTCCCATATGGTCTTGCAACGATAGCTACAGACTCTCTAAGTAAGCACTTGACTCTAATTACTCCTGTGGTATCGATGCATAGGTAAACTAAGAAAAGTCTTGGGAAGCACAAAGTCCTATTCTTGTAGGTCCTACGTATGAAACTAAAAACCATCAAACCCTCTAGGGAAAAACGTAATCGTCTATTCACTCAATGATCTCTCGCACTATGTTGTCAGAGCCCTGAGCAGTCCAGTCATGCGCAATCGACTATTAGCAGCCCTAAGTATGTTAAACAACTACTTGGATAATAGCTACAAATGCATCCAAAATCATATAACAGCATGCAATACATGCAATCAAGTCAACAGTCATTCTAGAAATGTGCAAGAAGGGTTTCCTCGTATGCAAACTGTGCCAAACATCAATCAACAACCAAAATAGGGAAAACACATGCGGGTTGATCCTCAAACATGAAACCAAGCATAAATTAGTATCAATTCATTATAAGCTAACAATAAATCTAGACAGATAAACAATAGGATCAAAATCCTAAACTCGGGATACCTGATACTTGGGTATCCAACAGTTTTGCAACCAAAACTCAAAGAACATCAACGTAGGGAAACAGACCACCTACCTCGATCCTCGGAGATTGATATACATGAACCACGACCAGTGAATCGGCCTAGAATGGAGTAGATCTTCAAAAACATCTAAAACGCTAAACCTAAGATAACTCACACGAGAGGATGAATCCAGAAATGAGGCTAAAGATGAACCAAGATCTCACTGATGTGATTCTTCTACAATCGACGGAGTTCGATTCGGAAAACCGGTTATGGATCAGTTGCTTAGAGACGAATTGGAATCCTCTGATGCTCTGGATGGAATTAGGAGGAGAAGAAGGTGTTTACAAGCGTTAGGCACGACCCCGGTATGATTAATGAAATAAAAAGAAAGTACACAGCGTGTACATTTAAAGTACACTACGTGTAGTGGGTTTTTCTGTACACCGCCAAAATCATAATCCACGTCACTCCTACACACCTCTTGTATGGACCGGACACGTCCAATCACACGGCTTCGATCTGTAGAAGAGTACACGGCATGTACTCAAAAAGTACACTGCGTGTACTCTGAAAATTTCCAAATTCTTCATTTTTCCTTAAAAGGCCCGTAAAAGAGATCTGTACCTGAAACCGAAGCTCTGTGTTCTTACAAACTCCCCCCCTTAAAGAAATTCATCCCTGAATTTCCCTAACAAGGTGTAGATGAAGAAACCTCGAACAACTCTGGCCACTGTGATAGCATGTCAGCCTCCCTCTCCCAAGTATCATTCTGTATATAGTCGTGCTGCCATAGCACCCGTACTAGAGGAATAGACTGGACATAGAGTAATTTCGCACTAGGATCAACAATCCTGATAGGATTCTCCAAGAAAGATGAATCCTACTCCAACTCAACCTCATCGGGTTAAAAAACATGAGATGGGTCTGAGAAATACCATCGAAGCTATGAACCATGAAAGACGTCATCCATAGCCCAGTATCTCTGAGGTAACTGCTACCTGTAAGCAACCAGCCCAACACTCTCCAGAACCTCAAACGGCCCGATGTATCTTGGTGAAAGCTTACCATGTCTCTGAATCCTCTTGTGTCCCATCCTCTGTGCGACACGCAGGAAAACCTGGTCCCCGACCTCGAACTCCAGAGGTAATCTCCACTGATCAGCATAAGACTTCTGTCGAGACTGCAATGCAGCAATCCTCTTCTGAATCATCTGTATATGCTCTAAAGTCTCTTGAATAAAGTCGGGGTCCCAACAAAGCTTCCTCTCCTGCCTCTAGCTTGCATAAAGGTGATTGGCATGGCCTACCATAAAAAGCCTCTTATGGTGCCATCGGAATAGTCTCCTGAAAATTGTTGTTGTAGGCGAACTCCACCAGAGTAATATGCTTCTCCCAAGAACCGCCAAAGTGTAGAATGCAAGATCGGAGCATATCCTCAAGCACCTGAATTTTACGCTTGGACTGGACATCAGTCTAAGGATGGTATGTTGTACTCAAAAGTACCTGTGTACCCAACGACCTCTGTAGTCCCTGTTAGAAGTGCGAAGTAAAATGCTCATCCCTGTCTGAAATAATGGATTGTGGAACTCCATGAAGACGTACAATCTCTCGAACGTACAACCATCCCATTTCATCAACACTGAAGGCCTCCTTGATCGGCAATAAGTGTGCAACCTTCGTGAGCCTTTTCACTACAATCCAAACCACATCATTTCCTCAAGGAGATCTCGGTAAACCTGTCACGAAGTCTATCGCGACATCATTCCATTTCCACTCAGGAATGGGTAACTGCTATAAAAGCCCTGCGGGTCGCTGATGTTCTGCCTTCACCTGCTGATAGGTGGAACACCGCATAACAAAACCAGCCACATCCTTCTTCATACCGGGCCACCAATATTGGTAGTTCAACTCTCAGTACATTTTGGTGACATCAGGATGAACTGCCCAAACTAAAGCATGAAACCCCCGCATCATCTCCTCAAGTATTTCTGCTGAAACCCATACGCGGCCATGAAAACATTGCACCTCGCCATCATCCACTGTCCACCCCAGAGTAGGGTCTCCATCAAACACACCCTCCCAATGGACTAGGACTTCAGGGTCAGATTGTTTCCTCATTCAAACTCGATCAAAAAGGGTAGAGGTAACAGCTACAGAAGAAAGAACCGTCTTACCCTGTTTGTTGTGCACCTCCAGATTCATCTCAGAGAACAGAGCCATGAGCTGCCACTCACTACTAGCCTTTTGAACTGCCTGCAACTAAGTCCTCCTACTCAATGCGTCTGCCACAACATTGACTTTCCTAGGCGTATAAGCAAGCTCGATGTCGAAAGACTTTAGGTACTCGACCCACCTCTACTGTCTCAGATTCAAGTCACGCTGTGTAAAGATATACCTGAGGTTTGTGGTCAGTATATACCACGAAATTCTATCCCATGAGATAGTGCCTCCAACAACGCAAAGCATGAACAACAACAGCCAACTCCAAGTCGTGTGTAGGATAGTTCTTCTCATGTGGCCTCAACTGCCGAGATCCGTACGCGACAACACGATCTTCCTATATAAGCAATGCTCTAAGACCGATGCCAGATGCATCACAGAAAACTATATAACTCTTTCTCAGCTCTGGAAGAACTAGAATCGGTGTTGAAGTCAATCTCTCCTTTAGCTCCTGGAAGGCTGAGTCACATGCTTCTGACCAAAGGAACTTCACCACCTTCTTAGTCTTTATATTCCTTAAAACTAAAATAAATAAATAATGTCAAACATGACATGAATGTTATTTTATAATAAATAATATTTTATGTTTTGAAATTAATAAACATGTTACATAATCAAGTTGATTTTTATGTTTTAATAGATATAAAATATGTTCCACTAATTTACCAATTTATACTTTATAATGAACAAATATTACTTCAAAATAGTAAAAACATCGATGGAAATGTCAGTGTTTAAGAAGTGTTTTTACATGTTTCATGTGATTTTATAAAATTTAATTTCCTACACACATGGGATTTTTATTTTATAGTTTGGGTATAATATTGAAAATTAGTGTGTATAAATGTTTTACTAATTCTCACATAAATTTATTCTTAATGGATAAATTTCACAGGTTACAAAACTAGTTTCCTTAATGAAAAATCATAATAAAAAAAATAAGAAGGATTATCATATGAAGAAAAAATGTCTAAAAATGAATTTTATTTCTACAGTGTATTTGTTTATAGATAAAATTATCCCTCACCGCCATTATTATTAAATTTTAATGTCACGAGATTTAACGGATACCTTCTAATAGTAAATACATTAAGTATATTAAATAATTTCAATTCCCATGAACTATAAAATGGTACTCATGGTCTTAATTTCATCACACCTATAAAGTCCATTGGATCATCCTAATTATGAAAAAACAACAAACCAAAATACATCCTCTAAAACAAGATTCATTAGTTTTTTCTAAAATGAAATAATTCATTGTATTATGTCTATCCAAAATAGGGAACCCAAATAATAGGTAATGTTATTAAAAAATAATTTTTATTTTATTTCCATATCAACCTCCATAATTTCATTTCATATTATTCTTATAGAATGGAATGATTATCATGAATATAATTATATATTTTTGTGGTATTTATATTAAATACCCCTATTATCACATCCATCAAAATGGTTATGAAATCATCATACATGTGTATGACAGACTACAACCTTGTGAAAGGATCTAGTTTATTTTCAGTGCCACCTCTCAGGGTTTGTCTTAAGGATGGAAATAATTTTTATATATGATATTTAAGATATTTATAACATAATAATACCATTTTATTAAATATATGACATTAATACTTTTTACAATTCATAGAGTAAGAGACATGATAACATCGCTCGTGTGTACGGTAGACTACCACCTCATGAAGCGATGTGAATAATTTTTTAATAATAAGTCACAAGGAATGAAATATGGGAAACTATAATGAATATAGACATTATAAAAATGAAGTATTTATTATATTAATAATATAATTATTTATAATATATCATTCTCTTTATTACCTTTTTACAGATTGAAAAAGGGATACATTGTTCATGGAGTTGTGGACTAGAGCCTCCTCAAAACGATGTGAATTAACTTACATGACAAGAATGATATATATAACTATATATATTTAAAAAACTCTTTCTTAATCATATAATTATCATTATGTAATGATAAAAAATTTCATAAATTTTTTTCTATAATACCCCTTGAAAATTAGAAACGTTACATACACATATGTTTGAACTACCATCTCCATGATCCTAACATTTGCCCATTTTTAATTTACATATTACAAAAATTAGTTTTAAATTTTTATTTTATGTATAAAATGGTAATTATTTCATGATTATTATTTAGGATATGTTTAAATAAAAATATCATTCAAAACATCTGGTCAATAGATGATTTTCATTAAAAACCATGTTTTCTATAAATGTTTAAAAAAATGTATCAACAAGGACTTTCAATATAAATAATTATATTTTCCTAAATAAATGTTCTAAATGATATTTAATAAATATGTTTTTCATTTAGGGGATGATTTAAATGATATTGATTTTCAAAAAATTTATGTTTAAAACATACGATTTTTAAAATGGGTAGTGTATTTTCATAGAATTATTTTTAATTATCTTTTAAAGGTATTTACATTCATCAATGTAAATAGCCATTGTTGTTACTTATGATCCAGGGATGATATATTTAAATGAAAACAATAATCACCCATTCTTAAGCATTAAACCATATCATAAATTCTACTAGATTTCACATCATTGCATTCTAAAAGATCATTTAGGTTTAGTGTTTTAGGATGTTATGACATAATTCATTAATGTCAACCCGCAAACATAAAAAGTGGGACACACTAAAATAGAATCCAATTATTTCAAAATATTTAAAATTTAAAAAATATAACATGATTTATTTGAAAAATCTTCAAAATATTTATCTTGACATCTATCATTATCTTAAACATTCATATAACCTATGAAAAACATTTAAAAACTTTTTTTCAGCATACAAATCATTGTATGTGATATAAAATAAGCAATGAAACCATTAGTTAATGAATACTTGTAAACATATGAAATCATTTAAACAAATACATACCTTTTAACAATAAAGTATCATATACAAACATTGTGAAACAAGATATTTCCATAATATATATATATAATTCATAAAACCATAAAGGTAATTTGGGGAATTGCTTACTCAATATTATAACCCTTACTACTGATTTATGATTTGTAAACCTTATCGCTACCTTATAATATATCCCTCATGTCTACCTTATGGTGTGAGAATTGCAGTTACACGTTTGGTAATTGTTTGTATGACGTCCAACACAAACATAAAAAATGCATTGGAGGGAGATATAGGTCCCACCCATCATCATAAAAAATTCCCAAGAACTATAACATAATCATAAAACATGAATAGTTTAATCAATATATTTCTTTTGGATTTTGTAGAATATAATTTTAAAAGTAGCGTTTTAAATAAAAGAACATTAAAAATATCATAGAATTGAAGTGGTGATTAATTAAATGAAATGGATATGTGAATAAACTATAAAAACACGTAATAAAACATAATAAAATAATAATTCAGTATGTAAATAATCTGAGTACAACATAATTAGCGATGTAAATTGTTAATTCAAAGAATAGATATTGGTGTATCGTCCCGGTTTTGGGTTCCACTGAACAGGTTCCCCGAACACGGTTCACCAAGTGACCTCAAGTGCATTTCCCCAAACGCCAGAGGCTACCGACTAGCAGCGAGGGCCCAGGTCTAATAGTGGGGAAACTATGCCCTCATTTGTCAAAGTGTAGCGCAATGGAATATAAATTAAAACATACAACATGCAGTGGAAGCAGAAAACCATGTACAACTGAAATAAAAAACTGCAGTAGATATAACTAACTGTATATAAAAAATGATGCAACATGTCTCAAGTTCTAATAAAATATCCAGATCAAGTTATACATCTATACAGTACAATGGAATGTAGAGTACAACAAAAAAATTCAAAACAACTGGTAGTGGCATCTCAAACCCAGGCTCGGTCCCATCCCCTCCTACTCCACAGCAACAGTCAAGTACCTGTATAGGGACTCTTGCCCCTATCCATAGCTACAACAATGTAATATGTTTGGGCCGAAAATCATGATCCAAATAGGGTGTGAGAAATATACCTCAGTAGGCACCCACCAAAGGCCCGTGGCCAACTACGTGTAGGCATGGGACAACAGTGTGCAGTAGTAAAATGAAATAAAGTAAGAAGTACTCAAAAGTAACTAATTACCAGTTATATTTCCATTTTATTATCCATTTAATCCATTTTATTTATAATATCACCACAGTAAATATTATAAATAACCAGCTAATGTCCTCACACACATAAACCCCTACCCTCAGGTAAAGAGTATCCAACACCAGAATCTGCCCTCAGGCGTAACAGAGTTCTTCTTAAGGCATATGTGGTGTCGCCCATAGGTACAGAATCAGCTGCCCACAAGCACTGAAGAAGTTACCCTCAGACCGAAAATAACTACTGCCCTCAAACTAAATAGTGCAGTGCACACAGGCTAATTACAACAACGCCCTCAGGCTATACAGGTAACCGGGACATTCCCAACAAGTAAATAATCAGTAAAAAAAATTCCTCTCAAGGAAATTTTACAATTACTAATCTAAAGTAATATCCTAGGGTATCCTGGCCAAATGACAAAATAGTGGAACACACCCACGGGGGTGGTTCCGAATCCAAGAAACAATCCCAACCAGCATTTTAATATCACATTTAAATCACTTATTCAAATCTAGGTGTTTAAAATAGATATGTCCATAGCCACATGACACCCCCAACATGGGTTCGTGGTTGCAAAACACACAAAACACACGGCAGTTGAAAAAAAAACCAAGCCACCTACCTTATACACCAACGAGCGGTATACGGGAATGCCGATTCTAGAAACGCCCAAGAATGGCGTAGAAATGAGGTAAGAAAACTTTCATTCAACCTCGTATAACTCTCGTTAGAGAAATAATTGGTTAGAAACATGCTAGGAGAATAAAGGGCTTACCCGCACGGTTCCAACGTGATTGGTGGAAGCGAGATCCGATTCCCGGTGCTTGATCAGTTGATCCACGAAGATCAGGCCTTTCTCCCGACCTCCTTCCTCCAGTTGTATGCCAATCCTGGGAACAAGGTTGTCTACTTCCCATTTTACGGGAAAATAACAAATTACATGGCATGTACTTCCAACTACATGGCGTGTACCCCCTTCAATTAACTGTTCCTCTGGCGGCACTACCACACTGTTAATCTGTCGACATGAGTACACGGCTTATACTCCTGAGTACACGGCGTGTACTGCCGCCCAGCTAGCATCTTCTCCACTACCTTACTATTTCGTCCTGTCGACTGACTACACGGTGTGTAAGGGACCACTACACGGCGTGTACTTGGTTCCTACACCCTTCGTCACCGACATGGCTACACACCCCGTGTACCCATCCCACACGACCAGAAGTACTCGGCGTGTAGAAAAGTACACGATGTGTAGTTCCAAAACATGGTATTTTTTCCCCATTTTCCATATTTTCTCAAAAACACTTAAGGAAATGGGAAAAGAATAAGCCTGTACCTAAAACCTAAGAACCATGTTCTTACAAACACCCCCCCATATAGAAATTTATCCCCAAATTTCCCTTCCATGGGTAAAGAAGATATATCCGTGAATAAATCTGACCACTGACCATGTACGTCGGACACCCGCTCCCAAGTTTCATCCTACACTCGGCCATGCTGCCATAGCACCTGTACGAGTGGAACTGATTGGCCTCGGAGAACCTTCATGCTCCTATCAACGATACGAATCAGATGCTCCTCAAAGGACACATCCATCTAAACCTCAACCTCCTCTGGCTGAAAGGTGTGAAACAGGTCTGAATGATAGCGATGCAACAGAGTTACGTGGAAGATGTCGTGCATGGCTCGGTACCGCTGTGGTGACTGCAACCGATAGGCGACCAGACAGACTCTCTCCAAAATATCGAATGGCCCCACATACCTTGGTGAAAGTTCACCCTATCTCCGGATCTGCTTGTGTCCCATCCTCGGAGAAACATGCAAGAAATCCTGCTCCCCAACCACGAACTCCAAAGGTCATCTACGGAGATCAACATAAGACTTATGAAAAGACTACGTGGTAGCAATCCACTTCTGAATCAACTGGACCTTATCAGAAGTCTTCTATAAAAGACGTGGTCCCGTAAAGCTACCTCACCTTCCTCTGACTAGCACAAAGGTGATCAGCATGGCCTACCATATAAAGCCTCTTAAGGATCCATCTCGATAGTTTCCTAAAAAATGTTATTGTAGGCATACTCGAGTAGGGGTATATGCCTCTCCCAAGAGCCCCCAATGTATAGGACGCATGCAGGCAGCATGTCCTCAAGAAACTGTATCGTACGCTCTGACCGGTCATTGGTCTAAGCAGCAGTACTCAGAATCACCTGTCTACCTAGTGCCCTCTGAAAACTCTGCAAGAAACGAGAAGTAAAGCGGGCATCCCTATCTGAAAATATAGAAAGAGGGACCCTATGAAGACGTATGATCACTCGGATATACATCCATCTGAGCTCATCAAAACCAAAGGTCTCCCTGATCGGCAAGAAGTTAGATACCTTCGTGAGTCTATCCACAACAACCCATACGGTGTCATTTCCTCTAGGTGACCTCGGTAATCTAGTCACGGAATCCATCGTGAAATCATCCCATTTACACTCTGGAATGGGTAACTACTGTAACATGATGGATGTCCTCTGGTGCTCTGCCTTCACCTGCTGATAGGTGGAACACCTCGTAACAAAACCATCTATCCCTCTCTTCATACCCGGCGACCAGTATTGACACCTCAAGTCACAGTACATCTTGATAACCCAGGGATGAACAACCCAGGCTGAAGAATGAAAGTCCTACATCAGCTCCTTGCGTATATCCCCTTGAACCCATACTCATCCATGGAAATGAAGTAACTCATCATCGCCTTTATTCCATACCATAGAAGGGTCCTCACTTGCCACCGACTCCCATAGAACTAGGCCTTCTAAATCAGATAGCTGCCTCATCCTCACTCTATCCAGGAGGGTAGAAGTCACAGCTAAAGATGAACGATAATTCTTCCCCTGACTATCGTGCACCTCCAAATGCATCTCAGAGAACAAACCCATAAGCCTCCACTCACCACTGGCCTCCTGCACTCCCTATATCTGAGTCTTCATGCTCAGTGCATCAGCTATTGTATTACCTTTACCAGGTGTGTTGGCAAGCTCAAAATCGAAGGACTGTAGGTACTGGACCCACCTCCTCTGCCTTAGATTTAGGTCACGCTGAGTAAAGATATACTTGAGGCTTTTGTGGTCGGTTAAAACCACAAAATGATCTCTCAGAAGATAATGCCTCCAACAGTGAAACACACACACACCCGCAACCAACTCGAGATTATGCATCGAGTAATTCCTCTCATGTGGCCTCAACTGCTGAGACCCGTACGCAACAACTCGGTCGCCCTACATCAACACTGCTCCCAGTCCAATACCTGATTCATCATAGTATAATGCATAGAACATCCCCTTCTCTAGGAGTATTAGGATTAGTGCTAATGCCAACCTTCCTTTCAGGTCCTGAAATGATGTCTCACAATCTTCTGACCAAAGGAACTTCAGACAATTCTTAGTCAGACCTGTCAAAAGTGCTGCTAAGCGGGATAAGTTTTGTATGAAGCGTTTGTAATAACCAGCCATCCCTAATAAACTCTATATCTCAAACACGTTCTTAGGCTACTCCCACAAAACTACTGCCCTCACCTTCTCTGGGTCTTCTGCAACTCCATCCTCTGAGATAATGTTATCGAGGAAGTGAATATGGTCCATCCAAAAGTGGTACTTCGAGAGCATAGCATATAGCCGATGCTCTCCCAGTGTACCCAATACGATGTCAAGATGGGTGCCATGGTTGTGTTGATTGTAAGAGTACACCAAGATGTCATCCACGGATACTACCACAAAAGAATCAAGATATAGATGGAACACATGATTCATCAGATCCATGAAAACTAATGGCGTTTTCGTGTGTCCAAATGGAATAACCATGTACTCGTACATACCATATATACTCTGAAATGTTGTATACGGTATATCCAATGGTCTCATGCGTAGCTGATGATATCCAGATCTCATGTAAATCTTCTAGACCACTCATGCTCCATGAAACTGATCGAAAGGATCATCTATCCTTGGAAAAGGATATCCATTCTTGACCATCAACTAGTTCAAAATTCGATAATCCACATAATGTGTTAGGGTACCATCCAACTTCATCACAAAAAGGACTGGAGAACCCCAACGACAAGTATTGGGTGGGATGAAACCCTTCACATGTAACTCCTCTAACTACCTCTTGAGATCTTGCAACCTAGGTGTGGACATCCTATAAGGAGGAATGGACATAGGTGCTACCCATGGGACAAGATCGATAGTGAAACCCACCTCTATCTCTAGAGGTAGACCTGAAAATTCATCTGGGAAGACATCCCTGAAACGATCAACCACTGGAGGGAAATCCGTCTGTCATGTCCCCTGATCATTCAGATATAAGCTTGCAATCTGGTTTGTGACTCCACCTCGTCCACAATGCTCTGGTCCAGCTCAACTCGCCTAAACATCCCATTCTCCCTTGTATAGAAACTCTCCGCCATCTAGGGACATGAAACGCACCCTGTGGAAATTTCCGTCTACAAAGGCACGGTAGGGAACCAACTAGTCCATACCGTGAATGAAGTCATATCTCATCATCTCTAAGACATAGAGTTCCTAAAGAGAAGGCCACCCACCAACCTCAAGGGGTCACTCCTTGCGCTGATGCACACTGGTCGTTCTAGTCCCCAATGGAGTGTCTAGCGTCATGTATCACAAGAAGTAGAAACACAGAGCCCAAGGCACTCCACTACAGGAACAGATATGAACCTATGTGCAGCACCCATATCAAAAAGTACTGAAGATAATACGTAAGCTACTAGAATACTACCTCTGACTGTAGAAGGTCCGGGATCCTTCTCTTGCTGGGTCTGTTGCATTGCATATGTCTGACCAGTGCCACGGCCTTGCGACACAGCCTGGAAACCATGAGTTGTCATGCCCCTGCTGCCTCTGAGATCCTAGTGTCTGGATTCTACAACCACAACCACTATCTTTGACTGGAAGCCATGATGTATTCTAGTTCCCTGACTGGTAAGAAGCCACTGGTCCTGCTCCCGCACGCGGAGTCTGCACAGAACCCCTCTCACTAGCCACTGGTGGAAACGCCCAACAAAAGCACTATAGATGACCCATCTTTCCCTAAGCTCGTCACCCCACTGGATCTCATGGATACTGTGGCCAATTGTTTAACTCTCTTCCACACTGGTACCACATGACCGGGCCACCTGAAGCATTCTTCTGACTGGTACTGCCTCCCTATGTGAATTTCATCTGTCTCTTCCTCTTGCTAGCAGAAATAGTACCTGTAACTGGTGCTGAACCGCCCTGGCCCACACCACTAGATTCCCATAGGTTCCATTCTATAATTAGTTCCTGGTTCACAATAGAATGTATATGAGGTAACATGAAAACGTTCACCAGCACCCAGATGTCATAACAAAGACCATTCTCGAAATGTCTAGCTCCCAACGTCTCATAACCCACCAAAATGGGTGCAAAGCGTTGATTCTTGGTGAAATGAGAAGAATAGTCCATCACTGACATAGAGCCCTACTGTAGATTCATGAACTCTCAAGCTCTATCTGCCCTCAGAGTCTCTGGGAAAAGGAAGTCATAGAAGACTGCCAAAAAATCTTCCCACGCCATGTCTCTATGATCCCCTGACTAGGTGGTAGCATCCCACAACCTCTTGGCAGAATCATGCAGCATATAAGTCGTGATCTTGACCCTCCTCCCTGGAGGCATCTCAAGATGTTTGAAAATAGTCTACATCGACCCCAGCCAAGACTCTATAGTCTGTGGACCTCCATCCCCTGAAAGCATAGGCAGATACTGCTACTGGAAGATACGAGTCAGCTCGTCCATAGATGTGGCAGCTTGGGTGCTCCCTGAAAGTCTGCATGAACCACATAAAGCCTTCACGGAACTACGACTCCACGCCTATGTTCGGTATAGCAGCTGGTTCTGCATCTGGCTCTACTGGAGGATCCACTGGTAGCCCATGGCCCACCATGTTTGGAGTATAATCGTTTCCATTCTCCTGGAGAACACCGTTCAGTCGTCTAGGCGGCATGACACTACAAGGTCAAAGGAACACTTTAGATTCAAGATTTATCAAAGACTGAAAATGAAGGAACCACAGAAGGAACAAGAGGAAAGAGGAATTTCAAAATTTGAAAAACAAGACTACACGGCGTATATACTGTCTACATGGCGTGTATGTGACTTCCCTTCCCCAGCATGGGTCCTCCTACATGGCTAAGCCACACAGCTCTCGTTGAACAGAAACTAAACATCATGTATAATATCTACACGGCGTGTACGATGTTATTTTCTAACGTCCCGTGTCATCTATGACAAGGACGACTACTCAGCTTGAAACTACACGGCATGTTACACCCACACACGGCATGTAAACCACCCCATTTCTCCCACCACACGACTAAGTCCACATGGTCTGTCCTCAGACAAGACTACACGGTGTGTCCCCTAGGTACAAGGCGTGTTCCAAGAGATGTGACACCGACCCATGTGGTTAGTTACACGGCCGAGTACCCAAATCACAGTACACGGTGTGTTCATCATTGACACGGCGTGTTCTGTATAGGAGTTCACCAACCCGTCTTACCAGTTACACGACAGGACTCTGGGTCAAGTCTACACGGCATGTACAAACGCTACACGGCGTGTTCGTCCCAATCTCTTCCCTTCACTGTGTCGCTGCCAACTCGGTTTTGTGACACAGTAATAGACTACACGGCGTTTCCTCAGGGTACACGGAATGTACTCAAAAAGTTTATATTTCTTCCCAAACAGAATGCCATACACGACTTGTTGAGAATACTACATGGCATATATACTGGGTTTTCGGACAATATGCCTCATGAACTTCCCGAAAACCTAGAAATTACTAAAACCAACACCTAAGTTTCAAATTCCGACATGTGGGGGGCCATACTCCCCACGAATCAATGTTTTACATCTTATCTCTAGTATAACAAAATAAGGAGTCAATGATCCACCAAATTCCGCATAATGGGGGCCTATACTCACCAAAAACCGAATTTCGGCGTCCATTCTCTAAACAGGCTCACATAAAATTACCCAATCACACAGCAGGTATTTTATCAGTGCAACTATCACAACAACATGCTTTTCTAACACAACAACAATCACAACAACATGAAATTTCAAATGCACCACATGGCATGGAAACTATGCATGGCATGTGATATCTAGCATGTGCCTATATGATGAATGAGACGACATACCCTCATCTCAATGGGTTGCAACTAAATAGAACACACAGATAAATTATATATAGCAGAATATCAAGTGTGTCACCCAACAGTGAAAACAAATCAACAGTAAATTGCAAAATCACTAAAATTGCAACACGAGGTAAATAGGATTTTCCATGTACACGGGTTAGCTACGCCCAGTCACAACTTATTAACAACTACCGTTCGTCCTATCCCTGACTACGACACCAAATAGTAAGTCAAAGAACAGAACACCCTCTGATACCAATTTGTAATGTCCTGCTTCTGGATGCCACTCAACGGGTGCCCCGAACCCGGTTCTCCACGTGACCTCAAGCGCATTTCCCCAAATGCTAGAGGCTGCCGACTAGAAGTGAGGGACCAGGTTTGATAGTGGGGAAACTATGCCATCTTTTTTCAAAGTTTAGCGCATCGTAATATAAATTAAAACATACAACATACAATGGAATCGGAAAACCATGCACAATTGAAATAAAAAACTGCAGTAAATATAACCAAATGTATATAAAAAATGATGCAACATGTCTCAAGTTCTATGAAAATATCCAGAATATGTTATACATCAATACAGTAAAGCAGAATCCTGAGTACAAAAAAAAGAACATGCAGTAGCATCGCGATCCTAGGCTCAGTCCCATGCCCTCCAACTCAATAACAACAGTCAAGTACATGTATTGGGACTTTTTCCCATATCCACACCTATAGCAACGTAATCTGTTTGGGAAAAAAAGAATGACCCAAACAGGGTGTGAGAAATATATCTCAGTAGGCACCCACCAAAGGCTCGTGCCCAACTACGTGTATGCATGCAACAACAGTTTTCAGCAGTAAAATGCAATAAAGTAAGTAGTACTCAAAAGTAACTAATTACTAGTTATATTTCCATTTAATTATCCATTTAATCCATTTAATTTAAAATATCACCACAGTAAATATTCTAAATAACCAGCTAATGTCCTCAGAAACGTAAACTCCTACCCTCAGGTAAAGAGTATCCAACATAAGAATCTGCACTCAAGCATAACAGAGGATTCCCTCAGGCGTATGTAGTGTCGCCCACAGGCACAGAATCAGCTTCCCACATGCACGGAAGAAGTTTCCCTCAGGCCAAAAATAACTACTGACCTTAGTCTAAACAGTGCAGTGCCCACAGGCTAATTACAATAATGCCCTCAGGCTATACCGGTAATCGGGCCATTACAAACAAGTAAATAAGAAGTAAACAAGAAATTCCTCACCAGGAGATTCTATAATTACTACTTTAAAGGCATATCGTTAGGTATCCTGGCCCAATGGATAAATAGTGGAACACACCCCCGGGGTGGTTCTGGATCCAAGCAATGATCCCAACCAGCATTTTAATATCACATTTAAATCACCTATTAAAATCTAGGTGTTTAAAATAGCTATGGCCTGAGCCACATGACACACCCAACATGGGTTCGTGGCACGAAAAGGCACAAAACACACGGTAGTTGGAAAAACAAACACCAAGCCACCTACCATATACGCCAACGAGCAGTATATACGAACACCGATTCTAGAAACACCGAAGAACAGCATAGATCTGAGGAAAGAAATCATTTATTCAACCTCAAATAACTCCTGTTAGGGAAATAATTGGTCAGCAACACGCTAGGAGAAGAGAGGGCTTACCCGCACGGTTCCAATGTGATCGACAGAAGCGAGATCGGATACTCAGTGCTCGATCATTTGATCCATGAAGATCTTGCCTTCATCCCGAGCTCCTTCCTCCGGTTGTAAGCCAATCTTGTGAATAGTGTTGGATACAGCCCGTTTTAAGCAAAAAAAAGTACACGACTTGTACTTCCAAGTACACGTCGTGTACTCCCTTCATTTAACTGTTCCTCTGGCACCACCGCCACACTGTTCATTCGTCGACATGAGTATGCGGCATGTACTCCAGAGTACATGGCGTGTACTGCCACCTAGCTGGAGGCTGCTCCACCGCCTTACTGTTTCGGCCTACCAACTAACTACACGGCATGTAAGGGACCACTACACGGCGTGTAGTTGGTTCCTACACCCTTTGTCGCCGACATGGCTATGCGCCCCGTGTACCCATCCCACACGGCCAAAAGTACATGGCATGTGCAGAAGTACACGACGTTTAGTTCCAAAATTTTGGATTTTCCCCCATTTTCCATATTTTCTCGAAAACACTTAAGGAAAAGGGAAAAGAATAATCTCGTACCTCAAAACTAAGAACTAGGTTCTTACAATTGGGTTAACAATTCCATTAACATGGGTTCTTCATACAAAAAACGTTTTTACACATCCCTTATAATGTTTAAAATAGTGTTATTAATATTTTAAATAAACAAATTTAGGTTCATAACACCTTATATAATAATTTTATTCCATCATTCTAACTATTTCGTAATGATATTTTGTTATTTACATTGTTTTGGTTGTGTAATTTACATGGTTTCCATGGTTTGTTCATAAAGGATTATCTAGTTGAATAGAAAATAAAATTCAGATGTGGAATGAAGTGGAATTAATATTCCTCCAAAATATTAAATGATACAATAAATAAATATTTCTAGATATTACGATAAATAATTAAATAAACATTAACGATATTTGTTTAAATCATTTTGGTGGTTCTTTGAAAATCATAAATTAATTTCATTATATAATTAAATAATATATATGTATATGTTCATTAAAAATATTAAAGAGTTTGTATCATACACTTTACAATATATTTCAACCTTTGAAATGTTTTTATATCCATATTTTTGTGAAGTAAAGGAAATTAAAAATACATCATCCATGATGTCATAACATTGACACATTGCAGATATTGTTTTAATTTTTAGAAATAGATCGATAGGAGAAAGAACTGTGATGGTTAATTTATTTCATAATCATGATAGAATTATATTATATATATGATACAATGGTTTTCATGCCTATTAGAAAAGGTGTGGAATTGATTATAAGAAAAAATATATAATTGAAACAAAAATAATCAAAATTGAAAGTGGATCTTTACCTCTTGATCTATATTCCTTGAGACCCTTCTTAAAGCCTTTAGTGATGGCCTTTTCCTGAGACCATAGGTAGTTTCCATTGTTATGAGAATTAGGATGTGGTTTTGGTAGAATATAGCCAATTATCTATGATTTAGAGGTGTGAGGAGAAGAGGTGGTGAGGGATGGTATTTATAGTGGTGGAGAAGGGGGGTTTCAATAATTTTAATCATTATTTTATTAATTTTATCAAGGTAAGAGACAGTGTTGGTTCATATTACTAAAAATAATAATGGGATCATGCTAGTTAGAACCAAGGGTGCTTACGTCATCCATGGTGTTAGTAATAATATATTTCACATATACATTATATTTATGGTAAATTACAGTATTTCACTACTGGAAAAAAAATTCATGTATTTCAGAATAATCCAAAATATTCTCCCCATAAATTATTTGACTTGTAGATTTAATAAATGAACTCCATTTTTTGAAAATAATTTTTTAAATATGAAAATTTTTGTTTTTAAATAAAATCATAATTTATTTAAGAAAATTTTTTTTTAAAGAAATATTCAGATTTATAACACCATAATATATTAATCAAGGTCTCATTAAATTATCATATAACCATAATAAAATATAATAATTTTATGATTAAATTTAATGAAAATATACATTCTTTTAAATATTTTAATTAAAAAAATTACATTACATAATTATGAATTAATAAAGAAAATACAAACACATATACTATGATTATAATTTTACATATAAGATCATAAGTTTTATTTGGGAATTTATGGGTGAGGTTAATATTCATTTGGATAAATTACTATTCATAAAGGTAAAATTACTATTCATAAGGGTTATGTTACTATTCATAATGGTCAATTTACTGCTCATAATGGCCATGTTTCTATTCATAAGGGTCATGTAACTATTTATGAATGATTACATTAATCTTATCAGACTCTAAATTTTTTACAAATTACAACATTGTATGTAAATTTTAAAGATTTTGAATTTCAGAAGATTCAAAATTTACTTTAATGTCTAGGTTATAACTATCTCTTTAAAAAAAATTCATGATATAGAGATTACTGGCTCATGCATTTAATTTTTTTAATCTATTGGTGTGAAAAATTATTCCCATATTATTGAAATTGAATCCTTGTGATTTTTATTTACTTAGTAAAATACGTGAGGGTACTTTTCCCTCAGAGCATTTGAATATTCCCATGTCGTTTCATCAACTATGTGGTTTATCTACAAAAATTTAACATAGTGGATTACCTTATTCTATAATAAATTCTCTCAAAAATCATGCATCTGAATAGGTTTATCTTCTTAATAAAGGTTCTCTTCTAGTTGAACTACATTTATGTTCCAAAGTTGAGATAAATTTGGAATATACTTTCTCATCATTAAAACATGAACAACATTTTCAACCTGAGATAAACATACAGGGGAAGATACCTAGTATACGACTAATCCATCATTATGTAGGATTTAATATTGTATGATAAATCATGGACATATCTTTCCATTATTACAAAAACACATAAAACATTTCCGTGGTCGGATTCTTAGAATAAAATGACCACCTATCATAAATGAAAATTATTTCATCCCGTTATCTTCATAAATTTTCATCCTACTTTGATCTTTCTTCATGTTATGATTGATCATTTCCCCTTTTTTAGCCACTTCCTTTTCTAATTCTAGATTCATAAACAACCATTACCCTACATCATCTAAAAAAGTTAGTGTTCAACACCACTTCCTATACAATACCTCAAAATAATTAATTTAAATACTGGAATGAAAATTATTATTATAAGAAATATCTACTAAATAAATATTTTGATCTCAACATTCATAATAGTAAATTAAAAAAGATTGAAGAATTTACTCTAGTGTCTGAATTATTCTCTTGGTCTGTCCATCATATTGAGGATGAAAATCATTGCTGGAATTTAATTCTATGACCAACTACTTTTAATGACCTTTCTAAAAGATATAAGTAAAATTGGGAACACAATGAAATACAATGGAAGGAGGAACTCCTTGTAACATGAAAATATTTTTGAGGTATAGTTATTAAATCTGATTAGAATCCATAGTATCTAAAATAGGAATGAAATTTGATTATTTGGTCATATAATCAACAATAACCCAAATCACACTGTAACCTTGATGAATTTTTGTTATTACAACCATGAAGTCCATTGATATCTTTTTTCATTTCCACTCTACCACTAAAAAAGGATAAATAGTCCCCATTGGTAGTTGTCTCTATACATTAACATATTGAAATGCCAATCATTTCATGGTAAAAATCTGCACTATCTCTTTTAATTTCATATCACTATTAATATTCCAAAAGGCATCTATACATTATTTTACTCTAGAGGCGAACTAAAAACAAGGAACTGGGATCTTACCAAAAAATTATTTCATTAGTTGGGAATCCCAAGTAACACATAATATTTTTCCAAATTTAACATCCCAAGATTCCACGATATGTTTCTCTTTGAATAATACAATAGCGTGTGATGTACGCAACACTGAGTTCAAGGGAATCAGAACCTATCAAATTATCCATTTCAAAAAATTAGGTTATTAATATTAAATACCATATTTATTATATCATATATATTGCATATAATTTTATCATTCATTTTTGGTGTTCCATAGACATAATATAAGGACAAATTCATTTTTTTATAAAAGAACTATTTTTTTTCAAAAATGCAGTTTTTCCACGTTTTAATGACTAACCCTTTTTAAATACAAAATTTGAAAATTTTATATATTAAATTTGATGAAATTAAATTCCCTAATTAGAAGAAGGACATAAAAAATTTAGTTTGGATAAATATTTGGTACTTTTATGAAAACTATCTTATTTTGATGAATAGTGAAAGCAATAAATTTTAATTAAAAACAACTTTTTTAATCAAAATAATTTATATTGATAAATAAAAAGTTTGAGTCACTTTAAAGTATCATTAGATTATATTTTTATCAGATAATATAATTTATATCGTTGGACGTATTTTCACATTTACATTTTACATAAACAGGTGTTTATCTTTTGATAGTTTTTTATTAAAAATCATCTTTTTTGGTTTTAACAACGGAAATTAATTTAAAATTAATTTATGAAAATTATATGTCTATAATCTAGAAAAATTGATTACATATTTGGAATTAGTATTTCAAAATTTTGTAAATATGTAACTTTTAATTTTAGAAATTATGAATATTTCTTTTATTAAATATTTTATTTTCCAGTGTTAATGGTTAAATCTAGTAAATAAGAGTAAAATATAATATAATAATATTATTAAATTATCTAAAACGTGCCCCAACCCTATGGGATGATATATTTTAGACAATGATAATCCATAGGTGTATAGTGGGACACCATATACACATGGGAGTGAAAATGATATTTTATATTAATTAATTTAAAGTAAAGTCAAAAATATCATAAACATGTATCTTTTAGTAAAAAAATGTATATAGGGTGATATAATTGATCTATTGAACTTTAAATCTGAATTTTAAAAATAAAATTATTTCCTAAATTGTTATATTTTATTTGTAATTTTTAGACATAAAAAATATTTATTTATCTATGACACAATAATGATACAATATTTTATTTACCAATGAAAGAATCAAATAAATGATATTATAAATATTAAAATAAATATATTTTGAATGTTTAGATGACATACACGAATGTTATAAGTAAATATGATATATTTGAGTTGATTTAATGAATTGTTTTCAAATTAATAATGTTTTTTGACTTTCAAAAAAACCAAATTCTAAATAGTGTCAAAATTGACATAAATGAGATTTTAAAACAAATACAATAATATTTAATTATATAATAGTCCTAAAAGTCTATGGTTCGGACAAATGAATTATATTAGGATATATATATATATCTTTAATTAATCACTATAGGTTCACATGGCATTTTATAGTATGTTTATTAACCATATAATAAAAAAATACAAGGAGACATGTGAAATGTTAAACTGTTTAACCAAGAGTTAAATCTAAATGATATGGTTAATATGGTAACCTAAACATGAAAAAAAACCTATTCTTTTATATTATTTTGACCCATAACCACCTAAGTCTCAATATAAATCTATTTTGAGCCATTATAAACCGAAAATGATTTTATAATAAAAAAATATTTCATGCTTTTCTTAAAGTGGCCATCACATCTCTTATAAGAGGATACTTCACAATCTCTCAAAATAACACCTCCAAATCATTTTGGACAGGCAAAAACCTGCTCAAATATCCTCCAAAATACACTTAATTCATCCTAGAGGCCTTAATGTGATTATAATTCCATCCTATGGAGCTATTTTGTTCAAATCAAAAGGACGCACCTGAAGAAGAGGTATTTATTTCATCACCTATTTCAATGATCATTTATTCTTCCACTTCTTCTTTCATTGTTGTTTCCAAACCAAAATAATTAATCTATTAGAATCTATATTCTGTGATGTTATTATATATATGGCACAACCATATTTTTTATTCTATCCATTCTATAGATGATAATGTTACCATATGTGCATATGTACAGCTAATCATCTCAACGTCATGGTGTAGTTTGTCATCAAACACATTATAATTTGGATGGGTATAATAACGAATATGAATGAAGTATATAATAAATATAATATGTTAATTATTCTGTATATATTATATAAAATAGAATTACATACGATTTCACCACCAATAGAATGATATTATCAATCGTCTGTAGGTACGGATTAATGTCTCGACGAACGCCTTGAGACTCATTCCCCATTCTAACCATTAAAGAATAATTTTGATTTGATGTTTAAAAATAATATTAAAAAGCATAATGTTATTATTGATATGAATATAATACATCCTATTCATAACAAACATTTCTTCTATAATGAATCATATGATGGAAAAAAATCGGTAACATCAGAAACAATAATACTAATAAAATATTATTAGAAAAACAAGATTAAAAGATAATATATAATATCATATTACTGTATATGGTTATTTTATAATTTAATAATAATTTTTTTCCCGTTATACAACAGGTTAAAGTACCCTCAACTAAGGAAAAATTCACAGTAAGGATTAATTTTACAATCTCTTTATTATCTAAGGATTTAAATACACAAGTATCTACTGGGTCCTCTTTATCATCCATTTATGTGTTTCTTTAAAATTTATATCAAAATATTTTTACTATTTTATATACTTTGGGTTAATGTAATATTTACCATTTTATTACTTTTTATAAAATATTTGGAAAGGAATCTTTATGTTGCTTTCGAAACAATGTACTTTCTGACCTTTTAGATAAAATTATGGAAAGAATGTTCTTTATAACTTATACGATGGGTGTGGATATTCACCGTTTTTATAACAACTTTGAACCTTCAGTTAAATGATTATAGGAATATTTAAAAAATAAATTTTTTCTTTTATAATTACGTTACTTTTAAATGATTTCAAAATAGAAAGAGGTATTTCTCTCAAATAGTTTTGATTTCATATATTTAAAGATCCTTTAATGAATTTTACACTTGTTTGAAGTTTCTTTATTATGATAATATCTTATATATTGTATCAAATATTTTGTGATATGCTTGATTGTGGATGTTTTACTTTTATACCATTCATGTTTTATGGTTAAAGTAATAAAATTTCGAATGATAGTTTTAATATGAGTGTTTATGTTATATTTCAACCATTTCATATAAGGAATGTATGTGACAGAGTAAGTGATGGGTGGATCCCACTATATCTCATTGATGCATTGATAGGTCTCATGAGACAAACTAGTATATTAGCACAGGTCCATGAATAAATATTTATTTGTAGTCTGGGAATGAGGCCTTGACTATGTGGTTATGATGTCAGGAAATATACATTCCATCATTATGAAATTATATATTGATATTTCATGTGATTATTTTACCAGTAGAATATCCATGTTAATAATTAAATGGAATTATTTGATTTATATCTCTCATATTATATGGAATTTTAATTTTAAAAGGCTTTTGTTTTATTCTCATACATTTCCTTAAATTTTTAGGCATATTTATGAATGTTTCTGTTATATTTTTATCCTTACTGAGCATCTGATGTCACCCATTTCTTATGTTTTATTTTTCCTCGGATGAGATGTAGAATATTATGACTGACTAGTAGAGATAGGATAAGGGATATTAATGTGTTCTATAAAGACACAATGTTGGTATTTTTAATTCATAATGTAATGTAATATTTATCTATTTATCCAGTACTTCCAAAGCTACGAAAATTATCATTCGTTTGGAGACATGATTCCTTGTATCATGCCAATGTTATGTAATAATTCACTAACTCTCGGTGACTAGGGCATAGGGCGTTACATTTGGTATCATATGGTGTTTAGTACAAACATTGGAAGCTAGATTTATAAAAACATTGATGAGAGAACATTACCCTATAATATATTTTGATGATTAATATAGATGAAATTCCTATAAATTTACTTATTTAGAGATTTTGGGTATTTTACAAACATTACAACCCTGTCAGTATATAAGTAGGTTGAGGCATCTCTGGCGTAGATGTACGTAGGAGTGAAAACACTAACAAGGAGTTTTGGGCTTGACCAGCGGTATCCTAGTACACGACAATGGGCTTCACTGCACTCTTGGTTATGACACACCCATAGGATATGCATAGGACAATTCACATTTTATATAAAAACCATAGTGAAGTATTAATGAGTAAATAATTACTCATAGAAACCATTTATTTATGATTATGTATTATATACATAAACAATTCAATTTATGTTATGTGTTTTACATGTTTGGAAGTATGTATTGTGATTCATAAACAAATATATTGTATGCCACTGTTTAGAAATGGTGCATAGTTAAAGGAATGTATATCGTATCAACACACATAATCTATGTAAGGATTCCCATCCTACTCAATATAACTATACTGGAGCTCGTGATGCAACTGGTGCAGATCAGCTTGTCACAATTGCGGGATAACTCACTTAGGTTATAAATAATAACCTTAGCCATATGGAGCACACCAATCCACAACACGGAGGATAAATGATAGACCAATTCATGAGGCACCAACTACAAACATTCAATGGGACTACAAATCCACTTGTAGTTGATAAATGGATAAGTTCCTTAGATAAAAAATTATATGCATTAGGGAGTAGCGAAAGGAAAAAAGTTATCATGGTATTTTATCACCTCACTGTAGATGATGATCAATTATGGTAACTAATTCCAAACAAAATGGAGTATGAATAAGTATAAAATATGGAAAGGATGGATTTTATAGATATTTTCATAGAAAACCAATTTCCTCATGACCATCAATCGGATATGGAACAGAAATTTCTGAGTCTGAGGAAAGAAGAAGATGGAAATTTCACAAAGTATGAGGCTAACATTACAAGTTTAGAACGACATGATTTAGAATATATACAAAACCAAAGGAGTAATATTGATGGATTATTTGATGGGTTAAAACCATTTCTCTGTTGAGTGTTAGTCTCACAATCCTTCTCATCGTATGAAGATATAGTCTCTAGTTCAATCAAGAAAGAAAATGAATTCCTTAAGTCTTTTGACATTAAAGTAAAGCAGGAGGATAATATAATGATCGAGAAAGAGTGAGATAAAGGGAAAAAGGGAAAGAATTATTTTCACTTATGTGAAAATTGTGTGAAGAAACACCCCAGTAATTTCCTAAAATAAATTAAAGTTGTCTTGAAATGTGGAGAAAAAGGTCAACATGCTCTTCATTGTAAGAAAAAAAGATGTTATAAATGTTGAATTCTATAAATGTAAAGAAATAGGGAATTATGAAAATGAATTCCCTAAGCGGCAAAGAAACTTACCTCAAAAAGGGATAAGGGAGAAAGCCGGAGATTATGTTTTTACTACAGTTGTAGTGCAATAATTAATGAATTTGTGTTTATTGATTAAAAAGTTATATTCTGTTACTAAGAAAATTGTGATATATATATAAGGATTGTACTGAATTAATTTTTGTTATCATTATTTTTTAAAAATGTTGAAGTTAATTATTTTATCATATGGGACAATAACAGCAACATTACGTTGTTGCGGGAATCTAAGGTTGCAATTGATATTGGAACTTAGAAATCTTTTAGAGAGAGTTTGGATAGAAGTTTTTTGAAAAATTATATTGGTTGGAAGTGATTACATTTAAATTTTAACAGTGTTTCTTAAGAAAAAAACATTTCATAAGATTATTTTGTGAAAATTATAATACTATAGTTTTAAAAAAGTAGACAACCTGTAGGTCCGATGATAACCCACCACATCGGAAAAAACTACCGGAATTCAACCCACATCCAAAGTGTGACAAGGATTTATCACCTACCACTTGCCTGCTGGAAGTCCCTTGTTATTACAAAAACTTTTCTTCATTTAAATTGTATATTTTTATATATATAAACCTATACGATTAATATAAATAGAATATTTTTATGTTATATTATGTTTTGGATTGAAAGATGAGTTTGTGGTATATATTTCTTAAAGGATTTATCTATACTTGCCCAATGTTCTTTTTTATATCCTAATCACTTATGTTTTGTGAAACTGATGATATCTTAAACCATCCTTGATTTATGGATTTGAGGCGCTCATTTTTACATTCACTTGTTTGTAATTCATTACCACATTCAATCCCTATAAATATTTATGTTTTCCTCCAATTATAATTTCCAACAATGTTCTCTGATTCGAAATCCCAATTTATGGGTTACTTCTTCATTTACACATCCCTCTTATTAAGACAAAATATTATTATCCTTATTTCCGATGTGGGTTTCCAAAATGGTGTTTTCTTTTTTTTTTTATAAATTTTTATTTTTTTAAAATAATATCAAATTGATAGGAAACAATTTATTAATGTACGGAATAATGTAACACCCCAATCATCCACAATACATTTCTCTTTGAATAATACATTACTGTGCATTGTAAGCTATACCGAGTTCAAGCACCTCACGACCTATATAATTATCCAAATAAAAGTGTTATGAATATTAATAACCACATTATGAATTTTATATATATCCCAAATAATGTTAACATTCATCTTTTGTGTTTTTTTAGACATAATATAACGACAAATTTAATTATTCTGATAAAAGAAATATATTTTTTAAAAAAAAATACATGTTTCGGGATTTTAGTGGTTGTCCTTTTTAAATACAATGTTTGAAACTTTTATACATACAATTTGATGAAAATAAATTGTTTATTTGAATAGAGACTTAATAAAGTTAGTTTGGATAATTTTTTGGTACTATTCTAATAACTTTCATATTATTATGAATGGTGAAGAATACAAAATTTTAATTAAAAACAGCCTTTTTAATCAAAATAATTTATAGTGATAAATTATAAATTTTGTGGTTTTAAATTATCATCAGCATATATTTTAATATTTTAATGTAATTTAGTTCATTTTATGTAATTTCACATTTAAATTGTTTTTAAACACATGTCAATCCTGTAATAGTTTTTATTTCATAAAAACCGGTTTTTTGGTTTTAACAATGGGAATTTATTTTAAATTTATTTCTGCAACTTATGTGTTTTGAATTTGTAAAATGGACTCTATATTAAAAATCCTAAGGTCTAAATTGTGTAAATATGGAACTTTTATTTCTAGACATTTTGAATAGTTACTTCAGTAAATATTTTATTTACCATGGTTAAAGGGAAAATCTGATAAATAATGGTATAAAAAACATTATAATAATATTCAATTACTCTAACACATGTTCTAACCATATTGGTTTATACAGGTCTGACTAGGGTCATACTTGGGTCTATTTGGGGATCCTATTGAGCCACATGGGTGTGATAATGACATTTTATATAAAATAATTTATTGAAAAGACAAAGATAACATAAGCATGTATCTTTTAGTAAAACTTATTTTATATGGGGTTATATAATTGATCTTTTTAACTATAAATATTATTATAAAATATAAATATATTTACTACAATATGATATTTTATTTATAAATTTTAGACATAATATAAATATATTAATTTATGACACAATAATTATGTAGTATTTTCTTTAATAATGAAATAATTAGATAAATAGAATTATAAATATTTGAATAAATAAAATTTGAACATTTTGATGTTATCCAAGAATTTTTTCAGTAAATATGACATTTTTGGTTTCATTTAATGTATTATTTTTGATGTAATCATGTTTTTCTATTTTTCAAAAAAAAACCAAAAACTATATATTATCAAAATTGACAAAAATGAGTTTATAAAACAAATACAATATAATTTAATTATACAATAGTCATAAAAATGTATGTTTCGACCAATGAACATATGTAATAATATATATATCATTAATGAACCACTTGATGTTCTATTGGAATTGTATTTTATGATTACTGACAATAAAATAAAAAAAAAGCAAGGAGGCATTATAAATGTTAAACTATTTAACGTAGAGTTAAATCTAAAAGTTATGTTTAATATGGTAACCTAAACTTGTATAAAACTTGTTTTTTGAGAGGAATTCGACCCATAACAACATAGTTCTCGAACTAAATTCATTTTGATACATTATAAATGGAAAATTATTTTATAATAAGATAATATTTCCTACATTTTCTTAAGTGACCCAACCTCTCTTACAAAAGGGTACTTCCCATTCTCTCTAAATCGCACCTCCAAATCCCTTTGGATCAGCCAAACCCTACTAAAATATCTTCCCAACTACCCTCAATTCAACCCAGAGGCATTAATTTTATCAGAATGACAACCTACGAGGCCATTTTGTTCAAATCAAATGGAATCACCCATAGAAGAGATATTTATTTAATAACCACTTTCAATGTTCATTTATTCTTTCACTACATCTTTCATTATTGTTTCCATAAAAAAATAATGAATATTATCCCTTATACATACTGTGATGTTATTATAAATATGGTACAACCATGTTCATTATTCTATCTATATTATAAATGAAAAATTCATCATATGTGCATATGTACGGTTTACCGTCTCCACGTCGTGGTGTAGTTTTTCATTCAACACATAATTTTTTTGATGGGTATAATAATGAGTATAATTGATGAAAATAATAATTATAATCTGTTAATGATTATTTATATGTGATATACCATCCAAATACATATGATTTCACCATCAATATAATGATATTATCTTTCGTGCGTACGTACAGATCACTGTTTCCACGAACGTGATGAGATTCAATCCCCATCGTAACTATTCAAGAATTGTTTTCATTTTATGATTAAAAAAATATCTAAGAACATAATATTATTTTTTATATGAATCAAATACATCTGATCCATAATGTATATGACTTCTCCAACAAAACATATGAGGAAAAAAATCAGTAAGACATGAAACAATAAAACTAATGCAATAATACAATAAAACAATATTAAAAGATCATATATAATATAATATTTATGTATATGGATCTTGTATAATTTAATAATAATTAATTCACCATTATAAAGGAGGCTAATGTACCCTCGACTACGGAAAAGTACTAGGTAAGGGATAAATTGTCAAACTATTAATTATCAGAAGTTGTTAATACGTAAGTATCTATTGTTTCCTCTTTATCATCCACATATGTTTCTCTAAAAATTTTATTTAAATACATATTATATATTTACTAGTTTATTGGTTAATGTTATTTATACCCTTGTTTTAATTTTTGTAAAATTGTTGGAAATGAATCTATCTGTCTCTTTCTAAACAAGGTACTTTGTGACTTTTCGACAAAAATATTGAAAGAATTTTTTTAGATTATATTGTGGGTATTGATATTCTCCGCCATTACAACACCTTAGAACATTCACATACAAGACTACAAGAATATTTTGAAAATAAAAATTTTCTTTTATAATTACTTGATTTTTAAATGATTACAAAATAAATAGAGATATTCACTCATATTGTTTTGATTTCATCTACGTCAACATAAATTTATGGATTTTACACTTGTTTGATGAGCATTTATTATGATAAAATCTTCTATATTTTACTAACGGTTCGGTGATATTTTTTAATGTAAATGTTTTTTTATACAATTCATGTTTTATTGTTTATGTAGTAACATTTTGTATGCATGTTGTAATATGAATGATTATGTTATATTCCAAAATTTTTATATGAAGAATGCATTAGACATAGTAATTGATAGGTGGATCCCGTTGTAGCTCCTCGATGCATCGTTAGGTCTCACGAGAAAAACTAGTGTCTTTTCACAAGGTCTTGACACAATCTTTATTTTTAATCTTGGAATGAGACCTTGACTATCTGGTTATGATGTCCTTCTTTATGAATTCCATCATTATAAATTATGTTATTGATATTTCAAGTGATTATTAAACTAGTAGAATATCTATGTAAATATGTAAATGGAATTATTTTATTTATATCTGCATTATTATTGCTGAATATTGTGTTTAACAGGCATGTGATTTATTCGTATACATTGTCTAAAATTTTTATGCTTATTTATAAATGTTTCAGCTATATTGATATACTTAATAAGCATATGAGCTCACCCATTTTTTATGTTTTGTTTTTTCCAGAACATAAAGAAGTATATTATGACTGACCTCAATGAATAGGCTAATGGATATGAGTGTTTTCTAGGGAACATAATTTTGTTTTTTTCAATTCATAATGCAATGAAAATCTTATATATGTATATAGTACATCAAAACCAACTAAACTAATCAGTCTTTTGGGACATGATTCATTATATCATGCCAATGTTATGTACTAATGAACCGACTCTGGGTAACATGGGTAATGGATTTACAGAAAATATCAAAACACAATATTTATCAAGGTTAAATTCTTAAAACATACCGATTTTACACAATTAAACATTTTTTATTACTCATGTTCTTCCTTATGCACTTACATAATTATATCTATCAGAGACGATTTCAATATCAATGAAAGAAAAAATATAAATTTCATGAAAATAAAATTCCATTCTAAAATTCAACATATAATTTATCAAGGAGACTTGTTCCAAATGTAACATGGTTAATGATGCATGATGTTTTCAACTCAAGCCATCAACCACTTTCTTTTCTTTTCCAGGATTGTAATTGATCACCTAATCATAATCCTTTATAAATTAAATTTATCTTATCTAATCATTTGTAATTACTTATAATTGAATATATAAATAAACTTTTTAAGTTCAGTATATATTTCACTTTGTATCTATATAAATTATGCCTCTGAATTTTCAAAACAAAAACCCTGCTTCTAATTCCAAATCATGCGAGGAAATATTTAACTTATATGGTATTAGTTTTACTGAATCATAATAAATTACATGATCATTATACATAAGAACATTACCATATCCCTTCAATGAATCATCAATTTAGAGGGAATACTCATCATTTCTATAAAGCCTAGCCAAAATTGGACCATTAACCAATATCTTATTTAGTTTATGGAATCCAAAATCCCATTCTTCATCCCAAATAAATACGACCCCTTTCCATGTTAAAATAATTAGCGTGCTAGATTTTAGTGAAATGTTTTAAACAATCCATCAATAATAGCCTACTAATCAATGAAAGAAATGAACATCCATAGCAATAGAGACTCTGTTTTTCCTTGTAATACATTAAAATATTTTTTAATATATCTCCAGAGGTAGGAACTAAGAAAATGTGTTATTCTGAGTCCTAGTATGCCCACAACTAATTTTATAAAAATATTAAATATTTTTATTCTATGTACGAAGTGGAAAAATGATATATCTCAAAAAATAGCCCAGTTCAGAAATACGAGGCCATGGTTGAGTCTGGAGCATGGTGTTTACCCGAGATAGGATATAACATTTTTCAGCACATGCCCTATAAATAAAACATTATCAAGGATGTAACAATAAATTAATTTCTTAAATAAATTTAGATTATTTGGATGATACATTTAATAACTTCTAATTGGGACTCATATTGGAAATCATATAAACTATTGAGTACCAAGTGCGGTGTTCACCATAGCAGCGACATTAGGTGAGAGGATGCAAGAGGATAGGTTTTCACAACCGTTGACTACATACATGATAAATCCTATAAATAAGTATTTGAAGAAATGAAAAATGGTTTTGGAAAATTCTCTCGCACGGCCAACAGACCTCCTCCTCGTCTACCATTTCAAAATCAACTCTATACATTTGGAAGACTGTGATGAGATTACAGATCTGAGCATATTAGAGCATGGAAAACACAATGAAAAATCAAAAATCTAGGTTGGATTCTTCTTTCATATTTTGTATTTCCCCAACTAAATTTCTATTCGTCAACATTGATTTCATATCGTTTTTTCTACATTGAAATCATTTGTCGATGGCTTTACTAACACAAACATTGACCATTTTAAAAAGAGATTTATCATTCTTCCTGTTCTTCACTTGTTCTTTACGAACTACATTGATAAACGTTTAGAAAAAGGAAATAACATACAAACATTGAGAGAATTTTATATATATGACCGTCGTATAACTAGGATTCAGGAGCTATGAAGGGGTTCCGTTTTGATTGTTGGAAGAGGTGCAACAATGAGTGGAAGCAACGCCGACTTTTCATCAAATTGAAACTTCGAAAAATATTTGAGCGAAGCTTGTGTCTGTTTAGATCAGGACCCAAGAATTAAAAATCTAGTTTAATTTCCATTATCCAAGCACCAGAGGTTTCCCAATGGATCATGGATGGGACCACCAGTGCATGGTGGTCTCTGATGGTCTGTAGCACATGCGGAATCCACAGATAGAGGCGACAGTCGTGAGGAGGTAGAAAAATAGAAGGATGATGGTGGATCAACAGAGCATGTGGTACAGTGAAGGTGCACAACGCACTCTATGTCCATGAATCGACAGGACCATATGGGGTGCTCAAGTCGTGGCCTAAGTCTGTCAGCTACATCTTGGAGAGGTAGTTTGGGATAGGTGTCAGCAAGCCAAGGCTGGTCGTTGTGGGGAGGCCCAAACAAAATGAGCTGGGGCTGAGCGAGCACTACCGATCATCTGGGACATATTTAAACCACCATAACTCCTAAACAAAACTTTTGTTTTGTGTTTCGTCTGTGGAAACATTATCCAACTTTAGAGATGAACCATTTGAGTCCAATTTTAGAATTTAATATTTCTGGAACCTTGATCGGGTCCAAAAAATTCCCAAATGATAATAAATATATTATTATTATAAATATCAACACATCATAAATTCTGAATTAAATTTCAATTCAAGATACTTTCAGAAACATCATGAACTAGAAATTAAGGAGGACGTTTCAAGACCAATTTTTTGCGTTTAAATGAAAATCAGGGTGCTAGCCCCATGATGTATAGATTGAGAGTGTTTGGTTGAAATTTAACTTCTTTGATTGGTGTCTTTTTTGTAAAAATGAATTTTCAATATTTTATGTTTTCCTGTGAGGATCCCAATGGTGAAATCCAAATATTTTATTTCAGAATCAATATGTGGGACCCATGAGGCACTCTCTAGGTATTGTGTGGTGGAATGCAGTTTATTCCCTAGGTGTCGAAATAAAGGGAATGAATAGTTTATCTTCTTCACTTTTCCATAGGGATCGCAATGGTATGATATATTTTATTATATGGGTCCTTTCAAGGAGTCATGTTAGTAGAATTATGTTTTTTCCCTTTGGAAAAACAGCAAGCATCATGTTTACATCAGCCTTTTTGCTAGACATGCCATGTACTCTTTGAGTACACTAACTCGTCTATGGGTACTTGTTCATAGTTTAGTACCCGATTATGTATTGTTAAATGAACAGGTAATGAGGTAAGGTCACTAGTCATATTGGCCCCACACATTCGATGATATAATTTATGAATCTTCTATCTCTTGTATCTTCATATTTTTTACTCGGATTTTGTCATATAGGTAGCCTATTCTAAGAGTTTTTTCGCATATAATGTGATGGTACTTTTTGTAGTTACATTCATGATATAATGATAGATGTTAAGATCATGATGCATATTTATGGTGACACTCTAATAAAGTTGTTATCAAGAATAATAACTGTAGGCATAATCAAGGAGGGACCCCTATAAGCATGGGCGTGGGACCTCTACAATTACATCTGAGTGGAATCCCCATATCTGGTAAGGTGTTGGTCCTGGGCGAAGATATTTTCACCACATTGTGATACAAAGGTGTGGTTTCTTGACCATAGAGTGAAATACCCCATTAGCATGGGCCTGAGTCCTTAAAATTTACATCTGATTGGAACCCCTACTGGATAGGGAGTAGATCCTCGATAACCAAGAGTTAATCCCCCCTGATGAACTGTTGTATGGGTCCTCTATGAAGGCAATCAAATCAGTACCCCATGATTCCCAAGGGTGAGGGTTCTCTATGATGTCTATATGAGTGGAACCCCCTGATAAACAAGGGATTGGGTCCACTACTTCAGGTTTTCACAATCAAACTATGTAGATCAGTGAAAAACATAATTTTATGTATCATTGGACTCACAAGGATGAGGGACACCTATCCCACCAAGTCACATCTTCTTAGGTGACCTAAAACTATGTCGGTGAGTATGATATGACCAAATCGTATAGGATCAAAGTGTGGTGAATGATCCCCATTGACATACATGTTCGAGGTAGCGGTGAGTGGTGATGGGAATTAATGATGGATACTATTTAAACTATTAGAGACATTATTCCTGGTATGTGCTGTGAGATAGATATCTCTATAGTCTCCCATTTGGGATTCATTGACTGAGATTATATATATATATATATATCCTTTTTTGAGTATCAACTACGTGGGTTTTTATTACTCTCCTTCTAGGAGAGGTGAGATGAATGAGGTATGACATGTTTATCCTGTGTCTAGGTTCTCATGGTTGGAAGAGTATAATCTCCTACTATGGGTAGAAACATTTCAATGAGATGATTATCTTCTCACCCTTTAAATCTCATTGTATTTGGATGAGTTTACGTTCAATATCTTGTTGGGTTGATCTATAATCTATTATCGCACCTTGTTCGATATGCTGATTTTCACATCTTATTTTTCTCATATTGTTCCCCCTTCACAATTTTGAGTTGTCTTACTGATATTTGTATACTCACCTCTACATGGGATTTCAATTCACGTGTCATGCCTTATGAAGATGACGAACTAGTTGATCGTGACTTCTGAGGATCATAGGGATATGGGTACTTGTGCCATGTATGGTTGTTTCCCTCGGATTTCGGGGATGACCGCCATTGATGAGAGGTTCAAACGTTATGATCAGTTTCTAATGGGTTTTTTCGTAGAACCGGAAACATCCAATGATTCCACATCCATTCGGACATACTTTCCAATGGTAGGTGCTCATTAGTTGTCAACTGATGAGGCTTAGGAATTTTCATTGGTCGAGAGGATGGGAGGTCGGACTTATCACACCTTTTTAGGGGAATTATTGGCTACTCAGGGACTCTCATTATAGATTTAAGTTATGTTCGTGAATCCTTATTACATTTCCAAGTATAAAATAATTTTTCCTTTAGATCTGACAATAAATGATCGATATGTAGGAAATTTAGAGAATCTTGTATATGTATTTTAGGTTCTTCATCGATAGAGAATCATCAGTATTTATTAGAGATTCTTGGTCAATGGTACCCTTCGACATATTAATATAGAAGTCTCTTGGTCATTATGATGACCATGATGATTTTAAAGCCATTCAGTGGGGCACTTGATGTTTATTTTCATTCAAAAGGACATGGATTATTTCAGAGTTGGGATCAAACCCGCAGACGTGCTACCTACGTATGCTTTGTTTAGAAAAGGAATCAAAACCCACGTAGTTCAAGTAACGAAGTATAATGTTTATGATTGATTGCTCAAAGAAGGATTTCATAATTACTTTTACACTCTATGCTCACGTGAGTCATGCTCGGTGTGAGAAACTAGAGGTATTGGTAAAATAATTAGACAATTCTTCCATGAAAGATGCAATCATAAGAAATAATGTGGGGCTTATGTATGTATGACTGCCCAGATAAATTAAAGGTTAGGATTTACTTTAGGGAAGAAATCCAAGAGTAGGGTCCATAAAGCTATATGTGCATTATGGGGATTTTGAATACTCTATCCTGGAGCGTACTCTTGAAATGGAGTCCCATGTTAAGAGATTTTGAAAAAAAAAATTAAGGGAATCGGGGCTTACTCTTAAAGAGGATGCCCGTGTTTGAGTCTGGGGCATACTCCTGAAAAGGAAGCCCAGGTTAGAGAATTATGGTTGGGGCTTACTCCTAAAGAGGATGCCTAGATTTGAGAATTATGACTGGGGCTTATTCCTGAAAAGGAGGCCCAAGTTAAGAGATTATGACGAGGGATTATTCCTGAAAAGGAGGCCTAGGTTAAGGGAATTAAGGTTTGGGGCTTACTCCTGATGAGGATGCCCAGATGTGGGGACTGGGGCTTACCCCTAAGGAGGATGCCCAGATTTGGGAATTTTTAGAATTGGGGCTTACTCTTAAGGAGGATGCCCAAGTTAAGAATTATGACTGGGACTTACTCCTAAAAAGGAGGCCCAAATCAATTGAGTTCTCTCATCTTAAAGGATGAGGATGAATGAATGAAATCTCAATCTTTAATGACATAAAGATGTGTATGTCACTAGGTTTTGAGAGATTTTCCACCGAATTCATTTTAGGTAAGGAAGTCAAATTAAGAAATCATGCCATAAATGACATTGAAATGTGTCTTGAAGACTGAATCTTGAATAGGAAAGGTAGAATGGCTTAAGAGGTGTGAAATAGGCAAGAAGGGCACCCAAAAAATGTAGGGTCATGCAAGTCCTGGCAGGCGCGCAGGTACTGCGTTGGCGCGCAAGTCCTGGTCGCGCAGGTATGCCTGCTTGACATATGGGGTACTTGCGCGACGTTTTATCCAGCAGGGTAATACTTGAGTGACTCTTGATTAATGCCTTTATAATCCTCCTGAGGTTCTTCCAGAAGAAGGGCGCGCAAGTTCTATTGAAGGAGTAATGCGGCGCGCAAGTGTGGCCTTTTCCCTTAAGGGTTGTCCATTGAGGCGCGCAATTGTTGATGAGTTTCAACACTTAATCCTTCCTCCCACTCTTTAGATATTCCCTTCTAGGTAAGAAATTACCTTATAAGTGTTCGGAAGCTTTGATAATAGACTTGCATGCCAAGAGCTGAAATCTGGGTTTCTGGAAAAAATCCCCTTTTGAATGGGGGGTCCACAGGTCTATTTATATGCAAGAGAAGACCTCGGGTGGTTATCACTTAGGTCATGCAAGTCACTTGCGAGACCATCATGCCTCGCACAAGTATACTTGCGTGACAGTGATATAACATGTCCATCACATGTTCTCTTGATCCCTTGTTCATGCCTTTATCGATTTTTGATGTTTTCTTCAAAGGATGAATCAATTTGTGCTATGTCATTTCCCTTTCCATTCTTTTAGACAATGTGACGAAAAGAAGCATCAACAAAAGTCTCCCATCAGAGTTGGATCCAAAAGAAATGTGTATTTGACTCTGAGGAAAAGAAGAAATCCAATGGAAAGGTGGAGCGCAAGTTTGGGCGCGCAAATGAGCTTCGGGCGAGCAGAATCTGGCGCGCAGAGGACATCCTTTATTCGGCGAGGGTACGACGCGTAAATAGGCCACCTGGCCTATAAATATGTGGTCTTTGGCCGCAAATGGCATATGATTCCGAATTCTCGAGCACTCTCCGCACATATCATCTTCATTCCACTATTTCCTCACCGTCGCGCTGCTCTTAAGGTAATAGAACTTACGCGGTGAAAACATGCGAGACAAAAATTTGTGCGGCACATGTAACACTTGCGCGACACATCCATACTTGCACGCCGTAATTCCTTATCCATTTTTCTAAATTTTAGTCACATGTTTTATGAAAAATTAACCCATTTAAAAGTTAGTTTATTCAACTTTTGTGCAGATTCCATGGCTCCTAGGAGAATTGGAATGGCTGATGAACTGGCTAGCAAGCGGATTGATGATATAATGGACATCCTTATACATGATTACAATGATATTTGCGACAGCACTTTCCAAGATTTGGCTAAGTACATGAAGATATATCATTTTAATTTTCCATAGAGCATCCATCTTCCTCTGTGTGGTCATGGTCATCTGCAAGGAGTCAATGTTCCAAATACAATGAACTATACACCTGAAATGCAGCTGCACTGCTACTCCTCTATTTCTGTTATTTTGTGCATTAAGATAAATAACAATGGTGTGAACTTTCCCATTGTCCATCCATGCAATTTCCTTGATGATATGAAAATGAAAAACCCATGGGCTGAAATGTTTTCCACTGACGATTGGTGGAGAGAAGACAAACATGGCATTAGGGAAATATCTAAAAAGAGTACTCTCTCCAAATGGATCTTTACTTCAAATGCTCCATTCTCAAATCCATGTATCCATATTCCAATTCTCTTGGAAAGAAAAAGAGTAACTGTTTGATCAGCAGAAAAGTTTCTCAAACCATACTCAAGAACATTCTCTTACAATTGTTCCAAGAAGAGATGGTATCACTACATCTCTTATTGTATCCAGTAGAATGAATGAATTCCAGGTAGTTGCAGATGAAGCTCGGGATGCCATAAATAAAATGAAGAGTTACGTTTAAAGCCACTTTTATTTCTTGAAAAATTGAAGAGACTCTAGTCTGTGGATGTCCATCTAACTCTTGTGCATTAATGAAAAACACTCCACCTTCACTCATTTGTACCTGCATTCTCTTTTTCTACATGATTTAGATTTTACATAATCCAATGGGCCTAGAAAGCATAGTTTTATTTTCACTAGGATTAATGTAAATAACCATACAAACGTCAAACCTTTCAATTGCTCAATGTTACCTAAATCATAGAAAATGTATGTTTAGTGAGATGGGAACTTGACTTTTATTCAGAGTTCCCAAGTCTTTTGTGGGCAGTTTAATGTCATGCACATCAGACATCAAAAGGCTAATGTTTAAGGTCGAAATAGCTTTGACCAAAATGGGTTATAATTGACTCAAATCCTTGATAACTCATCTAAAAAAATAGTACCATACTCAAGTATGAGGGAAAATATGTAAGCTATTACTTAAGAATATTTGAATCTGATAAATGACATGAAAAAGAGCTAAAACACATTAGAAGATGTATTTTCTAAGAATGAAGTTACCATTATTTAACAAACCCATTAGTGGGATGAATTATGCAGGGCCACCTAAGGGAATTGGCTGCATAGTTAATTAATGTAGTATCTTTTGGCTAACAAGTCTTTTATGTAGACTGTTTATGGAAGGCCTCTTTTGGGCATGTGCTGTATAGTCAGGAAAAAGAACTCTCAGAAATTTACTTTCCTAGTTCTAAAAGCCAGTGAAAGTTTATGGAGATTCAAATCATCCAAAGTATAGAGTTTTCTGTATGGAAAGAGGTACTTGAATATGGAGATGATATTTCCAAACAAGATTATCGAAGAACTAGATGAATATCACTACTATGAATGTCTAGCCCAAAAGTAGGGAAAGAGAATATAAACCATAGACTTGAATATATTCAGATCAAGAAAAAGGATATGGGTCTATTATATTAAGCATGGCTATTTTTGAATATACCTATATACTATAATTTAAGACAAATAATGAAAAAAGTGGCATTATTCCCATGAATGAAGTTACCATTATTTAACAAACCCTTTAGGGGGTTTAATTATGTTGGACCACCTAAGGGCATTGGCTGCATAGTCAAATATTAGCATCTTTTGGCTAACAAGTCTGTTATGTAGACTGTTTATGAAAGGCCTCCTATGGGAACATGCTGTATAGTCAGGAAAAAGAACTCTCAAAAGTTTACATTTTTGTGACTAGAAGTCATGAAAACGGTTATGAGGATTAAAAAATATTTAAGGTTAGGATTAGGGCACATAAATATGGATATTGTTCAATTTATACAGAGATACACAGATCAATGAGAACCATAATCATGTTTTGGCTGGTTCCTGAATTGAAATGTTGGACTTCACTACGTATCTCATAAGGATGAGAATCAAGCCATGAATAGTTCTTAAACTACAGTTTAACATCGTCTGGGACAAAAGGATTAGAGATATTAGTTTAGGGTCGTAGAGATTGGACCATTATATGAAATAAAATGTGTGTGTTTTCATGGGGACTTTTCAGCCATGGGACTGAAAGTGGAATTTGGGGTTAGGCCCAAAGACTTGGGGTTGGATTCAAGGGACACTTGAACGTTCCTACGTATCCCATAAGGATGGGAATCAAGACAACGTATTTCTAGAAATACCCTTTGTAAAAATTTGGTTCGTACATATGAAGTGTGAAATGGTACTTTATTACCATTATGGTTTAAACCAAGATAAAAGGTTTGGGTGTTGCCATGTATGCACATAATCTTTGAAATGAAACATGATTGAAAAATCAATGTAAATATTGGTTCCCTGTTAGGTGAGGGTATCAATGAATATTGTAGTTTATTGTCATACTGGACAAAAAGGTTGTATAGTTTAACATCGTATAACAAGGACGAAAGTGAACCAATGTAAAGATATTGATTCTAGGGGCGGTATCACGAATCAACATCGTATGAGATAGAGGTGAACCGATGTGAAGAGATTGTTTTTGGGCTTGAACATAGAAAGGTTGCCTACATACTCAGCCTTGAAGGCAAGGATCAAAGTCTGTGTAGTTCAACTAAAGAATGAATTAATGATCAAGTTGTTCTTGGGGACAACGAACTAAAAAATGATGTTGGGACATACACATGGTTAGCAACCCAAAGAGAGTGTTATGGTTGAATTTTTCTCTAAGATCATGTGATTCATACTCGGTTTGAGAAACAAGAGGTAACAAAAACCTTAATGATGCACAGTTTAACGTCTTTTAGGACGTATGAAGAGACCATGCAGTTTAAAGTCTTGCAGTTTGGACTATTGGTGCTGCACAGTTTAGTGTCATGTAGCAGGGAAAAGGTAAAGTTTAATGTCATGTAGGATATATCAATGACTTTCTGTACAGTTTAGCATCATTTAGTAAGGATTATGGGGACAATAGAGTTTAATGTCATGTTAGACGAAAGGGGGACTATGCAGTTTAATGTCATGCAGTGAGGACAAAAGAGTACACCATTTTTCGTCATGTTGGACGCATTGGGGATTTTTTCCATAGTTTAGCGTCATGTTGGATGAAAGTGCGAATAGTTTAAGGTCATATTCATGGACCGTGGATGGTTCAGTTTAATGTCATACTGGACAAACATGTAGTTTAAGGTCATACATGACCTTTGATGATTATGTAGTTTAACGTCTTTCCGGACGTATGGGACTTTTATACAGTTTAACGTTATGTAGTTAGGACGTCACAGTTTAACGTCTTGCTGGACTTAAGGGAATTTCAAATAGTTTAGGGTCATATGAATGGACCTTTGATGATGCAGTTTAAGGTCATACAGGACCTAGTTGCAGTTTAAGGTCATACTGGACCATTTAGGGAACTTTTTCACAGTTTAACATTGGGTGGGAAGAAGTTTTAGTTTAAGGTCATACTGGACCATTGTTGTATAATTTAACTTCATATAGAAAGGAATAACTGGTGTTGCATAGTTTAGTGTCATGTTGCAGGGATATAGTACATACTTTGCAGTTTATACGAAATACTTTTCAAAAATCTAGCATTGGTTGGAGTAGTGATGAGTTCTTCATCCATTGAGATTAATGAATAAGCTCCATTGGAGTAGACCCTATGTATTGAATATGGTCCTTCCCATTTGGGCTCATGTTTTTGAGGTTTCCTTCCTGATATCATTGGAGTTATGAGAACTAATACCAATTCTCCCTAAGTGAATGAATGAAGACGAACTTTTTTGTTAAAAGCTTGTGCTATTCGATTCTGATAGACTTCCAAGTGGTGAAAAGTGCACAATCTTTTCTCATCTAACCGTTCCAATTCATTCAATCGCTTTTGAGATTGTTCATCTGTGGATGATTGATCACAAATGGAAACTCTGAGCGAGGGTAGTTGAACTTCAATGGGAAATACGGCTTTCGTTCTATATACCAACGAATATGGAGTTGACAGAGTTGCAGTACGGGTGGTAGTCCGATAAGCCCATAAAGCATGAAAGAGTTTATCAAACCATGACCTCTTATATTTATCCACCATCTTTTTCAGTATATTTTAAAGAGTCTTCTTAAAGGATTCTATCTGGTATTTGGCTGCTGCATGATACTGAGATGAATGGTTGGATTTGATGTTGTATTCTTGATACAATTTCTTCACCTCGGATGAACATAAATTGGTGCCATTGTCCGTCAATATGGTATGAGGGACACCAAATCTGGTAATGATGTTATAATTGATGAAGCTAACAATGCATTTAGAACTGACTTCTTTGAGAGGTATTGCCTCTGCCCCATTTGTAAAAGAAGTCAGTAGCAGTAAGATTGTACTTAAACTGCTTGGTCGTAGCCGAAGGGTAAGGTCCCACCACATCTATTCCCCATATGGAAAATGGCCATGAGTATTTAGCTGTTTGAAGAAACTCTGCAGGTTGATGAATGAAGTTGGAATGTACTTGGCATGAATGACACTTCTTTGTGAAATTGACACAATCTTGTATCATTGAAGGCCAAATGTATCCAAGCCTTTGAATATGATCAGACAGTCTATGTCAAGACTTGTGGGAACCATAGACTCTTGCATTTACTTCTTTCATTACAGCCATTGTCTCTTCACCATCAATGAATCTGAAGAGAACTCCATCAAAACCATGTTTTTAGATAATTTTCTCTTGGTGATCTGGGCCGTCATAAAGAGTAAAATTAACCAAATGTCGCCAGATTTGTTCTTTCTCGGCTCTATCAGGTGGATGTTTTCCATTTTGAAGGTATTCCCTGATAGGTGACATCCATCCTGTAGTATGACCATATGGTTCAGGAATGGGACAAATTTATTAATTTCCTCTGTTCTGATTCGAACATAAGGTGAAATTGCAGGACGGTGGGAAATACTGATGCTTGTCTCGTCCCGATTTGGATCTTCCAGAGCTGTGGCTATATTAGCCAATGCCTTAGCTTGAGCATTTTGTGATCTTGGGACATAAGAAAATGTCAGTTACAAAGGGAATTCCTCCATTAACACTCTAACTTAATCATACAAAGGGATTAGTTCTTCTTCTTTTATGGAATAATCCCCATTGACTTGTCTGATTACCAGCTCTGAATCACCTTTAACCTTTAAGTGATTCACATGTGCTTGACGCGCTAATTCCAAGCTTACGATGAGATCTTGGTATTCTGCTTCATTATTTGTACCACCATCACACAATAAGAAGGAATAAGTTAACACTTCCTTTTCTGGAGAAATGAGCACAATTCCTAAGCCAACTTTGTTGAATTTTGGATTCTCCATTTTCCTCCCTGTTGGACTTCTGGAAGCACCATCAAACTACATTTCCCATGCCTGATGACTTTCTTTAATAGAGAATACTTCCTCATCGAAGAGTTCAATATTTGAACATGTATCTTCTACTGAAGGGTGTTCAGCCAGGAAATCAGCCAGAGCTTGGCCATTCATCGCCTTTTGAGACACATACTGAATGTCGAATTGCTGCAAAATAACTGGCCACCTTGCCAGACGTCCTATAAGCATTGGACGACTAAGGATAAATTTGACGAGGTTATGGAGAGATAACAATTGGACATCATGTTGTTGCAGGTAGTGTCTCAACTTCTGAACTGTAAGTATTAATGCCAGGCATCACTTCTCAATACTTGAATACTGGGTTTCTGCTTCAATCATGTTTCGAATGAGATAGTAGAGACTGCTTTCATTCCCAACATCATTCTTTTGAGCAATAAAGGCACCCAATGATCGCTATAGAGCTGTCCCGTAGAAGATAAGTGGTCTTCTTTCAACAGGCGGCATGAGTACCGGTGGACTCAAGAGGTGTTTATTGAGAATATCAAATTCTTCTTGACATTCTTCAGTCCACGGGTAAGTGACTCCCTTCTTCATCAATTTGTTTAAGTTTAAACTTTTTCCTGTCAAATTGGCAATGAAACGCCGAATATAGGCTAAGTGTCCCTGAAGTCCTCTTAATTCCTTCAAATTTTGAGGAGGTGACATACCAAGTATTGACTTGGTCTTCTCAGGATCGACTTCAATACCACGATGGCGTACAACAATGCAGAGAAATGTTCCTGAGGTTACCCCAAAAGCACATTTTAAGGGGTTCATCTTCAAATTATGTTGTCGAAGCTTACTGAATATGACTTCAAAATCATCCAAGTGATTAGAACGTTGTTTGGATTTAACTACCAAATCATATACATATCATTCATCAAACAATGCTAAGATGGTTTCGATGATACGATGCATGGCACGCTGATAAGTTGCACCTACAATCTTTAAGCCAAAGGGCATTACCCGGTTGAAAAACACACCCTAAGGGGCTCTGAAAGCTGTAGATTCCATGTCCTCTGGGGCCATTCAGATATGATTATATCTGGCATATCCATCCATGATGGAAAGTGCTTCATAGACATCTTTTTCATCAATTAGAAGTTTTGTAATCGGAACTGGGAATTCATCTTTATGACAATGCCGATTAAGATCTCTGAAAACAATGTAAACTCTAATTTTTTCATTCTTTTTCTTTACAGGGACAATATTAGCCAACCATTTGGGTTATTGAACTTCTATGATGAAGTTAGCTTTGATAAGATTATCCACTTTAGCTTCAATTTTGGAATCATAAGTTGGGTGTGTTTTTCTCGAGACTTGCATAAATCCTCTATGTTCTTCTGGTAAACCCAAATGATGACTAGAAACATCAGGATCAATCCCGGGCATTTCTGTACAGTTCCAAGAAAATATATCTATATTTTTCTTTAGAAAAGAAATATACTTCTCTTGCTCTTCATGATTCATGGCTGCACTGATTAAAGTGGTTCCTGGATCTTCTTTTGTACCCAGATTTATTTCTCTGAGTTCATCCACAGTGGTAGAGATACCCTCTTCAAATGCTGGAGCAGCATCTCTGACATAATCCTCTTCTACATCATCATGTGTTATTTCTTCCTTTTATACTTTCATAGTAGATGATAAATTATAAATCTCATGATACCAAGAGATTTACAAATTTTCATATCTTGAAGAAGAAGGTTCCATTTCTGACCCAGTTGATGATGATGGTTCTTCTTTGGGTAATAAAGAAGAGATGATGGATTGAGAATCGACAACATTGTTCACCTTCGATGTTTCTATAACTTCTTCTGGACTAATTGGAGAATCATAGACATGATGGATTTTAGTATATTAAATGAAGACGTCACCATTTGTGCGTTCATCACTACTTGGTAGATTACCAATATCTCCCATGTTGTATGGCTCGATTGTCGTAATTGACATTATGGATCTTTCCATAAGAGTATTTTTATTTGGGTCTATATTGTCAATTTGACTGATAGGCAATACATAATATGTACTCCCATGTGTAAATGGATTTACTAGAATTTTTTCCTAACCATATGGAGCATTAACTTCGGTAATATCCTTTGTTATGGATTTCTCCCTTTGCTTCATGTGATAGAATTCTGCATAGATGTATTGAGACTCACATGTCTTGAATGGGGCCTTATCACCATACAATGTCCCAACTTGACCATCGAAACAATATTTGAGACATTGATGGTATGATTAAGGGATAGTTGCATGTTGATGTAGCCAGGGTCTTCCAAGAAAGATGTTGAAGGCTGAGTCTTGATCAACAACCATGAAATCTGAATTGGATACAAGATCTCCACAATGAGTTCGGAGTGTAACCTCACCCATTGGTTCTTGTTCATTTTTATCATATCCTTGTAACATCATGGTAGAAGGAGATAAATCAGATTCCGTGAGGCCCAATCGACGAAATGTACGAATGGGCATGAGGTTGACTCCTGAACCATTGTCAATGCAAACTCTTCGATCATCCACTCCATTGACCATTCCAGAAAAGTACAATGGCCTAATATGTCATTGCACAACATCATATTTATCTTCATCATTAAAAGATATTATTGCATGGAATTCTGTAGGATTATTCTCAATGTGATAGACTTCCGCTGCAACAATTTCAGTTTCATACTCCTGAGGGCTTGACAAAGCCTCGATGAGTGATTCCTGAAAATCATTTGACAGATTCAGAGATTTTAGAATTGATAGCTTGGCTGGTACATGGGCCAAGTGTTTTAATATATCATACTTTTGATCCATAGGTCTGTGTTTCCCAAAAGGAATATGTGGTTTAGCAGGTACCTTGGAAGCAGATGCTTTGGATGTTGATGCATCTTGTATTGGGATAGGAGTTGGAAATATTCCTGGTATTGGAATATTAGACCGATTAGATCCATTTACTTGCTAAGAGGAAGAATATGGAACCTTCAACCGGTCTTCCAAAATAACTGTTCCAGGACTGAATTTTCTATTGGTTGAAGAACATGCTTGTTCTTGCTTAGGGCGATTGACCTTTCCAGAGGAAGGATATGTAACCTGGTTATTTACCTTTCCTTTGTTGGACCCTTTTCGGAGAGGGGGAAGTGGGTTACTCGAAGGATTAGCTAGGATCTGAGTAATTCTTTGACTTCATGTACTCACACCTTATTCATTTGTGTCGGTGCGTACATCTTCTTGAGCAGGAACCTCTTTATCCGAATCCCCTAAGTGAGCCTCATCTATTGGATCAGAAACAACGACATTGATGAGATTGATTTATGAATAACTCATCACATCCCTTCTATCAGCATTTATGTGATATGTTCTTCTTCCATGTATTTGATGAGACATTGACATTTGTTGATTCTATCCCTCAGGAACTTCTTGACGAACTGTAAGTTGGAGGGAATCTCCTGATAATTTGGCTCTTCGTTCCTCTTGAATATACTTCCCCAATCGAGAAAAGACCGACTTTATCTGAGGAGGGGATTGATGATTTGAAAAAGTTCCCAGTCCAGTGGACTGGGGCTATTCCTGTTGTTCTCTCTCAACTCCTCGAATCCTATTTGTTGATTCTGAGGGTTGGTTTAAAAGAGTCCCTAGTCTGGCGAGCTGGGGTGGTTCTTGACATGCTATTTCTGAGACTTTATTGAAGTCCACCTGATCTTGTGAACCTTAGTCCAGAAATTATCGGGATGCATTAACCTGTATCCGCTTTTATCACCCAGTTCAAAAGACCGTTGGATGATTTCTGACACTTCAGTCACTTGGTGACATGCTTGCTCAAAACGAGAGGCCTGTTTAATATTCTAATTTGCTTGATGCAAGAGTAATTTGACAAATTATTCTCTGTATTATTGATTTTGAGAGGAACTAGTTGAAACCTGTTCTTGGGAAAGATTTTGATTACAAACAAAGCCCATTGATTGTGGCCAGTTATGGGCAATAACATTGCATGAGACCATTTTCGGCGGGCTTTGCTGACTGCAGAGCACCATGAAATGAAGTACTCCATGAACACCCCATCCTCTGACATGATTACCATATGGGGAATTAGAAATTAACTGAGGAAATATTTTTAGTGTGCCAAGGCATGAACGTTGAAGGGATCTCTGCTGCTTTTCTACCTTTGGATATCAAGAGACTGATAGAGATACCAAATCAATCTGACGTTGTAACCCTTCTATTATCTTAAGATTATTTTCATATTCATCATAAGATAATACATTCTTTTTCAACAGGCAAACTATTTTCCATATGTTGAGATGAATATCATGAATTTCATCTTCTGTCAACATTTCTGGAATATTATATTGAGAGTCAGGCAAAGGCCAAAACATGACTAGCACTTCACCTTTTGCCAGTTGTTTTCTCATGTTCAGCATTTCATGTTTTCCATTTGATGAATATTCTTCTACCTAATTTGACTAGAGTTGGTGTTTCCTTGTTGCTTCATTGGATTCAACAGGATTGGTAGGTAAATCATTGATCAAACTAGAAGATGCATGACTTAGGGGAGGTTCGGAGAATGACCTACACCCTGGGCTATCTTCTAATTGAGAAAGTATTTCACCTACTAGCGATGAAGCTTCGTACATGACTTGTTTCGCATTTGTAAGTGCCTCAAGATAAGAGGGCTTTCTCAACACTACATTTTCCACTAGAGAATTTTCCGGGCAATGTGCATTACTACTGCGGAATGGACTTTCGAAGAGAAATTCATCATCATGGGGAGGAACACCATAATGGTTTAAAACAAAAGATATGATCTCTTGCTCCTTGGTCTTCTGACCACAGAGAGGGTTTATGTGGCTCTCATTTGAAGATGAAACTTCAAGATTGACCAAATGGTCATGAAGAAAGCCTTCATGAGGAAGTGTCTGTTGAAGACCTTCGGAATTAATGTTCCCACTATTGGGAAATGAGGGTGTCGAATCTTGAATTTCAACCGATAATTGTCTGAGGTCTTCAAAAACTCCATCTTCGAGGAAGGCCTTATTAAAAATTGGCTCTTGATCTTTTGACTGTGTTGGGTGGGTCTTTTTCTTAGACACATTCTTACTCACCTTGAAACCACTTGTTGATGAATGTGGGTACTCTGAGCAGGTGTATATGCCTGATCAGGAAATATGGCCATGTTAGGCTGATGATCTCTACTCAAATCAGGTGTGTGTGCCTGACATGGTTGTCCGTATGATATGAGGGAGTATGCCCCACAACCCTCTTGGACCGGAACAGATGTGTGTGTCTGTTCCGGAGTGAATTTTTGATGTGTCACTCCACTGGTAGGGATATATTTTTGTGTCTTTACCTGTTATTCCACTGAAGTTGTTATAATATCCTGACAGGCTTCCAGAATATGAGCAGGGATTTGCTTCTGCTCTTTCACCATTGATAGAATATGCTTGGTGACTTTAGTTGCCAGAACAGGATTATAAATCCATTCTGGGCTTGGAGCAGGTGTATGTGCCTACTCCTATCCTCTTTTTCCTGTCAGTGATTCCTGACAGTACGCAAGTGTGGGGTCAGGTAGTTGAGTCTGCCTTCTCTTTGTTGTCGGGGCTTTTTGACTAACTTCTCTGAATGCTACCAAGAGAGACTGTTGATAGGTTTGATTAATACCTGTAGGTGTATGTGCCTGCTGATTGCACTTCACCAAATGTGGTTGACAAGATCCATCATATGTAGTCAGACGAGCCTGCTGTCTAGCTAATGATGTATAGACAAGTGTATGTTAATGCTTATAATACTCCGCTGGAATTGCCTGGCGGGATTGGCGTGACGCTGCCCGACAAGTCTGCTGGAGAGCAGAATTAAAATGGGCAGGTTTATGTGCCTTCTCGTTGCTTTGCACCAAGATAGGTTGGTGGACTTCTCCGGAGATGGAAAAGATGAGAACCTACTCACTATTGACCGGATTCTGGCTCTGGGAGTTCGTCTTGCTTGCTCGGGTTCGAGGAACCGGAGACGAACTCCTGGAGTCGATACCCTCATCATGTTGAGGGTGCACTGCCGCATGAGTCTGGAGGCAATTGTTGGTGGGAGCCCTTAGGAAGGACTTTTGTTTTTTTTATTAAGGTCATGAGGGACCTGCTCATTCACCTCCCCAAAATAAGGGAGCGAATGGTGATTGAGTTTCGGGGATAACGACCCGAAACAGTTAGAGATGGTAGTCAGCACCGCCTTCTTATTGATCACTGTTCGTCGTTGTCCGGACGAACTATGTGAGTTGTTCACATGGAGGGCTTGTTGGGCAGCCTCCAGAGTTGGGATGGTACCATGTTGACGGTACTCTTTAACCAGCGTGTTTGATACCCCATGCTGATGATGCTGAGTAGGTGGTATCATCATTAGAACAGACAAGATCTAGTAGGAGTAGTAGTAGTGGAATTTGCAGCAGTAGTATTCACAGGTGTGAACTTGAGAGCAGCCATTCTAGAAATTCAGAAGATCTTGGAAATGAGTACCTGTTTGATATAATAGACGTAATCAAGATAAATTCAGCCACTACATCTTTTGGATGAGAACATTTGTCAATGATTCTTTTTGGTGGCCCTCTCATTGAGTTTTAAATAGGGGTCTAAAAAATGGGTAAAACATTATTTTATCTTGGTTAAGGATTCACGTCGGGTTCACCAATTTTCGTTTCCCTCAGATTTCGGGGATGACCACCATTGATGGGAGGTTCAAACGTTCTGATCGGTTTTTAACGGGTTTTTTCGTAGAACCGGAAACATCCAATGATTCCACATCCATTCGGACCTACTTTCCAAAGGTAGGTGCTCATTAGTTGTGGGCTGATGAGGATTAGTAATTTTCATTGTTCGAGAGGATGGGAGGTCGGACTCATCACACCATTTTGAGGGGAATTATTGCCTACTCCGAGACTCTCTTTATAGATTTAAGTTATGTTCGTGAATCCTTATTACATTACCAAGTATAAAATATGTTTTACTTTAGATCTAAAAATCAATGATCTATATGTAACAAGTTTATAGAATCTTTAATATGTATTCGAGGTTCTTCATTGATAGAGAATCATCTGTATCTATTAGATACTCTTGATCAATGTTACCCTTGGTCATATTTATATAGAAGTCTCATGGTTATTATGATGACCATTCTGGTTTTAAAGACACTCAGTGGGGAACATGAAGTTTATTGTCATTCAGAAGGACATGGATTATTTCAGAGTTGGAATCGAACCTGCAGACGGGCTATCTACATATCCTTTGTTTAGAAAAGGAATCAGAACCCACATAGTTCGAGTAAGGGAGTATGATGTTTAGGATTGATGGATCAAACAAGGATGTCATAATTACTTTTACACTCTAAGCTCACGTGAGTTTTGATCAGTGTGAGAAACAAGAGGTATTGGTAAAAACAATTAGACAATTGTGCCATGAAATATGCAATCATAAGAAATATTGCGGGGCTTATGTATGTATGACTGTCCAAATAAATGAAAGTTTAGGATTTACTTTAGGGAAGAAATCTAGGAGTAGGGTCCATAAAGGTATATGTGCTTTATAGAGATTTTGAATACTCTAACCTGGGGCTTACTCTTGAAAAGGAGGCCCAGGTTAAGAGATTTTGAAAAAAAAAATTAATGGACTTGGGGCTTACTCTTAAAGAGGATGCCCGTGTTTGAGACTGGGGCTTACTCTTGAAAAGGAAGACCAGGTTAAGAGAATTATGGTTGGGGCTTACTCCTAACGAAGATGCCCAGATTTAAGAATTATGACTGGGGCTTATTTCATAAAAGGAGGCCCATATTAAGAGATTATGACTGGGGATTATTCCTAAAAAGAAGGCCCAGGTTACGGGAATTTAGGTTTGCGGCTTCCTCTTGAGGAGGATGCCCAAATTTGGGGACCGGGGCTTACCCCTAAGGAGGATGCCCAGATTTGGGAATTTTACGAATCGGGGCTTACTCCTAAAGAAGATGCCCAAGTTAAGAATTATGACTGGGACTTACTCTTCGAAAGGAGGCCCAAATCAATTGAGTTCTCTCATCTTAAAGGATGAGGTTGAAAGAATGAAATATCAATCTTTAATGACATAAAGATGTGTAAGTCACTATGTTTTGAGAGATTCTCCATAGAATTTCTTTTAGATAAGGAACTCAAATCAAGATATCATGCCACAAATGACTTTGAAAACTGTCTTGAAGACTGAATCTTGAATAGAAATGGGTGAATGGCTTAAGAGGGGTGAAATAGGCAAGAAGGGCACCCAAAAAAGGTAGGGGTGCGCAAGTCCTAGCAGGCGCGCAGGTACTACGTGGGCGCGCAAGTCCTGGTCGCGCATGTATGCTAGCGCGACATTTGGGATACTTGCATGACGTTTTAACCAGCATGGTAATACTTGAGTGACTCTTGATTAAAGCCTTTAGAATCCTCCTGAGGTTCTTCCATAAGAGGGGCGCGCAAGTTCTATTGAAGGAGTAAGGCGGCACACAAGTGTGGCCATTTCCCTTAAGGGTTAGCCACTCAGGAGCGCAAGGGATGATGAGTTTGAACACATAGTCCTTCCTCCCCCTATTTAGATCTTCTCTTATAGGTAAGAAATTACCATAGAAGTGCTTTAGAAGCTTTGATAAGAGACTAGGGCGCTGGGAGATCAAATCTAGGTTTCTGGAAATAATCCCTTCCTGAATGGGGGGCCCATAGGGTGTATTTATAGGCAGGAGAAGACCTCGAGCGGTTATCACTAAGGTCATGCAAGTCACTTGCATGACCATCATGTGTCGTGCAAGTATACTTACGTGACAGGGATATAACTTGTGCGGCACATGTGCTCTTGATCCCTTGTTCATGACTCTGTCATTTTTTGATGTTTTCTTAAAATGATGATTCAATTTGTGCTAAGTCATTTCCCTTTCCATTCTTTTAGACAATGTGATGAAAAGGAGCGTCAATAATGGTGGTCATAGCTTAGGATATAGGAGTGAGTCTCTCTTAGTTATTTTACTTTTTTAGTTACTACAAGGTTGTGGTACATCTATTTTTGGGAATATTTTTTTCATTTTCCTTTCACGTTATATTTCTATAATTATACTAGTTATAGGTACATTCATGTTTAGTATATATACTAAAATATTTAATCATTTACTTATTTTAACTTTAGCATTATCATTTATTTGTTCGTGTGTGGTTATGTTCCTAGGAAAAGGTCTCTCGAGTTTGTTGTGCCTTCAATGGTTTTGGTCACCCTATTTCCTATGGATGTGGATTTGGGTTAGTTGTGGATTGAGAACTGACATTGGTCATGCTGTGAAAAATTATTATCATATTTCATTCATTCCTTGGTATGTGGTTAAGATGATCCCTAAAAAGGAATTGGATGGGATTTAGGGGAACTATGTCATGTGTCTTGAGTGTATCTCTTAGTCCATGTAGTCTAGTGATAGTGCGGTGGCCAGTGTAGCCATTCACCAGGACCCTGATTAACCGTTTTTCAACTATTCAAGATGATAAATTTGTTATAGGGATCAATAGTACATGCATCATATTGTATTAATTCTTTGAATTTCATTCATGGGTCATATCCCCATAGTTTATATATATATATATATATGTGCTCATCCATCTACGGTACTCCTTGATAATCTCCATGATGCCTATGAGATGAAAAATAGTCAGTATACTAGTTGTGGTTTATGAAGACATCCCTATGACAGAAAATGTATCAGTTTAGGGTCCATCATATTATCCCGTTGTTCTTGGTGGAATGTTAATAGTACCTCAACCTGTTGAGAATAAGACGGTCCAAGCATAACAGTTTGGGGACGAGCGTAGGCCGATAACACTCTGTGATTTCCAAGTCCAGAGACCATAGAGGTTATGTGGTGAGTCATATCCTCAATTAATAGAGCATTGTATATATCCAATGGTCTTACTCTTCAGGCTTGTTTGGACACCGATGGTTCAGATTGTGGCTTTAGCAGCAAGCCTTTTCCAATGAGTAGATGAGAATTGGTGGATTCTGGTAACTTAGATGCATGATGAGTCAGTGCAGTCATGGGATGAAATCTGGTAGAAATATTTTGAGGAGTAACCACCCTCCTACGTATTCTCCATCTAGATTTATGTGCATATGTTGTCTAATAAGGGAGGGATTATGGTGAACAAGTACACATCTAGGTTCATAAACCTAACTTGGTACTCTCTCGACATAATCTGTTATGACTTCATTCGAGCATGGAAGGTTTAGCAAGGACTCTGTAGAGAGAGTTATTCTTGCATAGTGTCCTTGTGTATCCCAACATATATAGAGGTGCAGCAGTGGGCACTAGTGACATATAGTTTTCTATTATATGGGTTCCTATTAGTTGGGACTAGAAGTTGATGCTAGAGAGATGAGAGGTATGTGACCATTATAAGGAATCAGCTGGTAGGGCCTGGATATAGGAGGCCTCCCCATGATCAGAATCAGTCACATTGTATAAGATAGTGTAGAGAACCGAAGCAGCCTATGGAGGTTCAGGATTATGATTGTGGTGGGGGACGTCACATCGAATGATACATCCTGATCAGACAAGCTTAACATTCAAGGAAGATGGTAGTTGGACCACCACAACAGAGAGAACATCATTATCATGGAGCTCCCAGGGAAGAAAATGGTGGTCCATAGAAAGGTATTTTCGGGAAGATGATAAAAAATAATTATATTTTTTGGATGATGCTATGAGGTCATTTCACTACAACCACCAGGAAGCCCATTCCAGGCTTAGGGAGTGGGTGGTCGGGGCTATGGGAAGTTGCATGCTATGGATCTCTATGATCCTGTAGCACACAAGATGATAAGATGTATTCTATTCTTATCTTATACATTTTTATGTAGAAAATGTTAAAAACTATGTGAGGTAATATTTTCACCATGTTTATTCTATGGGGTTTTATCAGGGTGACACAAGGTGTCAGTGTAACCCTATTTTGGGTTGTTCGGGTAGCATTAAATACATAAGAATGAGGAGTCCATCCCATAAAAAGATATGTTTCAATGACATTAGTTAAAAATAATTTTAGTACAGTTCTTCCCAAAGATTATAGTATTTTGTTGTGGTGGATGTGTCCCTCTGACTTTTTCATTCAAGGAATGGGTTGTGAAGTGGAGTGTCAGAGGATGTCCTAGCATTTCCAATGGAGCATTTATACTTGACCTCTTTTTTCATTGGACGCCACTAGTGTGTCTGATGGAGTGTCTATATTCGGTTTACTATTCTGCCAAGATAGTTAATGACTTGTGGGTTATTACATGTTCTTTATATGTCCTGATTCAATATATTGGATGTGTTTACTCACCTACCTTGTTCATCGGTACCTTTTTTTGCTCGAGGTTCAAATAAAAGTCCAGTTAGTGGAGTACCCGTAAGAAAAACTACACGAATCACTACCTGGTGTTGATATTTGTAATCTTCAACATGATAATGTTGATATTATATCTTCTTGGATAGTGAATCAAGTTTTAATCATACCACCAGGGACCCATATTTGTCTACACCCATGGAGACCTGAACATGTGGCAGTGACACTGGTTGGAGTTCCTATAATAATATGAATTTGAGAGAGTATAAAATCTAGAGAAGGGAAATGATGCAGAATATTTACTTATCGGAAAATCCTAGGCTCTTCTAATACATTAATTCTCATAGAACATAACTTCACTGTAGCTGACCCTGCTAGGGTATGATGTATATTTCATTTTAAATAGTCCATTTTCATGACTCCTTCACTCCTTGAGAGTGTGAAAAATTCTCAACTAAGAGACATCAGCTAAAAATCTGGTGTGATCAGATATCCCATCTTAATTCACCATATGGATATTCTGAAGAATGGAATTGATATATTATTTTGGGTATAAAAAGATGTTCTTATTGCGATATGGGATGAGGTGATGCGGGAGTTACACACATCACCATTAGTTGTACATCTGTGTGTGGGAAAGATGTACAAGGATCTAGGTGGAAAATTTTGGTATCCAAAATCAAAAATTTCATAGTTTGGTTCAACTCATGATGCCTCTTCATTAAGCAGGTGAATGATATACAATAGGTTTCAGTGAGGTTTTTGCAACCGCTTGATATCCCTAGATTTAAAGGGGATGGTATATCAATTGACTTTATTATAGGGATTCCACGCATATAAATGTGTAATGACACCATATAGGTGATAATTTAATCACTCATGGAGTCTTCCCACTTCCGTGGTATCAAGGATGAATGTTTGGTGGAATTTTTAGTGTAGTTATATGTGCGGGAGATCATCCTTCCTCATAGGGTACCCTCAATGATTATTTTTTATAGTGATAGGAAGTTTACATCCAAGGGTAAACACCTTATCCAGAAACCAATAGAATAGTCATAAAAATTATCTGAGACCATATGATGTGGTAAACTGACCATTTTACCACTCATGAGCACCCATGGCCAAAAAATATAATTTCTTCTCGAATTAAAAATTCTAGAAAACATGGTTCCCTAAAACCTCGCCACCATAAAACTTCTCATCCGTGGGAAGTATTGGTGGTCTTCCAAACAGACATAATAAACCACATTTGGAATAAACCCATGCTCAACTAACTACATTATACTCAAATACATCAACTAACATTCTCTGTAAAAAACTTTAGAGAGGGTATACAAGTCGTTATTGGTTAAGGCATCATTTTTCACTGTTAAGAAACCACCAGGACAATGACTAACCACTTCCATCTATCCCGATAAATCACAACATTTTTTAAAATCATCTTAAAAATCATTGTTCTCCCTACTATAGAACTCAACCCACATGTACCGATTTCTATCCACAAGGCATTACATCTTGTAATCCATCTTTCAAATACAATCATAGCAGTCTATAACCGACTATACATTATCGTCACTACATCCTCTACGATACCGACACAAGGTTCAAAACACCAAACTCAGTATGTTAATCCCCACCATAGAAGTATCCTTATCATATACTCTTAACTAAAAAACCTTATTTTGTTACCATGATGAATTGGAGAAGGAAGTATGATGATTTTTCTATTAGAGTGTGTAGTATTTTGTTTTCAAAGAAGATAAATAAAATCAGATGGTAAAGAAGATGGAAAATCATATAAGACATGGCTGATTTTTAGTTTACAAAAATAATAAGTTTGGATATGTTTTGATGTATGACTTATGATGAATGGGGGAGTAAAGGTGATGTCAGTCATATGATGTTTTGATTGTAAATAAGGATGCTGCTGGATGATAGTGAAGTTTTAGTACTTCCCATTGAAACTCTGACGATGCTAATGATGGACTATCAAAGGATTCATATCACAATGGTGGAATTCATGATGAAAGATAAATAATGGTTATTGGATTTAGTGAAGAAATTAATGACAAACGAATAGACAATCTTGATGTGGCACAAAAATAGTGTTTAAGGTGGAACCGTTTTTAGTGATTGCCAAATTTTAGGAACTTTTAATCAGGAGCCGAAAAGATGTTTTTGGAAAAGGATGTTGCGTGAAAGTTTTAAGATGGTTGGTATGTGGTGGAAAAGTGAATTCTATGAACTAAACATCTAAATTTGGCAAAGGAGAGGCATGCGTGAATGATTGTGGTTTTGCAGACAAGATTGGTTTTTGCACGCACTATTGATGTTTGTTTGGAATCTTGCACGCAAGGCATGATTCGAGCTGCATACTTCAGAAAATAAAAATGGGAATAAGTGCATGAAATATGAGATTGTGTGAGATATTGGAGAATTGGCTCGAAAGAGAAGGTTTCATGAAAGAATGATGAATAGGCATGAAAAAAACATGTGCACCAAAGGTGACGTAAAACAGGGTTTTGTGTGCCATGCTTAATTCATTGTAAACAATTTGGAAAATGGTAAAGGATGGAAGAATGAAAAATAATTAAAATGTTCATGAATGATGAGGTTTGTGTGAAAGAATCTTTTGTGCCGAAGGTAATGTCAATCAGGGTTTTGCACGATCCGTCAGGATCTTGTGCGATGGATCGGGGTTTTTGCGTGTAGGGGTCACAGAGGTCTATAAATATGAGGTGAACCAATCACATCATCAATGATTGACACTTAAATAATTCTCTTGCTATGAGGTGCAGAAAAATATAATGAAAATAAGAGTGTGAGAAAGAAATTGAGTTGCACACAAGAAAGAGAATTTTCACACAAGAAGAGAGTTTCATGAAAGGATGAAGTTGTGCGCAAGAGGTGTTTCGTGACAAAAGCCAAATCTTGAACGCCTAGAATAAATGTTTCTCATAAGAAACTTAAAATGTTGAGCGAAAGATTTGGGTTCTTCATACAAATTTTGTTGTGTGTTAGATATTCTTACTAGATTTTGTGTAAGAACGTGAATATTTGTACTTCAATGAAGACACCTGCTCAATTGTAAGGAAGTACTGAAATAATGTAATTCCTTATTTGTGATTAGAGGGTGAACACACACTTGAGGATTATATTTCATGTGCTACACGAGTCTAAGGGTATATTTTACTCATCGTATTCCACATCAAAAGAATTGGTTTCTATTAGATTGTGTGGTACTAGATTATTTATGAACCATACCAAGGACATAGCTACTTCTGTTGAGTAGTGAACCTTGTAAATCTATTGTTCATGTGGTTGTGTGAATACATCAGGGAAGAAACTCTTTAACAGGAGGCAAAGCATATTTTAAAAAGAAGGAAACATAACAAGAAAAAGATATCACTGATTCAACCCCCCCCCCCCCCCTCAGTGATACATGGATCCTGACCTTTAACATCAATTGGTATTAGAGTCAGGTTTACTTCATTTCTTCTTTGGTGAAGTGTTTGTAGAGAAATTGTGATAGAGAATCTAAATTTTTGGAATAGTAAGATGATTCCAAATAATTATGTAATGAACTATCACATTTGGAAGGACAGAATGATGACTTATCTTATGTGTCATGAATATGAAATTCTTGAAACTACTATTGATGAATTTCCACCAATTTATGAAAAGTTTCATCTTTTACTTCTCTATCAGATAAATCTTGAGAATGATGGAAGAGCTAAAAATGCATTACTCTCATCTCATTCTAAGAGTGAATTTTGAAGAGTGAAAATTGTTTCTATATCCAAATGAATCTGGGATAAGTTGAATAACATCTATGAATTAAATACAAAAGTAAAGAAAAAAACTACAAATTTGGAGTTTGATGTATAAAGACTGAAAAATAAGAGAATATGAATCAGTTGGGGACTTCTTTCCCAAGATAAATAACATTTTCAATACAATCAGATGTCTTGGTGAAAAGTAGGAAGATACTATAGCTGTTGGAAAGATCTTGAGAATTATTCCAGACAAATTTGATTGTAATGTTTCATCACATTAAGATAGTGACCCTAAACCATTATCTATGTATGATTTTCATAGCACTATTATAACATATTAAATGAAAAGGGATAAGACTATGAAGATGAAATCAAAAATCTAAAGAGAAATGTCTTTGAGGATGAAATGGAAGGGAAGTCAAAAAAATTATATTTAAGAAAAAGATGGTGAATATGACTCTGAAAATGATTTGTGTCAAAATTTTGATGAAATTTCATCCTTGATTTCTAAAAATGTTAAAAGAGGCACAAATAAATACAAGGGGATACTCCAATGGAAATGTTTTGAATGTGGATATGTTGGCCACATTGTGGCTAATTATCCTCAAAAAGAGAAAGATGTAGATAGTGATGAAGAAGATAGAAGACCAAGAAGGTCATGGAAGAAACGAGATGGAAATGATAAATATTCTTGCAGAGGGAAGGATAAAAAGTTTTTTTTATCCAAAATAAGAATCATTTTGTCAAAAGATGATGAAGAAGATGATAGTAGGACTGAATCGGAAAAATCTGTTGATTCCACAGATAGAGAGAGTACATTTTTTGAAATAGTGAATAATGATGATTATGAGAGCAGTAACACTGAAGAAGAATCAACACAACTTGACCAATATCTAAAAGAATATCTAAAGGAATGTTTGAGAAAGTTCAGAAGGCTTGAGAAGGAAAACAACAAGTTGATAAATGAAAATTCCATATCAAATGATCAAGAAGGTGTTCCTAATGAGAAACTCAAAATGGAAAAGGAGATTATTGATCTAAATAATTCTCTTGAGAATGAAAATAATCGTAATGATCATCTAGAAGTAAAGCTGAAGGAAAAAGAAGATGAGTTGGAATATTCCAACACAATCTTTTTATAGTTGAGGAAACAAACTCATGGTTCAAAAATACTGTTACAAATATCGGTTAATGTTCTGCAAAGAATGAACATAACAAGGATCAACAAAAGTATCCTTCAAAAGTTTAAAAGAATGATGGAATAATTAGTAATAAGATAATTGTTTGAAAATATATATATATGTGATAAAAGATAGAAATACAAAAAAATCATAATCATCTATAAATATTGAGTCCAGAAAGATGTCTGCTGCTTCTGGTTCTAGTAAGACTGAACAGAAATATGAGATATAGAAGAAAGTTACAATTGAAAATATGAATGTTGACGGTCTGTAGAATTCTAGTAATAATATTGTTGAGAATTATGTTCACAACTTCAGTCAGTATGGAATCTTCTATGAAAAATATTCATTCTATGGCTACTGCTGGTATTATTGTGGATTTGGAAATATGGAAGATATGTGTTGGTTCAACCATAAATATTACAACAATTACGCGTGATTTTAAAGACAAGTATTGAAGGGGAGTCAATCCTGTCAAAAAAGAAAATCTCCAAAGAATGTTTAGAAGATATCTGAGAATGTTTTTGTGAAATTTGCGAATAGATTCCACCCACTAGAAACTATTTGTGAAAGATGTGATCATCCTGGACATATTGCTAAGGGCTGGCTTACTATGTTACAAGAGAAAAAATGTTTCTTAATAATCATCACTAGGAAGAGGATTTATAAAATTTAAGAGACATGTCTGATAAGTCCAAAAATAAAGATTGCATGGTTCTCTTGCTAGAACACATTGACATAGCTAAGAAATTGGAGGAATCATGACAGAAAGTGGAAGAAAAGGAAGAACAAAAATCTCTCATTGTCGAAAATGATTTGAATGATAGAAAGGTAGAATGATCATGGATTATTGAATCTGGGTGTTCCTCTCCTATGACATGAGACTTAAAGCTTCATAATAATGTTAAATACTTCATAGAAATAACAGTAATATTTAGAAATGAAGAAATTCTAATGATCAAATGTGTTGGATTGTCCATCATTTGGAATGAAATATAATATTTATGAAAAAATTGTTTGTTGATGGGCTAAAACAAAACCTTCTTTGTGTGTCACAATTCTGTGATAAAGGCTACATAGTTTTCTTCAGAAAATATGGATTTGTTGTGAAAAAGTGAAATTGATGGAAATATATTTACAAGAGGCCAACATACAAGAGGGAAACGTACATGAGGGAATTTGTTCCAGGTTGGTAATGTGCATAACTCTTGTTAAATGGTTTTGGTGGATGAAAATCAGTTATGGCATAAAATTTTAAGATTAAAGTGTCAGAGAAATATGTGAATTTTATCAATGATAGACAGTTTTTGAGATCTGCTGGATTTATCTTGAAGAAGAGATTGGTGTTACACGATTTGTTACAAATGGATGATTACAAAATCTATTCTTAAGAGAGTACAAATTCCCTCAAAAGTCCCGTGGAACTCATACAAACTGATAGCTTTGGACCAATGTCCATACAATATAAAAATGGAGATAAGTACATCATTACATTCATTGATGACCTCACCACATTACTTCTGTTATGTTCATGATATATAAGTCAGATGCTCTGAAAATGTTTACAAGTTTCTGGAAGAAAGAGGATATGGAATTTGAGTATTATGTGAAGATGTTGAGAACTAATAATGGTAGAGAATTTTATAATTATGGTTTTGAATTTTACCTCAAGAAACATGGAATTTGGTATGAGTTTAGTTAACCATACACAACCTCAACAAAATTGGGTTACTAAAAGAAAGAATCAAAGTCTAGAGGAATTAGGGAGAACTATGTTACATTAACATAGTAATTCTCATTATTATTGGAGGTATGTCATGAGCACTACTGTATATATTCATAATCGTTGTTTCTGTAGGCCAAAATCTGATCTGACTCCATACGAAAAGTTCTATGAAAAAACTCCATGTTTAAAACACATAATAGTTTTTTAGAGTCCATGCATTATAAAGAAGAAAGGTGGAAACCATGGAATGTTTGAGCAAAGAGCAGATGATGGAATTATTCTTGGATAAGCTTCATATGGAAGATGATATAAGTGTCTCAACAAAGAAACATGAATAATTATTGATTCTTATATGTAAAATTTGTTGGAAATGATGAGAAATAAAAGCAGTCATATATTGATGTGGAAGTTGAGAAGGATAGAAAATATTTTATTAATGATTCTGAAAATGTTTTAGACAGTTTTAACCCTACTCAAGATGAGCAATCCAACTCATAAATCTCTAGTGATGATGTTGAAGATCGAATAACTCATCCTAGAATAAAGAATCAAGTGGAGTCTCAGAACATTATTTGAGATCAATATCAGAGGGTTCAAACAAGAAGAACAACGAATGTTATAACACATACTTCACATTATTCGAATGTTGAACCAAATGATGTAAATGAAGAATTTGATCATCCAAAATGGATTCATAATATTAATGATGAGATTTATCATAATGAAATTTGAAATCTAATTGGAAGTCTATTGTATTTGACTGCCTCAAGACCCAACATTGTGTATGCTGTCAATTTATGTGCAAGATTTCAGAGTGCTCATAAAGAATCACATCTGATTGATAGAACAATAATTCTCAGATATTCCAAATCCACAAAAAAACATTGGAATCAGATATTATGACTCAAGAAATATTGATCAATTTGGGTATTTTGATGCTGATTGGGAATGAAATGCTGATGATTGAAGATCCACATGAAGTGGAGTTTTCTTCCGGGGGAAATGTTGTATTAGTTTGCATGCCAAGAAATATAATTCAGTAACTCTTAGCATAGATGAAGCTAAGTATTTTTCTAATTCTCAAGAAATAATTCAACTAATGTGGTTGGAGTCTCTGTTGGATGATCTTCTTATTGATGTAATGTTACAATTGCTCTTGGATTGTGATAATTAGAGTACAAACAATCCTAAAATAAATCTTGTAGAACATTCTCATTAAAAACACATTGATATAAAGTACCACTTCATCAAAGAGTATGTGGAGAGGAATAAATTAAGGTTGGAATATGATCCTACATCTGAAAAAGTTTCTGATATATTCACAAAACCATTACTGAAAGAACCATTTGCAAAATTGAGGTTGAACATGGGTGTCTGACCTCCTTCTCATCAAGGATAAGATACGTGTTTCAGTACCAACTCCAATCTTGCCTTTGGATAGTGTTTTCAAGGGGGATAATTGTTTCATAAATCCATCATTATGGAAGCATTCATAAAGGGGGAGTTGTGGGTATGCTGTGAATCCAGCATGTATGTGTGTGAAATATTCAAACTGTTTGTTGGAGTGTTTGATGGAAACAATGTTGTTTTCCAGGAATGATGATGATGTGAAGAATGCTAAAGTAAAATAATGGAATATTTTATGAAGAAGGATGAAGATATATGATCATGAGATTTCATAGTTACTGCTTTGGGACAACATGGTTAGCTGTCAATAATTCTTGTTTCCAACAATGAGTTATCTCAAGTAGTCTTAGAATTGTTGATAAGTAATCTATTGTATGATGTTATAATGTTATGTGATTTATGAATCTTGGTTTATAACAAAATACAAAGGATGAGATTTTTGGGACCAAGATGAATTGGTGAAGAATGTAAGAAGTGTTTCCTATTAAAGATTGTTGTATTTTTTGTCCAAGAAGATAATTCAAATCACATGGTAAAGAACTGGGAAAATAATACGATGCTTTGCTGATTTTTGTTTCACAATTATCATATGTTTTGAGAACATGTTATGCATGCCTTATGAAGAATGGGAGAGTAAAGGTGATGCTAATCATTTGATGTTTTGTTTGGAAAGAATGACGCTGCTGGAAGATAGTGATGTTTCAGTACTTCCCATTGAAACTCCAACAGCGATAAAGATGGACTATCAAAGGATACATATCACGATGGTGGATTTCCTGATGAAATATGAAGAATGGTTATGGGATGAATTGAAGAGATCAATGTCAATGGAACATACAATCTGGATGCGGCACAAAATCATAGTTTAAGGTGGTACTGTTTCCCAGTTCCCACTCAAGCACCTCACTTGTTAGCAAGTGAATTATATTCACAAGGTTTCAGTGAGTTTCTTTCAACTTCTTGATATCCCTAGATTCAAATTTGAGGGCATATCAATTGACTGTTTTAGAGAGCTTCTGCACATATAAAAGGGTCATGACAATATCCAGGTGATAGTTGACTGACTCAGGGAGTCTTCACACTTCCTTGTTGTCAAGGAGAAATGATGTGTGGGTTTTTTAGGGTAGTTGTATTTGCGGGAGATCATCCTCCATCCTAGGGTACCCTCGATGATTATTTGTAATTGTGATAGGTAGTTTACGTCCAAGGGTAAAAACCTTATCCCGAAACCAAAATAGTAGTCATAATAACTATCTGAGAACTTATTATGTGGTAAACTAGCCATTTTACCCCTCATGAGCACCTGTGATAAGAAAAATATCATTTCATCTCAAATTTAAAATTATTGAAAACTCGGTTCCCTACAACCTTGCCACCAAAAAACATCCCATCCGTGGGAAGTATTGGTGGTCTTCCAACCACACATAATAAACCACATTGGTAATAAACCCATGATCAACTAAATATATTCTACTCAAATACATCAACTAACATTCTCTGCATAACTTTTTAAAGAGGGTGTATATGTCTTAAATGGTCATGACATCATTTTCCCCCATTAAGAGACCACCAAGACAATGACTAACCACATCCATCTATCTCGATACAACACGACATCATTTCAACTTTTCATGAAACTCATGGTTCTCCCCACTATAGAACTCAAGCCACATTTAAAAATTTTTATCCAGATGGATTTCCATCATGTAATCCATCTTTAAATTCAATCTTATCAGTCTATAACATGCTAGAAATTACTGTCACTACAGCCTGTAAGATACCCACATTGGGTTCACACCACCAAACCCATTCTGGTAATAACCACCATAGGAGTATCCATAACATAACCTCAAAATTCAAAATCCTTTTGTTGGTAACAATTTGAATTGGAGAAGAAAGGAAGAAGAGATTCCTGTTATAGAGTGTTGTATTTTTTTTGTCAAAGAAGATAAATCACATCACATGGTAATGAACATGGAAAATCAGATGGTGATTTTCTAATTTTTATTTCACAATTATCATATGTTTTTAGAACTTGTGATGCAAACCATATGAAGAAAGGGGGAGAAAAATTGATGGATGTCAAATTATTTTTTTGATTGGAAAGACTGATTCTGCTGGAAGATAGTGAAGATTCAATACTTTCCATTGAATCTCTAATGATGCTAGAGATGGACTATCAAAAGATACATATCATGATGGTATATTTCATGATGAAAGAGGAAGAATTGTTATGGTATGTAGTGAAGAGTGAAATGAGAAAGGAACATACAATCTGGATGCGGCAGAAAATCACAGTTTAATGTGGCACCGTTTTCCGCTGTTCAATCCAGCACTTCACTTGATAGCAGGTGAATTCTATACACCAGGTTTCAGTGAGTTTTTTGCAAGATCTTGATATCTGTAGATTTAAATGGGATGGCATATAAATTTACATTGTTAAAGGGCTTCCACACATATAAATGTTTAATTACACTATCTTAGTGATATTTGAATGACTCATGGAGTCCTCACACATTCTTGGAATCATGGAGAAATGATTGGTGGATTTTTTAGGGTAGTTGTATCTGTGGGAGATCATACTCTATCATATGGTACCCTTTGTGGTTATTTTTATAGTGATAGGGAGTTTATAGTGTAAACACCTTATCCCGAATCAAATTGAACAGTCATAAAAATTTTCTGAGACCATATGATTTGGTAAACTGACCATTTTACCCCTCACGAGGACCCGTGACCAAAAAATATAATTTCTTCTCAAATTTAAAATTTAGAAAACTTTGTTCCCTAGAACCTCACCACCATAAAACATCTCATACATGGAATGTATTGGTGGTCTTCCAACCATTCATACTAAACAACATTAGGAATAAACCCATGCTCAACTAACTACATTCTAGTCAAATACAAAAACTAACATTTTCTACATAACTTTTTAGAGCGGGTGTAGATGATCTCAATTCTCAAGCCATCAATTTCCTCCCTTAAAAAAACCCCTAGGAAAATGACTAACCACATCCATCTATCCTGATACATCCTATCATCATTTAAACTCTTCTGAAAACTCTTATATCTCCCCACTACAGAACTCAACCAACATTTACCAATTTTTATCCATGAGGCTTTCCATCTTTAATCCTTCTTTCAAACAAAATATTAGCAGTCTATAACCCACTAGACATCATCATCACTACACACTATAAGATACCCACACATGGTTCACACCATCAAACCTAGTCTGGTATTCCCCACTATAGGGGTACCCTTATCATAACTTCATAACTCAACAACCTTTTGATGTTACTAAGTATAATTGGAGAAGAATGTAAGAATAGTATGACTTTAGAGTGATGTATTTTATTTTCAAAGAAGATAAATTAAATTACTTGGTAATGAACATGGAAAATCAGACGATGCTTTGCTAATTTATATGTCACAAATATCATAAGTTTAGAGAACTTGTGATGCGAGACTTATGAAAAAAGGGATAGTAAAGGTGATTCAAATCATATGATGTTTTGATTGGAAAGAATGACACTGCTAGAAGATAGTGATGTTTCCGTAATTCCCATTGAAACTTTGATGATTCTAATGATGGACTATCAAAGGATACATATCAAGATGTTGGATTTCATGGTGAAAGATGAAGAATGGTTTTGAGAAGTAGTGAAGAGAGAAAAGAAAAGGGAACATACAATCTGGATGTCGCACAAAAGAACAGTTTAAGGTGGTACTGTTATTCAGTGCCCAGTCCAGCACCTCACTTGTTAGCAGTGAATTCTATACACTGGGTTTCAGTGATTTTTTTGCAACCTCTTGACATACCCAGATTTAAATGGGATGGGATATCAATTGAAATTATTACTGGGATTCTACACATATTAAATTTCCATGACACTCTCTGGGTGATAGTTGACTGACTCATGGATTCTTCAAACTTTTTTGGTATCAAGGATGAATGATTTGATGATTTTTTGTAGTATTTGTATGTGTGGGAGATCATTCTCTATCATAGGGTACCCACGATGATTATATAAGATAGTGGTAGGATGTTTACGTCCTAGGGTAAACACCTTATACCGAAACCAGTAAAATAGTGATAAAAATTATCTAAGTCCATATGATGTGGTAAACAGACCGTTTTATCCCTCATGAGAACCCGTGACCAAAAAATATAATTTCCTCTCAAATTTAAAATTCTAGAAAACTTGGTTCCCGACAACCTCTCCACCATAAAACATCTCATTCGTAGGAAGTATTGGTGGTGTTCTAACCACACATACGAAACCACATTGGGAGTGAACCCATGCTCAACTAAATTCATTCTACTATAATACATCAACTAAAATTCTTTGCATAACTTTTTAAAGAGGGTGTACAGGTTCTCAAGGGTCATGCCATCAATTTACACGATTAAGAAACCACCAGGACAATGTCTAACCACATCCATATATCCTGAGACATCACGACATCATCTAAACTCTTCTCAAAACTCATGGTTCTCCCCATTATATAACTCAACCCACATTTCCCAATTTTTATCCATAAGGCTTTCCATCAAGTAATCTATCTTTCAAACACAATCATAGCAGTCCATAACCAACATGACATTATCGTCACTACAGCTTCTATGATACCCAAAAAAGGTTCACACCACCAAACCCAGTCCGGTAATCCCGACCATAGGATTATCCTTATCATAACCTCATAACTCAAAAACCTTTTTTTCGTACCAAGATGAATTGGAGATGAATGTATATAGATTTGCTGTTGAAGAGTGTTGTATTTTGTTTTCAAAGAAGATAAAACAAATTTCATGGTACAGAGCATGGAAAATCAGGCGATGCTTTACTGATTTTAATTTCACAAATATCATAATTTTGGAGAACTTGTGATGTAAGACTTCTGATGAAAGGGGGAGTAAAAGTGATTCTAGCCATATGATGTTTTCATTGGAAAGAATGATGTTGCTGGAAGATAGTTTAGTTTGATTACTTCCCATTGAAACTCTGACTATGCTAACGACGGACTATCAAATGATACATATCACAATGTTGGATTTCGTGATGAAAGATGAAGAGTGGTTATGGGATTTAGTGAAGAGAGAAATGAAAAAGTAACAGACAATCTGGATGTGACACAAAAGCACAATTTAAGGTGACACCATCTTCCAGTGCCCAATCCAGCACCTCCCTTGTTAGTAAGTGAATACTATACACCAGGTTTCAGTGATTTTTTTTGCATCCTCATGATATCCCCATATTTAAATGGTATTAAATATCAATTGACTTTGTTACAGGGCTTCCACAGAGATAAAAGGTTCATGACACTATATAGGTTGTAGTTGACTAACTCAAGGAGTTTTCACACTTCATTGGTATCAAAAAAATGAATGGTAGATTTTTTAGGGAAGTTGTATGTGCGGAAGATCATCCACAATCATAGGGTACCCTCAATGAATATTTTTGATATTGATAGGCAGTTTATGTCCTAGGGTACACACCTTATTCCAAAACCAAGAGTAGTCAAAAATATTATCTGATACCATATGTTTTGGTAAAATGACCATTTACCCCTCATGAGCACCCGTGACCAAAAAAATAATTTATTCTCAAATGTAAAATTCTAGAAAACTCAGTTCAGTACAACCTCATCACAATAAAACATATCATCCTTGGGATGTATGGACGGTATTCCAACCACACATAATAAACCACATTGGGAAGAAACCCATGCTCAACTAACTACATTCTTCTCAAATACATCAACTAGCATTATCTGCATAACTTTTTAGAGAGGGGGTACAAGTCCTCAATGGTCAAGCCATCATTTTCCTCAATTAAGAAATCACCATGACAATTGCTAACCACATACATATATCCTGATACATCATGACATCATTTAAACTCTTCTTAAAACTCATGGTTCTCCCCACTATAGTACTCAACACACATTTACCATTTTTTATTGTAACACCCCAAGATTTCATAGTGTGTTATTTCTTCAAAATAATTCAATAACTTGCACTACACGCAACACCGAGTTCAAGCGCACCATGACTTACCAAACAAGCCGTTCAAAAAAGGTTATGAATAGTATTAACTAAATTTTAAACTTTATATAATCCTTATAATTTTAGAATCCATATTATGAGATTCTTAGACATAATGTAAGAACAAATTCATCTTCAGTATTGTAGTTTTACCAACTTTTAATAGTGAACCCTTTTTAAATAAAATATTTTAAACTTTTTGACTAAATGGGGACATCAAAAAAATTTAAAATAAAACATCACAAGCTTCCACGGTACGCTTTCCTTTGAATAAAACAATAGCGTGTGTTGTACGCAACTTCGAGTTTTAACACACACCACAACCGATCAAACTAGCCGTTATGAATAGTAATACTTAATTTTTGAAATTATATATATTTTATATTTCAAAATGGACTTCATTTTTGGATTCGGAATATCAAATTTAGCCTATGGTGAAATTTTGGTACTTTTCGGATAACTTTCATATTTTGATGAATAGTAAAAATTAATAAATTTTAATTAAAAACAACTTTTTTAATCAAAATAATTAATAGTGATAAATTATGAATTTGAGTGGTTTTAAAGTATATTTAGAATATATTTTTACCATTTTATATAATTTTTGTCATTGGACATAATTTTACAATTAAACCGAACATAAACAAGTGTCAATCTTTTGATAGTTATTATCTCTTAAAAACACGCTTTTTGTTTTGACAGCGGGAATTAATTTTAAATTAATTTCTTCCACTTCTGTGTTTTTAATTTAGAAAAATGGATTCCATATTTGGAATCAGGATGTTCAAATAGTGTAAATAGGTAACTTTTATTTTTAGACATTTTGAATAATTACTGCGGTAAATATTTTATTTACCATGGTTAAGGGTAAATCCGGTAAATAAGGGTTAAAAAATAATATTATAATAATACTAAATTACCCTAAAACGTGTCTTAACCCTATTGGATGATACATGGTCGACCATGGGCATCTTTGGGTCAATTTCGGGACCCCATTTATCCACTTGTAAGTGATAATGACACTTTATTTTAATTAAGTAAAAATGAATACAAAAATGGCATAAGCTTACATCTTTTAAAAGAACAATTTTTACATAGGGTTATACATGTTGGATTTTCGATTATAAATATTAATTAGAAAGCTAAAACGATTTCCTACATAATGATATTTTATTTATAATTTTTAGACATCAAATAATTTAAATTATTAATGACACAATAATGATGCAATGTTTACCTCATTAATAAATCATTTAAATAAATAAGATTATAATGATAAAAATATTATCTAAAACCTGTCCAATTCTTATTGGTTGATGTTATTTAGAATATGAGTCGTCTTATCTTCGACCTCAATGATTTTTGGACCATTATAAACCGAATATAATTATATTATAAAGTAATACTTTCACTCTTTCCTAAAGAGCCCCTCCTCTCCCTTATAAAAGGAGACCAATTCTACTCATTCCTCACACCTCTCAAGCCACTTGGCTCGTCCAAACTCTGCCCAACTAAGCTCCCCACATCCCTCTACTCCTCCTTGAAGCTTCCCCTCAGGCAAAAAGCATTTCAAGAAGTGCTTTGGTTCCAACCAAATTGAGTTACCTAAATTAAAGGTAACATTTTCTCTTAAATTATTTTCAATTATTTTGCATCTCCAACCCCCAAACCCTTTTTATTTCCTTTATTTTGTAACAAAACCAGTATCCACAATATAATAGGATGTTGTTATAAGAAGGATTCAAACTACACATTCACACAACTCCATCTAATGGATGATGAACATAATGTTTCTGTGGATGGCAAACTAACGCCTCACGAAACGATGATTGTTCAAATACATCTTACCGCCTCTCATGGTGGCCATTAGGATGGAACTGTAATTAAATATGATATTAATGATATATATTTTATATATAAGCTTCTGTAATTCCATTTTATTTCATACAATTATTCGTTTCATGTTGTATATACATACGATAATTTCATTTGAGGAAGTGCGGACTACCGCCCCCTTAAAATGATATGACTCGTTCATACCACACATGGAACGTATAAAGGATGGTGTTAATGAACATAAGTAACATATATAAAATATTATATTTTACTGGAATAGTAATATACCTATGTATCATTTTGATTCGATTCTTTTAAAATAAAAATTAAATGGAAGTAGCGTTCGTGCGTACGTACGGACTACCGTCTCCACGAACGCGATGAGATTCATTCTCCATCGTATCCATTCAAGTATAATTATCATTTGATGATTTAAAAATAATGTTTAATGACTTTATACCATTCTGGATTTGAATAATATACAACCTATCCTTTACAAACATGTCTTACGTAACAAAACATACAAAAGCAAACAAGTAAGTTCACACCCGAAACAACGATAATACTAAGATATTATTATCAAATCAATGCTAAAAGATCATATATGATATCATATTAAAGTAAATGATTCTTGTATTATTCAATAACAATTATTTCACCATTATACAGGAGGTAAACCTACCATCGACCAACGAAAAAGTACAAGGTAAGGGATTCTCTTATCTCACTTTCAATTCCGTGAGATTTCCATTGTTCACCACTTAATTATTGCATGTGGTGTATGTGTACTGCCCATGATTGTATTCATTGTGTAATATACTTTAATTTATGGGTATTTACATCATCATGGTATGATACTTCTTTCATGGGTGTATGTTTCGAAAGTTATCTAATCGATAAGGGAATTTGAGATTTCGATTTCCACTCATTTGGCTTAACGCATATTTCATTGATTATATGACCCCAAGATTATGTGTGGAATCACTATTCATTTGATTATGTCATAATTTCCACTCCCCTCCCTGTGGATATAAGTTTGATACACATAATCACTCCATTGATAATTCTCAAGTCATTGATATGAATTTGATAAGAGTAATTTTAACTCATTCTCCATTTGTTGAGTTAAAAATCTAATTCGTTGGTATTGTTTTTACAAGAATATGTGTGAATGTCCTTTGATTGTTTTACACTGAATATCCAATCATATTTAGTGTATTTATATTTGTCACACATAATTACGTCATTGATTCGTCCTCAACCTAAGGATACAACCTTTATGAGAGATTTCATCTCAATTTACATTCCATTGAGACTTCTTTGATGATATACACCAAATCACTTTTATGTGGTGTATATAATGTACTTTGACATAGTATATCATGATTCCCTTTATTCTCATGATATTACAAAGTTTTTATTACCTCAATTATTTGTATTCAAGTGTCTCTTTTGGTTAGAATCTCTAACTAAAATACCATTTTTAAATGTTTTAAAGACTTATTCATCTAAAACTTTCTCATTAATGTCCATGTTTTAAAAATGGTTTTAAGGATTTATTTATATGGACATTAAAGTTTAGAAATCAAAAATCATTTTAAAAAGTTTCAAAGTGGTATGGGACACTTTGATTCAAAAATCTACTTTTAAATGGCTTCTTGACAAATAGTGTGACTTTTAAATGTTTTCAAGAAAAGGGGGATATTTCTCTCAAATAGTTTTGATGATTATCTATGTCAACATCCTTCATTATTCTTGATTGAGGTTAATGTGATACAATACAATCTTCCATATTGTATCGAATGAGTTATGTTTGACTGTGGATGTGCTGTTTTTATACCATTCATGGTTTGTGGTAAAAGTATTGACATTTCGTATGCTAGTTTTAATACAAATGTTTATGGTATGTTTAAACATGTTCATATGAGGAATGCATTGGACTTAATAAGTGACGGGTGGAGCCCGCTATAGCTCCTCGATGCATCGGTAGGTCTCATGAGACAAACTAGTGTCTTGGCACAAGGCCTTGGCAAAATCTTATTTGTAGTCTTGGCACGAGGCCTTGGCTATGTGGTTATGATAGTCTGGCATTATGCATTCCAACATTATGAAAGTGGATATTGATATTGCATGTGATCATTCGACTAGTAGAATATCAATGTGAGTATGTAAATGGCATTATTTTATTTTACCTTTGCCATTTTATGCTGAAGTTCAAGTTTAAAAGGCTTTTGTTTTAGTTATAAATTGCCTTAAGTGTTTATGCTTATTTATGAAAGCTTATGCTATAATTTTATCCTTACTGAGCATCTGAGCTCACCCCTTTCAATGTTTTATTTTTCCCAGGATTATGAAGAAATAATTTATGAATGACCTGCAGGGATAGTATGAGGGGATATGAAGGCAAGATTTTTTTTTATGATGTAATGTAAAAAAATTATGGATGTATCTAGTTATTCCAAGGCTACTAAACTAATCGATCTTTCGAGACTTGATCTTTCTCGTGATCATGCCAATGTTATGTAATAATGCACCGACTCTGGGTAACTAGGGTCGGGGCATTACAGTTGGTATCAGAGAAAGTTTAGTACAAACCTTGGTATCTAGATTTAGATAAACTCTGATTAGAGCACGTAGACCTAAGATGAACTTTGAGGATTAGTATAAAAGAACATCCTATAATTTTGGTATTGTAGAGATTTTGTGAGTTTTCCGAGCAATACATCCCTGTCTGGAAACGAGCAGGTAGAGGCAGCTCTGGCACAGATGTACCTAGGGGTAAAACCCGAAAACACCGCTTTGAGCTAGACTCGAACGGGAACTGGTGCACGACAATGGGCCTTGCTGCACTCTTGGTTACGACACTCCCGGGGGATATGCTTAGGATAATTTACATTTTCTTTACAAACCGATTTAAGTAATATATACATAAGATGAGAGTAAATGACCTTGGTTAATCCTAATATGTTTCAAATTGAGAATATGGTGACATTTTAATCTCTAAATGATTTTACGACTACTATTACTCACACAATGCTTTCTGGTTTTAGTCAATGGCTGGATTCCAAGGAAGTCATAGTGACTTTGAGAATGATGTACAAGGTGGGAACGGTGGTGGCAATGAGCAACAAAATGGAATGTTGATAGGTGTAAAAGATATCATCTTTATGCCAAATTAGTTTTCCAAAAATATGATCAACAACATATATATTAACCAACTCCCAGACTCAACAAGGAAGAGAAAGGTGATAAATGATAAGATCTCCAACAATGGAGACCATGGAGAAAAGAAACCTCAATTTTCATCATGCAGGAATTGTGGAAAGAGACACCCAGGAAAGTGTCTCAACGGGACAACGAAATGTTTTACGTGCGGGAAGGAAGGACATAAAGTGAAGAATTGCCGAAGAAAAATGAAGAGTACTATGGAAGAAGATAAAAATGGTCCCAAGAGTCCATTTACAGTCATTTGTCGAAAATGTAGGGGACCTGGCCATTACCCGAGTGAATGTCCTATTCAATAGGATATTTTCTTGGTCAAAGAAGATGTTATGTGGAAATAAATGGTTGGAGAAAAATTAGCACTCCTTGTTGATGGGTTTACTTTGGAATAATTTTCTCTTGTATTTGTAACCCCGCATTTTTTCATGTGAAGATGATATTTGAGGAAGAATTGACTCTTCTCTTGTGGATATAGTTATAAATAACCATTTGGTTTTATATGATCATTGGGGTTTGAGAAAATGATAAGTTATTATAATTTTGGATGAAAATGCAAGGAATGATATAACATTTGTGGTTAAATTTATGTTATAGTATTTTGAGGAATTTATCTCATTTTTGCAATATTATAAATTATAGTTTTTGAAAAAGGACAACACGTAGACCGTGTGACAACCCGTCGCGTCGGACAAAGCTGTGGGAATCGAACCCACAACCAAAGTGCGATTTGGATTTATCGCCTACCACTGGACTACGTGAAGTCCCTAGTTAGTATGACTATTTTTTTGTTAAATGATTTTATTGATCAATAATAAGATGATTTGGGTTCTTATGTTTTATCAAATGAATACCCTTGGTATAGGAAAATGATTTGGTGATTAAGTGCTAAATGTTATTTTGGAAGATGTTCGTTTTGTTAGGAACACTATATGCCCAAGGAAAATAGAATACAATGGGGTTTCATTTGTAGAGTAATGGTGGATTTTTATCTACATTTTTATTGTTGATTTATAGTGATTTGGGTTATTTATGGAAATGATTAACCTATAACAGAGAATATGTGATGATGATAATTACTTTTAAGTATGTGACTTTAAGAGTATTTTATGTCATTTGGAGAAACAATGTAACATGGGAGACTACATAATCAAATTCTTCTATGTTTTGGGTTTCAATATTAGTTTGGATTATATTAAAGGATTTTAAGGACAATTGGTTATTTAATGGTATCTAATTAACTTTGGGGTATTGTTGGTTTAATTTTAGAAATTAAGATTAGTGCATATTTATCTCAATGAATATCCTTTTGGGGGATCATTAGATCATTCACTAACCATTTTGGTTTTGATTAATCTTCAAAGACAATGTAAATATATGGTTTATCCTGCATGGATCATGTGATTCTATAGAAGTTTATTCTAGCTCTTCCAGTGTGACCAAGTCTTCTTGAATACTCATCGTTTAAAAAAATTGAGTTAGTGATGGAAATTTATTAAAGAATGAAAATCTACTTAAAATTTAAGTATATCTCATAATGTTCTTAGTCAATATCATAAATGAATTACTCTTCCTTATGTAATGTAACTTTAAAAAAAATGTTGTCCTAAATGGTACCTTAAATCATCACTAATTTATGGCTTTGGGATTGTTGGCCTTTTCATAGCCATGTTCTCTACCACTCTCCATCAGATAATTGATGGTTAGATTTCTCCTCCATATCCATATTTTCCTACATGGAACCCTAGTATGTGTTATTTTCGGTAATCTTCATACTTTCCACTCTTTATAGAGGCCTCATTAATTCATTTTTCTATGTGGGATTTCAACTAAGATATTTTGAAATGTCAAAAATGTGTGATCCCAATACCCTATATTTTGTTGAACCGATGGTACTTCAAATCATCATAGATTGATGAGTTTAAGGACCTCAATTTTATACTTGTTTGTGATTGATGACCTAAACCACTACCTATAAATATTTACGTTTTTCCTCCAATTATATGTCTCTAATTGCCACCAATGTTCTCCTAATCGAGATCATAATTTGGTGGTTACCCTTTCATTTCTCTTTTCCTCATATTAAGACTAAATTTTAGTAAACCAATTTCCGATGTGGGTTTTCCCACAAATATATTTTCTATCTTCAACCTTTATTTTCTAAGAACAATTTCAAATTGCGAGGACGCAATTTATTGAAGGAGGGGAGAATGTAACACCCCAAGATTTCATAGTGTGTTATTTCTTCAAAAAATTCAATAACTTGCACTACACGCAACACCGAGTTCAAGCGCACCATGACTTACCAAACAAGCCATTCAAAAAAGGTTATGAATAGTATTAACTAAATTTTAAACTTTATATAATCCTTATAATTTTAGAATCCATATTATGAGTTTCTTAGACATAATGTAAGAACAAATTCATCTTCAGTATTGTAGTTTTACCAACTTTTAATAGTGAACCCTTTTTAAATAAAATATTTTAAACTTTTTGACTAAATGGGGACATCAAAAAAATTTAAAATAAAACACCCCAAGCTTCCACGGTACGCTTTCCTTTGAATAAAACAGTAGCGTGTGTTGTACGCAACTTCGAGTTTTAACACCCACCACAATCGATCAAACTAGCCGTTATGAATAGTAATACTTAATTTTTGAAATTATATATATTTTATATTTCAAAATGGACTTCATTTTTGGATTCGGAATATCAAATTTAGCCTAAGGTGAAATTTTGGTACTTTTCGGATAACTTTCATATTTTGATGAATAGTAAAAATTACTAAATTTTAATTAAAAACAACTTTTTTAATCAAAATAATTAATAGTGATAAATTATGAATTTGAGTGGTTTTAAAGTATATTTAGAATATATTTTTACCATTTTATGTAATTTTGGTCATTGGACATAATTTTACAATTAAACCGAACATAAACAACTGTCAATCTTTTGATAGTTATTATCTCTTAAAAACACGCTTTTTGTTTTGACAGCGGGAATTAATTTTATATTAATTTCTGCCACTTCTGTGTTTTGAATTTAGAAAAATGGATTCCATATTTGGAATCAGGATGTTCAAATTGTGTAAATAGGTAACTTTTATTTTTAGACATTTTGAATAATTACTGCGGTAAATATTTTATTTACCATGGTTAAGGGTAAATCCGGTAAATAAGGGTTAAAAAATAATATTATAATAATACTAAATTACCCTAAAACGTGTCTTAACCTTATTGGTTGATACATGGTAGACCCTGGGCATATTTGGGTCAATTTTGGGACCCCATTGATCCACTTGTAAGTGATAATGACACTTTATTTTAATTAAGTTAAAATGAATACAAAAATGGCATAAGCTTACATCTTTTAAAAGAACAATTTTTACATAGGGTTATACATGTTGGATTTTCGATTATAAATATTAATCAGAAAGCTAAAACGATTTCCTACATAATGATATTTTATTTATAATTTTTAGACATCAAATAATTTAAATTATTAATGACACAATAATGATGCAATGTTTACCTCATTAATAAATCATTTAAATAAATAAGATTATAATGATTAAAATATTTTCTAAAACCTGTCCAATTCTTATTGGTTGATGTTATTTAGAATATGAGTCATCTTATCTTCGACCTCAATGATTTTTGGACCATTATAAACCGAAGATAATTATATTATAAAGTAATACTTTCACTCTTTCCTAAAGAGCCCCTCCTCTCCCTTATAAAAGGAGACCACTTCTACTCATTCCTAACACCTCTCAAGCCACTTGGCTCGTCCAAACTCTGCCCAACTAAGCTCCCCACATCCCTCTCCTCCTCCTTGAAGCTTCCCCTTAGGCAGAAAGCATTTCAAGAAGTGCTTTGGTTCCAACCAAAGTGAGTTACCTAAATTAAAGGTAATCTAATGGATGATGAACATAATGTTTCTGTGGATGGAAAACTAACGCCTCACGAAACGATGATTGTTCAAATACATCTTACCACCTCTCATGGTGGCCATTAGGATGGCACTGTAATTAAATATGATATTAATGATATATATTTTATATATAAGCTTCTGTAATTCCATTTTATTTCATACAATTATTCGTTTCATGTTGTATATACATAGGATAATTTCATTTGAGGAAGTGCGGACTACCGCCCCCTTAAAATGATATGACTCGTTCATACCACACATGGAACGTATAAAGGATGGTGTTAATGAACTTAAGTAACATATATAAAATATTATATTTTACTGGAATAGTAATATACCTATGTATCATTTGGATTCGATTCTTTTAAAATAAAAATTAAATGGAAGTAGCGTTCGTGCGTACGTACGGACTACCGTCTCCACGAACGCGATGAGATTCATTCTTCATCGTATCCATTCAAGTATAATTATCATTTGATGATTTAAAAATAATGTTTAAGGACTTTATACCATTCTGGATTTGAATAATATACAACCTATCCTTTACAAACATGTCTTACGTAACAAAACATACAAAAGCAAACAAGTAAGTTCACACCCGAAACAACGATAATACTAAGATATTATTATCAAATCAATGTTAAAAGATCATATATGATATCATATTAAAGTAAATGATTCTTGTATTATTCAATAACAATTATTTCACCATTATACAGGAGGTAAACCTACCATCGACCAACGAAAAAGTACAAGGTAAGGGATTCTCTTATCTCACTTTCAATTCCGTGAGATTTCCATTGTTCACCACTTAATTATTGCATGTGGTGTATGTGTACTTCCCATGATTGTATTCATTGTGTAATATACTTTAATTTATGGGTATTTACATCATCATGGTATGATAATTCTTTCATGGGTGTATGTTTCGAAAGTTACCTAATCGATAAGGGAATTTGAGATTTCGATTTCCACTCATTTGGCTTAACGCATATTTCATTGATTATATTACCCCAAGATTATGTGTGGAATCACTATTCATTTGATTATGTCATAATTTCCAATCCCCGTCCTGTGGATATAAGTTTTATACACATAATCACTCCATTGATAATTCTCAAGTCATTGATATGAATTTGATAAGAGTAATTTTAACTCATTCTCCATTTGTTGAGTTAAAAATCTAATTCGTTGGTATTGTTTTTACAAGAATATGTGTGAATGTCCTTTGATTGTTTTACAATGAATATCCAATCATATTTAGTGTATTTATATTTGTCACACATAATTACGTCATTGATTCATCCTTAACCTAAGGATACAACCTTTATGAGAGATTTCATCTCAATTTACATTCCATTGAGACTTCTTTGATGATATACACCAAATCACTTTTATGTGGTGTATATAATGTACTTTGACATAGTATATCATGATTCCCTTTATTATCATGATATTACAAAGTTTTTATTACCTCAATTATTTGTATTCAAGTGTCTCTTTTGGTTAGAATCTCTAACTAAAATACCATTTTTAAATGTTTTAAAGACTTATTCATCTAAACCTTTCTCATTAATGTCCATGTTTTAAAAATGGTTTTAAGGATTTATGTATATGGAAATTAAAGTTTAGAAATCAAAAATCATTTTAAAAAGTTTCAAAGTGGTATGGGACACTTTGATTCAAAAATCTACTTTTAAATGGATTCTTGATAAATAGTGTGACTTTTAAATGTTTTCAAGAAAAGGGGGATATTTCTCTCAAATAGTTTTGATGATTATCTATGTCAACATCCTTCATTATTCTTGATTGAGGTTAATGTGATACAATACAATCTTCCATATTGTATCGAATGAGTTATGTTTGACTGTGGATGTGCTGTTTTTATACCATTCATGGTTTGTGGTAAAAGTATTGACATTTCGTATGCTAGTTTTAATACGAATGTTTATGTTATGTTTAAACATGTTCATATGAGGAATTCATTGGACTTAATAAGTGATGGGTGGAGCCCGCTATAGCTCCTTGATGCATCGGTAGGTCTCATGAGACAAACTAGTGTCTTGGCACAAGGCCTTGGCAAAATCTTATTTGTAGTCTTGGCACGAGGCCTTGGCTATGTGGTTATGATAGTCTGGAATTATGCATTCCAACATTACGAAAGTGGATATTGATATTGCATGTGATCATTCGACTAGTAGAATATCCATGTGAGTATGTAAATGGCATTATTTTATTTTACCTTTGCCATTTTATGCTGAAGTTCAAGTTTTAAAGGCTTTTGTTTTAGTTATAAATTGCCTTAAGTGTTTATGCTTATTTATGAAAGATTATGCTATAATGTTATCCTTACTGAGCATCTGAGCTCACCCCTTTCAATGTTTTATTTTTCCCAGGATTATGAAGAAATAATTTATGAATTACCTGCAGGGATAGTATGAGGGGATATGAAGACCAGATTTTTTTTTATGATGTAATGTAAAAAAATTATGGATGTATCTAGTTATTCCAAGGCTACTAAACTAATCGATCTTTCGAGACTTGATCTTTCTCGTGATCATGCCAATGTTATGTAATAATGCACCGACTCTGGGTAACTAGGGTCGGGGCGTTACATTTATGCACGAGGCATTCCATCAAGTAATCTATATTTAAAACACAACCTTAGCAGTTTATAACCCACTAAACATTATTGTCACTACATCCTCTATAATACCCACAGAAGCATCACACCCCAAATCCCAGTCTGGTAATACCCACCATAAGAGTGCCGTTATCATAACCTCATTAGTCAAAAACCTTTGGTTGGTACCTAGTTGAGTTGGAGAAGAAAGTAAAAGAGTTTTCTATTAGAGAGTGTTTTATTTTGTTTTCATAGAAGAAAAATCATATCACATGGTAAAGAATATGGAAAATTAGATGATGATATTCTGATTTGTATTTCCCAAATATCATATGATTGGAGAACGTGTGATGCAATCCTTATGAACAAAAATGGAGTAAAGGTGATTCCAGTCATATGATGTTTTTGTTGGAAATAATTTTGCTTCTAGAAGATTGTGAAGTTTTAGTTCTTTCCAATGAATCACCGATGATGCTAAAGGTGGACTATTAAAGGATACATATAACAATGGTTGATTTCATGATAAAAGTTGAAGAATGGTTATGGAATGTAGTGAATAGAGCAATGAGAAAGGAACAGAAAATCTGGTTGCGGCACAAAAGAACAGTTTAAGGTGCAACAGTTTTCCAATTCCTACTCCAGCACTTCACTTGTTAGCAGTTGAATGCTATACACTAGGTTTTAGTGGGTGTTTTGCGGCCTCTTGATATCCCCTGATTTAAATGATATTTCATATCAATTGACATTATTACAGGGCATCCACTCATATAAAAGGGTCATGACACTATCTAGGTGATAGTTGACTGACTCATGGAGTCTTCACACTTCCTTTGTATCAAGGAGAAATGATTGGTGCATTTTTTTGGGTAGTTGTATGTGCGGGAGATCATCCTCTATTATAGGGTACCATTGATGATTTTTTTGTAGTGATAGGAATTTTACATCCTAGGGTAAACACCTTTTCTTGAAACAAATATAATAATCATAAAAATTATCTTAGAACATATGATGTGGTAAACTAACCATTTTACCCCACATGAGCACCCTTGACCCATAAATGTAATTTCTTCTCAAATTTAAAATTCTCGAAAACTCGGTTCCCTACAACCTCTCCACCATAAAACTTCTCATCTGTGGGAAGTATTGGTTGTCTTTAAACAAAAAATACTAAACCACATTGGCAATAAACCCAAGCTCAACTAACTACATTATACTCAAATACAACCACTAACATTCTTTGCATAACTTTTTAGATAGGGTGTACAAGTGCTCAATGGACAAGACATCATTTTACACCATTAAGAAACCACCAGGACAATGACTAACCACATCCATCTATCCCAAAACATCGTAACATCATTTAAACTCTTCTTAAAAGTCATGGTTCTCCCCACTATAGAATTCAACACACATTTATAAATTTTTTTCCATGACGCTTTCCATCTTGTAATCCATATTTTAAACACAATCTTAGTAGTATATAACCCGCTAGACATTATCATCACTGCATACTCTACGATACCCACACAAGATTCACACCACCAAACCCAGTCTGGAAATCCCCCCTATAGGAGTATCCTTATCATATACTCATAACACAGAAACAATTTTTTGGTACCAAGTAGAATTGGAGAAGAATGTAAGAAGAGTAATCTGTTAGAGAGTGTTGTATTTTGTTGTCAAAGAAGATAAGTAAAATTACATGGTAAGGAACATAGAAAATCATACGATGCTTTGATGATTTTTATATCACAAATATCATAAGTTTAGAGAACATGTGATGCAAGAGTTATGAAAAAAGGTGGTGTAAAGGTGATTCCAGTGATATAATGTTTTTATTGGAAATAATGACGCTACTGGAATATATTGATGTTTCAGTACTTCCCATTGAATCTTCGATGATGCTAAAGATGTGATATCAAAGGATATATATCAAATAGTGGATTTCATGATGAAAGATGAAGAATGATTATGGGATGTTGTGAAGAGAGCAGTGATAAAGGAACATAAAATCTTGATGCATCCCAAAAGAATAGTTTAAGGTGGCACCGTTTTCGAGTGCCCACTCCAGCACCTCACTTGTAAGCAGTTGAATTCTATACACTAGGCTTCAGTGCATTTTTTGCAACCTCTTGATATCCCCAGATTTAAATGGGATGGAATATAAAAAGGAATTATTACAGGGATTCGACACATATTTAAGGGCCATGACACTATATAGGTGATATTTGACTGATTCGTTGAGTCTTCACACTTCCATGGTATCATGGATGAATGATTAGTGGATTTTTTAGGGTAGTTGTATGTGTGAGAGATCATTCTCCATCATAGGGTACCCTCGATGTTTATTTTTGATAGTGATAGGAAGTTTATGTCCTAGGGTATATACCTTATCCCGAAACCAACACAATAGTATTAAAAATTATCTGATATGATATGATGTAGTAAACAGACCGTTTTACCCCTCATGAGCACCTGTGACCAAAAAATATAATTTCTTCTCAAATTTAATATTCTATAAAACTTGGTTCCCTACAACCTCGACATCTTCAAACATCTCATTCGTGGGAAGTATTTATTGTCTTCCGACCACACATTCTAAACCACATTGGGAATAAACCCATGCTCAACTAAATACATTCTACTCAAATACATTATCTATCATTCTATGCACAACTTTTTAGAGAGGGTGTACATGTCCTCAATGGTTATGCCATCATTTTCCACCATAAAGAAACCACCAGTACAATGAGTAACCACATCCATCTATCCCAAGACATAACAACATAATTTAAAATCTTCTTAAAACTCATTGTTCTCCCCACTATAGAACTCAACTCACATTTCCAAATTTTCATCCATGATGATTTCTATAATGTAATCCATCATTCAAACACAATCTTAGCATTTTATAACCAACTAGAAATTATCATCACTTAATCTTCTATGATAGCCACACAAGGTTCACACCACCAAACCCAGTTTGGTAATACCCACCATAGGAGTATCCTTATCATAACCTCATAACTCAAAAACCATTTGTTGTTACCAAGTTGAATTGGAGAAGAATGTAAGAAGAGTTTGCTTCTAGAGAGTGTTTTATTTTTTTTTCAAAGAAGATAAATCAAATCACATGGTATAGAACATGTAAAATCAGACGATGCTTTTCTGATTTATATTTAACAAATATCATAATTTTGGAGAAATTGTGATGAAATCCTTATGAAGAAAGGCGGAGTAAAGGTGATACTAGTCATATGGTTTTTTGATTGGAATGAATGATGCTGCTGCAACATAGTGAAGTTTTAGTACATCCCATCAAAAGTATGATGATGCTAATGATGGAATATCAAAGGATACATATCATGATAATGGATTTCATGATGAAAGATAATGAATGGTTACCAGATGTATTTATGAGAGAAATGAAAAAGGAACATAAAATCTGGATGCGGCACAAAAGCATAGATTAAGGTGGCACCATTTTCTAGTGCCCACTCCAGCACAACCCTTGTTCGGAGGTGAATGATATACAACAGGATTCAGTGGGTTTTTTGCAACCTCTTGATATTCCCAGATTTAAATGTGATGGCAAATCAATTGACTTTTTTACATGTCTTCCACACATACACAAGGGTCTTGAAACTATATAGGAGATAGATTACTAACTCATGGAGTCTTCAAACGTTATTGGTATCAAATAGAAATGATTGGTTGATTTTTTGGGGTACTTGTATGTGCGGAAGATCATCCTCTATCATAGGGTACCCTCGATGGTAATTTTTGATAGCGATAGGATGTTTACGTCATAGGGTAAAAACCTTATACCAAAACCAAGAGAATAGTCATCAAAATTATTTGAGACCATATGATGTGGTAAACTAACTATTTTACCCCTCATGAGAACCCGTGACCCAAAAAAATAAATTCTTATCAAATTTAAAATTCTAAAAAAATTGGTTCCCTACAACCGCACCGTAATAAAACTTTTCATATGTGGGAAGTGTTGGTGGTCTTCAAGCCACACATAATAAAACACAATGGGAATAAACCCATTCTCAACTAACTACATTCCACTAAAATACATCAACTAACATTCTCTTCCTCATTTTTCAGAGATGGGTTACAAGTCCTCAAAGGTAAAGTGGTCATTTTCCACCATTAAGAAACCACCGGGACAATGAATAGCCACATCCATCTATCATGATCCATCATGACATCATTTAAACTCTTCTTAAAACTCACGGTTCTCCCCACTATAGAACTCAACCAACATTTACCAATATTTATCCATGAGTATTTCAATCATGTAATCCATCTTTCAAACAAAACCTTAGTAGTCTATAACCCACTATAAATTTTCGTCACTGCATCCTCTATGATACCCACACAGGGTTCACACCACCAAACCCAGTCTCTTAATCCCAACCATAGGAGAATCCTTATCATAACTTCATAACTCAAAGTACTTTTGTTGGAACTATGTTGAATTGGAGAAGAAATTAAAAGATTTATCTGTTAGAGAGTGTTGTATTTTGTTGTCAAAGAAGATAAATCATATCACATGGTAAAGAACACGGAAAATTAGATGATGATTTTCTGATTTGTATTTCACAAATATAATAAGTTTGGAGAACTTTTCATTCAACCCTTAAAAATAAAGGTGGAGTAAAGGTGATTCCAGTCATATGATATTTTTATTAGAAATAATGATGCTGCTGGAAGATATTTATGTTTCAGTACTTCATAATGAAACTCTGATGATGCTAAAGACGGCCTACCAATGGATACATATCACGATGGTGAATTTCGCGATGAAAGATGAAGAGTGAGTATGGTATATAGTGAAGATAGAAATGAAAAAGTAATAGGCAATTTTTTTGTGGGGCAAAAGCACAGTTTTCCAGTGCCCACACCAGCGCCTCACTAATTAGAAGGTGAATGCCAAAGACCAGGTTTCGATGAGTTTTATGGAACCTCTTGATATCCCCTGATATAAATGGGATTCCATATCAATTGACTATGTTACAGGGATTACACATATATAAAAGGGTCATGAAACTATCTAGGTGATAGTTGACTCACTCATGGTGTCTTCACATTTCCTTGGTATCAAGGTGAAATGATTTGTGGATTGTTTAGGGTAGTTGAATGTGTGGGTGATGATCCTCTATCATAGGGTACCCTCGAGGATTATTTTTGATCGTGATAGGCATTTTATGTCCCAGTGTAAAAACCTTATCCCAAAACCAACAGAATAGACATAAAGTTTATCTGAGACCATATGATGTGGTAAATTGACCATTTTACCCCACATGAGCACCCCTGACCAAAAAATATAATTTCTTCTCAAATTTAAAATTCTAGAAAACTCAGTTCTCTACAACCTTGCCACCATAAATATTCTCATCAATGGGAAATATAGGTTTTCTTAATAGCACAAATACTAAACAACATTGGGAATAAAATCATGCTCAACTAACTAAATTCTACTCAAATACATAAACTAACACTATCTGCATAACTTTTTCGATAGGGTGTACAAGTCCTCGTTGGTCAAGCCATCATTTTCCACCATTAAGAAACCACCAGGACAATGACTAACCACATCCATCTGTCCTGAAACATCATGACATAATTTAAACTCTTCCTAAAACTCATGTTTATCCCCACTATAGAACTCAACCCACATTTACCAATTTTTATCCACAAGGATTTCCATCATGTAATCAATCTTTCAATAAAAATAATAGTTTTCTATTACCCGCTAGAAATTATAATCACTACATCCTATACGATACCCACACAAGGTTCACATAAGAAAACACAGCCTGGTAACCCCCACCATAAAAGTATCCTTATCATAACATTATAACTCAAAATCATTTTGTTGGTACAAAGTCAAATTCTAGAATAAAGTAAGAATAGTTTTCTATTAGATAGTATTTTATTTTGTTGTCAAAGAAGATAAAATAAATCACATGGTAATGAACATAGAAAATTAGATGATGCTTTGCTGATTTTTATTTCACAAATATCATAACATTGGAGAACTTGTAATGAATGCCTTATGAATAAAGGGGGACTAAAGGTGATGTCAATCATATATCGTTTTGATTGGAATGCATGAGGCTGATGGAAGATAGTAAAGTTTCAATACTTCCCATTGAATCTCTGACGATGCTAAATATGGACTATCAATGGATACATATCAAGATGGTGGATTTCATAATGAAATATTAAGAATGGTTATGGGATGTCGTGAAGAGAGCAATAAATAATAACATACAATCTCGATGTATTAAAAATGTAATGTTTAAGGTGTAACCGTTTTATAGTGCCCACTCCAGCACCTCACATATTAGCAGGTGAATACTATACACCAGGTTTCAGTGTTTATTTTTCAACCACATGATATCCCAATATTTAAATGGGATGTCATATCAATTGACTTTTTACAGGGCTTCCACACTTATAAATGGTTCATAACACTATCTAGTTGATATTCGACTTACTCAATGAGTCTTCACACTTCCTTGGTATAAATGAGAAGAGATTTGTTGATTTTTTGGGGTAGTTTTATGTGCTGGAGATCATCCTCCATCATAGGGCACCCTCGTTGAATATTTTTGATAGTGATATGCAGTTTACTTCCTAAAGTATACACCTTATCCCAATACCAACAGAATAGTCATAAAAATTATCCAAGACAATATTTGTTGTCTTCCATCCACACATACTAAAACACATTGGGAATACAACCATGCTCAACTAAATACATTATACTCAAATACATCAACATACATTCTCTGCACAACTTTTTAGAGAGGGTGTACAAGTCCTCAATGGTCAAGCTATCATTTTCAATCATTAAGAAACCACCATGACAATTACTTACCACATCCATCTCTCCCAGTACATCACAATATGTTTTAAAATCTTTTTAATACTCATGGTTCTCCCCACTATAAAACTCCACAAACATTTACCTATTTTTATCCAATAAGCTTTCAATAAATTAATCCATCTTTCAAACACAATCTTAGCAGTTTATAACCCGCTAGACATTATCGTCACATCATCCTCTACGACACCCGCACAAGGTTTACACCACCAAACCCAGTATGGTAATCCCAAGAATAAGAGTATCCTTATCATAACCTCATAATTAAAAAAACGTTTGATGGGAAAAAGTTTAATTGGAGATGAACGTAAGAATAGTTTGCTATTAGAGAGTGTTTTATTTTGTTGTCAAGGAAGATAAATAAAATCACATGGTAATGAACATGGAAAATCAGATGATGCTTTAATGATTTTTATTTCACAAATATCATAAATTTGGTGAACTTGTGATGAAATCCTTATGAAGAAAGGGGGAGTAAAGGTGACTCCAGTCATATGAAGTTTTGATTTGAAAGAATCGTGCTACTGGAAGATAGTGAAGTTCCAATACTTCCCATTGAACCTCTGACAATGTTAAAGATGGACAATCAAAGGACACATATCAGGGTGGTAGATTTTGTTATGAAAGTTGAAGAATAGTTATGGGATGTAGTGAAGAGAGAAATTAAAAAGGAACAAAAAATATGGATGCCGCAAAAAAGCATATTTTAAGGTGGAACTGTATTCGAGTGCCCACTCCAGCACCTCACTTGTTAGAAGGTGAGTGTTATACACAAGGTTTCAACTAGTTTTTTTCAACCTCTTGATATCCCACAATTTAAATGGGATGGAATATAAATTGACTATGTTATAGGGCTTCCACACATATAAAAGGGCCATGACACTATCTTGGTGATAATTGACTGACTCATGGAGTCATCACACATCCTTGATATCAAAGACAAATGATTGCTTGATTTTTAGGGTAGTTGTATGTGAGGAAGATCATCCTACATCATTGGTTACCCTCGATGATTATTTTTTATAGTGACAGGTAGTTTAAGTCCAAGGGTAAACAACTTATCCCAAAACCAATAGAATATTGATAAAAATTTTCTAAGACCATATGATGTGGTAAACTGTTCATTTTACCCCTCATGAGCACCCATGACAAAAAAATATAATTTCTTCTCAAATTTAAAATTCCAGAAAAATCGGTTCCCTACAACCTCACCAACGTAAATATTCTCATACATGAGAAGTATTGGAGGTCTTCCAACCACAAATACTAAACCAAATTAGGAATAAACCCATGATCAAATAACTACATTCTACTGAAATACATCAACTAACATTATCTGGATAACTTTTTTGAGAGGGTGTACAAGTCCTCAATGCTCAAGCCATCATTTTCCACAATTAAGTAACCACCAGGACAATGGATAACCACATCAATCTATCATGATACATCATGACATCATTAAAAATATTCTTAACACTCATGGTTATCCCCACTATAGAACTCTAACCACATTTACCAATTTTTATCCACGAGACTTTCTGTCATTTAATCCATTATTCAAACACAATCTTAGCAGTCTATAACCCGCTAGACATTATCATCACTACATCCTTTATGATACCCACTCATGGTTAACCCCACTATACAGAGTCTGGTAATCCCCACCATAGGAGTATCCTTACCGTAACCTAATAAATAAAAAACCTTTTGTTGGTACAAAGTTGAATTGGAGAAGAAAGTAAGAAGAGTTTTTCGGTTTGAGAGCGTTGTATATTATTGTCAATGAAGATAAATAAAATCACATGGTAAAGAACATTGAAAATCATATGATGATTTTCGGATTTTTATTTCCCAAATATTATATATATGGAGAAATTGTGATGCAATCCTTATATAGAAATGGAGAGTAAAGTTCATTCCTGTCACATGATGTTTTTACTGAAATGAATGATGCTGCTGGAAGATAGTGAAGTCTTAATACTTCCCATTGAAACTCTGACGATGCTAAAGATGGACTATCAATGGATATATATCATGATGGCGAATTTCATGATGAAAGATGAATAATGGTTATGAGATATAGTGAAGTGATCAATGACGAAGGAACATACTATCAGGATGAGGCACAAAATCACAGTTTATGGTGGCACCGTTTTCCAGTGCCCAGTCCAGCACCTCACTTGTTAGCAGGTGAATGAAATACCCCAGGATTCAGTGTGTTTTTTTCAACCTCTTGATATACCTAGATTTAAATGGGAAGGAATATCAATTGAATCTACTACATGGCTTCCACACATATAAAAGTTTCATGACAATATCTAGGTGATATTTGACTAACTGATTGAGTCTTCCCACTTCTTTGCTGTCAAGGAGATATGATTGGTGGATTTTTTATGGTAGTTGTATGTGCATGAGATCATTCTCCATCATAGGGTACCCTCGATGATTATTTTTTATAGTGATAGGCAGATTACATCCTATGGTAAACACCTTATCCTGAAAAAAACAGAATATTAAAAAAAATTAATTGAGACCATATGATGTGGTAAAATGACCATTTTACCCCTCATGATCACCCATGACCAAATAATATAATTTATTCTCAAATTTAAAATTCTAGAAAAATCGGTTCCCAACTACCTCGTTGCCATAAAAATTCTCATCCGTGGGAAGTATTGGTGGTCTTACAACCACACATAATAAACCACATTGGGAATAAACCCATGCTCAACTAACTACATTCTACTCAAATATATCAACTAACATTCTCTGTATAACTTTTTAGAAAGGGTGTGCAAGTCCTCAATGGTCAATCCATCATTTAACACTATTATGAAATCACCAGGACAATGAAAAAACAAATCCATATATCCTGATACATCATGAAATCATTTAAAATCTTCTTAAAACTCATGGTTCTCCCCAATATAGAACTCAACCCACATTAACCAATTTTAATCCATGAGGATTTCCATCATGTAATCCATCTTTCAAACATAATAATAGTAGTCTATAAGCCACTAGAAATTATAATCACTACATCCTCTATGATACATGCACATGGTTCACACCACAAAATCCAATCTAATAATCCCCACCATAGGAGTATCCTTATCATAACCTCGTTACTCAAGAACTTTTTTCTAGTACAATGTTTAATTGGTGTAAAAATTTAGAAGAGTCATCTATTAGAGAGTCTTGTATATTGTTGTCAAAGAAGATAAATCAAATCACATGGAAAATAACATCGAAAATTAGACGACGCTTTGCTATTTTTTATTTCACAAAAATCATATGTTTAGAGATCTTGTGATGCAAGCCTTATGAAGAAAGGTGAAGTATTGGTGATTCCAACCATATGAATTTTTCATTGGAAATAATGATGTTTCTAGAAGATAGTGAGGTTTCAGTACTTCCCATTGAAACTCTAATGATGCTAACGATGGACTATCGAAAGATACATATCATGATGGTGGATTTCATGATAAAAGATGATGAATGGTCATGGGATGTAGTGAATAGAGCAATGAAAAAGGAACTGAAAATCTGGATGGGACACAAAAGCATAGTTTAAGGTGGCATCATTTTCCAGTGCCCACACCAACACCACACTTGTTAGTAGGTGAATGCTATAAACCAAGTTTCAGTGATGTTTTTTCAACATCATGATATCACAAGATTTAAATGGGATGGCATATCAATGACTTTTTTACAGGGCTACCACATATATAAAATGGTCATGACACTATCTAGGTGATTGTTGACTGTCTCATGGAGTCTTCAGAATTCCGTGGTATCAAGGAGAAATTATTTTTGGATTTTTTAGTGTAGTTGTATATGTTGGAGATCAGCCTCCCTTATTGGGTACCCTCAATGATTATTTTTGATAGTGATAGGAAGTTTATGTCATAGGGTAAACACCTTATCCAAAAACCAACAGAATAGTCATGAAAATTATCTGAGACCAATTTTTGTGGTAATCTGACCACTTTACCCCTCATGATCACCCATGACCAAAAAATATAATTTCTTCTCAAATATAATATTCTAGACAACGTGGTTCCCTACAAAATTTCGACAATAAAACTTCTCATCTGTGGGAATTATTGGTGGTATTCCAACAACACATACTAAACCACATTGAGAATAAACCAATTCTCAATTAACTACATTCCACTCAAATACATCAACTAACATTATCTGCATAACTTTTTAGAGAGGGTGTATAAGTCCTCAATGGTCAATCCATAATTTTCCACCATTAAGAATCCACTAGGACAATGACTAACCTCATACATCTATACCGATACATTACGAAATCACTTAAACTTTTCATAAAACTCATGGTTCTCCCCACTGTAGAACTAAACCCAAATTTAACAATTTTTATCCATGTGCCTTTCCATCTTGAAATCCATCTTTCGAACATAATATTTGCATTACATAACCCGCTAGACATTATCTTCACTGCATCATCTATGATACCCACAAAAGGTTAACACCACCAAACCCAGTTTGGTAATCCCCACCATATGAGTATCCTATTCATATCCTCAGAACTCAAAAACCTTTTTATGGTACAACGTTTAATTAGAGAAGAACGTATGATGTTTTTTCTATTATAAAGTGTTGTATTTGGTTGTGAAAGAAGATAAATCAAATCACATGGTAAAGAACATGGAAAATCAGACGATGCTTTGATGAATTTTATTTCACAAATATCACATGTTTGGAGAACTTGTGATGCAAGCCTTATAAAGAATGGGGGATTAAATGTGATGACAATCATATAAAGTTTTGATTGGACACAACGATTATACTAGAATATATTTATGTTTCAGTACTTCCGCTTGAATCTCTGGCGATGTTAAAGATGGACTATCAAAAAATACATATCACGATGGTGGATTTCATGATGAAAGATGAAGAATAGTAATGGGATTTAGTTAAGAGTGAAATAAAAAAGGAACAGAAAATCTAGATGCAGCACAAAAGCACTATTTAATGTGGGACTATGTTCTAGTTCCCACTTCAACACTTCACTTGTTAGCAGGTGAATGCTATTCACAAGGTTTTTGTGAGTTTTTTTCAACCTCTTGATATCCCCATATTTAAATGGGATGGCATATAAATTGAATTTTTTATATGGATTCCACACATATAAATGTGTCATGACACTATGTAGGTGATAATTTACTGACTCACAGAGTCTTCACAATTCCTTGGTATCAAGGATAAATGATTGGTGGATTTTTAGGGTAGTTGTATGTGCAGGAGATCATCCTCTATCATAGGGTACCCTCAAGGATTCTTTTTGATAGTGATATGTATTTTACGTCCAAGGGTAAACACCTTATCCCAAAACCAACATAATAGTCATAAAAATTATATATGACCATATGATGTGGTAAACTAACCATTTTACCCCTCAAGGTCATCCATGACCCTAAATTATAATTTCTTCACAAATTTAAAATTTCAGAAAATATGGTTCACTACAACCTCACCACCATAACACATCTCATCCATGGGAATTATTGGTGGTCATCCAACCACACATACTAAACCAAATTGGGAAAACATTCATGCTCAAAAAACTACATTATACTCAAATAAATCCACCAACATCATCTGGATAACTTTTTAGAGAGGGAGTTCAAGTCCTCAATGGTCAAGCCATCATTTTCCACCATTAAGAAACCACCAGAACAATGAATAACCACATCCATATATCACGATACATAATGATATCATTTATTCTCTTCATAAAACTCATGGTTATCCCCACTATAGAACTCAACCCACATTTAACAATTTTTATATAGGAGGCTTTAAATCATTTAATCCATCTTTCAAACACAATCTTATCAGTCAAGAACATGCTAGACATTATCGTCACTACATCCTTTACGATACCCACACAAGGTTAACACCACCAAACCTAGTCTGATAATCCCCACCATAAGGGTATCCTTATCATAACATCATTTAAAAAAACCCTTATGTTGGTACCAATTTTAATTGGAGAATAATGTAAGAAGAGTTTTGCTGTTAGATAGTGTTATATTTTGTTGTCAAAGAAGATAAATCAAATCGCATGGTAAAGAACATGTAAAATCATACGACGCTTTTCAATTTTTTGTTCACAAATATAATAAGTTTGGAGTACTATTGATGCATGCCTTATGAAGATAGTGGATCTAAAGGGGATTTTAGTCACATGATGTTTTGATTGGAAATAATGATGCTACTAGAAGATAGTGAAGTCTCCGTAATTCCCATTAAAACTCTGACGATGCTAAAGATGAACTATCAAAGGATACATACCACGATGGTGGATTTCGAGATGAAAGATGAAGAATAGTTATGGGATGTAGAGAAGAGAGAAATTACAAAGGAACATCCAATCTAGATGTGGCACAAAATATTCGTTTAATGTGGCACCATTTTCCAGTACCGACTGTAGCACCTCACTTGTTAGCAGGTGAATGCTATACACCTGGTTTCACTGAGTTTTTTGCGACCTGTTGATATCCCCAGATTTAAATGGGATGGCATATAAAATGACTTCGTTACAGGTAATCCACAAATATAAATCGGTCATTACACTATATAGATGATAGTTGAGTTACTTATGGAATCATCACACTTCTTTGGTATCAAGGAGAAATGATTGGTGGATTTTTTTGGGTAGTTGAATGTGCAGGAGAACATCCCCCATCATAGGGTTACCTTTGTGATTATTTTTTATTGTGATAGGCAGTTTACATCCTATGGTAAACATCTTATCTTCAAACCAACAGAATAGTCATAAAAATTATTTGAGACCATATTATGTGGTAAACTGACTATTTTACCACTCATGAGCACTCGTGATCAAATAATATAATTTCTTCTCAAATTTAAAATTTTAGAAAACTCAGTTCCATTCAAACACTCCACCATAAAACTTCTCATTCGTGGGAAGTATTGGTGGACTTTCAACCACACATACTAAACCACATTGTGAATAATCCCATGATCAACTAACTAAATTATTCTCAAATACATAAACTAACATTCTCTACATAGCATTATATAGAGGGTTTACAAGTCCAAAATGGTCAAGCCATCATTTCCTACCATTAAGAAACCACCAGGACAATGAGTAACCACATCCATCTATCTCGATACATCACGACATCATTTTAACTCTTCTTAAAACTTATGGTTCTCCCCAATATAGAACTCAAACCAAATTTACCAATTTCTATCCACGAGGAATTCCATCAAGTAATCAATCTTTCAAACATAATCTTAGTAGTCTATAACCCACTAGATATTATCGTCACTACGTCCTCTACGACACCCACACATGTTTTGCACCACCAAACCCAATCTTGTAATCCACACTATAGTAGTATCCTTATCATAACCTCATATCTCAAAAACCTTTTGATGGTACCATGTTTAATTGGAGTAGAAAGTAAGAAGAGATTTCTATTAGAGAGTGTTTTATTTTGTTGTCAATGAAGATAAATCAAATCACATGTTAAAGAACATGGAAAATCAGACGATGCATTTCTGATTTTTATATAAAAAATATCATATGTTTAGAGAACTTGTGATGAATCCATATAAAGAAAGATTGAGTAAATGTGATTCTAGCCATATGATGTTTTGATTGGAATGAATGATGATGCTGGAAGATAGTGATGTTTCTGTACTTCCCATTGAAACTACAATGATGCTAAAAATGGACCATCAAAGGATACATATCACGATGGTGGATTTCATGACAATAGATAAAGAAAGTCTATGGGATTTTGTTAAGAGAGAAATGAAAAAGGAACAGACAATCTGGATGCGGCACAAAAGCACAGTTTATGGTGGCACTGTTTTCCAGTGCCCACTTCAACACCTCACTGGTTAGCAGGAGAATGTAATAAACTAGGATTCAGTGAGTTTCATGTAGCCTCTTGATATACCCATATTTAAATGGGATGACATATCAATTGACTTTTTTACAGGGCTTCCACACATATAAAGGGTCATGACACTATCTAGGTGATAGTTGACCGTCTCCTTGAGTCTTCACACATAGTTGGTATCAAGGAGAAATTATTGGTGGATTTTTTGTGTAGTTTTATGTGCAGTCGATCATCATCAATCGAAAGGTACCCTAAATGATTATTTTTGATAGTGAAAGGGAGTTTACGTCCTAGGTTAAAAAACTTATCCTGAAACCAACAGAATAGTAATAAAAATTATCTGAGACCATGTGTTGTGGTAAACTGACCATTATACCCCTCATGATCACCTGTGACCAAAAAATATAATTTCTTCACAAATTTAAAATTCTAGAGAACATGGTTTCCTACTACCTTGCCACTATAAAACATCTCATCTTTGGGAAGTATTGGTGGTATTCCAACGACACATATTAATCCAAATTGGGAATAGACCCATGCTCAACTAACTCTATTCTAATCAAATACATCAAATAACATTCTCTGCATAACTTATTTAGAGAGGGTTTACATGTCCTCAATAGTCAAGCCATCATTTTCCACCATTACGAAACCACCAGGACAATGACTAACCACATCCATCTATCCTGATACATCATGACATCATTTAAAAATTTATTAAAATTCATTGTTCTCCCCACTATATAACTCAACCCACATTTACAAATTTATATCCACGAGGCTTTAAATATTTTAATCTATCTTTCCAGTACAATATTACCGATCTATAACTCACTAGACATTATCGTCACCGCATCCTCTATGATACCCAAACATGGATCACACCACCAAACCTTGTCTGGTAGTCCCTACCATATGAGTATCCTAAACCTATCCCTAGAACTCAAAAACCTTGTTTTTGGTACCAAGTTGAATTGAGTAAGAAATTAAGAAGTGTTTTATATAAGAGAGTGTTGTATTTTGTTGTCAATGAATATAAATCAAATCACATGGTAAAGAACATGGAAAAGCAGACGATACTTTTCTGATTTTTATTTCACAAATATCATATGTTTGGAGAACTTCTGATGCAAGACTTATAAAGAAAGGGCGATTAAAGGTCATTCTATTCATATAAGGTTTTGATTAGAAGGAATGATGCTGCTCGAAGACAGTGAAGTTTTAGTACATCCTAGTGAAACACAGACGATGGAAATGACGAAATATCAAAGGATACATATCACGATGGTGGATTTCGTGATGAAAGACGAAGAATGGTTATCGGATGTAGTGATGAGAGCAGTGAAAAAGGAACATACAATCTGGATGTGGCACAAAATCACAGTTTAAGGTGGCAATGTTTTCTAGTGCCCATTCCAGCACCTCACTTGTTTGTAGGTGAATGTTATAGACCGGGTTTCAATGAGTTTTTTTGGAACCTCTTGATATCCACAGATTTAAATGGGATTGCATTTACGATGACATTGTTACATGAATCCACACATATAAAAGGGTCATGACACTATCTATGTGATAGTTGAATAACTCATGGAGTCTTCACACATCCTTGGTATCAAAGTAAAATGATTGGTGGCTATTTTGAGTAGTTGCATGTGTGGGAAATAATCCTCAATCATAGGGTACCCTCAATGATTATTTTTGATAGTGAAGTGCAGTTTACGTCCTAGGGTAGACAACTTATCCCAAAACCAACAGAATAGTCATAAATATTATCTGAGACCTTATGATATGTTAAACAGATCATTTTACCCATCATGGGCACTCGTGACCAAAAAATAAAATTTCTTCTCAAATTTAAAATTCTAGAAAACTCAGTTCCCTACAGCCTCACCACCATAAATTTTTTCATCCGTGGGATTTATTTATTGTCTTCCAAACACACATACTAAACCAAATTAGTAATAAAACCATGATGAACAAACCACATTCCACTCAAATACATAAACTAACATTATATGAATATCTTTTTAGAGAGGGTGTATAAGTCCTCAATTGTCAAGCCATCATTTTCAACCATTAAAAAACCACCAGGACAATGAATAACCACATCCATATATCCTGATACATCATGACATCATTTAAAATCTTCTTAAAATTCATGGTTCTCTCCACAATAGAAATCAACCCGCATTTACCAATTTTTATCCACAAGGATTTCCATCATGCAATCCATCTTTAAAACACAATTTTAGAAATCTATAACACACTAGACATTAACGTCACTACATCCTATATGATACCCACAGAAGTTTCACACCACAAAACCCTATCTGGTAATCCCCACCATAAAAGTTTCCTTATCATAACCTCATAACTCAAAAAACGTTTGTTGTTACCAATTTGAATTGGAGAAGAATGTAAGAAGTGTTTTTGGTTAGAGAGTGTTGTATTTTTTTCAAATAAGAAAAATAAAATAAAATGGTAAAGAACATGTAAAATCATATGATCCTTTACTGATTTTTGTTTCACAAATATCATAAATTTGGAGAACATCTGATACAATCCTCTTGAAGAAAGGGGGTGTAATGGTGATGCCAGTCATATGATGTTTTGAATGAAACGAATGATGCTGCAGGAAGTTAGTGAAGTTTCAGTACATCCCATTGAAAATTTGATGATGCTAAATATAAAATATCAAAGGATACATATCACAATGGTGGATTTCAGGATGAATGATGAAGAATGGTTATGGGATATATTAAATAGGAAATGACAAAGGAACATAAAATCTGGATGCAGCACAAAAGCATAGTTTAAAGTGGCATCGTTTTCCAATGAACACTCCATTACCTCACTTTTTAGCTGGTTAATATTGTACTCCAGGTTTTAGTATGTTTTTTCATCCTCTTGATATCCCTAGATTTAAATGGGATGCCATATCAATTGACTTTTTTATAGGGATTCCACACATTTAAAAGGGTCATGACACTATCTAGGGTATAGTTGAATAAATCATGTAGTCTACACAGTTCCTTGGTATCAAGGAAAATGATTGGTGGATATTTTAGGGTATTTTTATGCGCGGGGGATCATCCTCCATAATGGGGTACCGTCGATGATTATTTTTGATAGTGATAGGGGTTTATGTCATAGGGTAAACACATTATCTCAAAAAAATAGAATAATCATAAAAAATATATGAGACCATATGATGTGGAAAACTAACCATTTTACCCATCATGATCACCAGTGACCAAAAAAATAAAATTTCTTCTCAAATATAAAATTCAAGAAATATCGGTTCCCTATAACCTCACCACCATAAAACTTCACATATGTGGGATGTATTAGTGGTCTTCCAACCACACATTCTAAACCACATTTGGAATAAAAATATGCTCATCTAACTACATTATACTCAAATAAATCAATAAACAATCTATGAATAACTTTTTAGAGAGGGTTTACAAGTCCTCAATGGAAAAGCCATCATTTTCCACCATTAGGAAACCACAAGGATATTGACTAACCACATCCATCTATCCTGATACACTATGACAACATTTAAAATCTTCATAAAACTCATGGTACTACCAACTATAGAACTCAACACACATTTACCAATTTTATCCATGATGCTTTCCATCATGTAATCCATCTTTCAAACTCAATAATAGCAGTCTATAATCCACTAGACATTATCAACACTACATCCTCTATGATACCCAAACAAGGTTCACCACACTAATCCCAGTCTGCAAATCCCCACCATAAGAGTATCCTTATCATAACATCACAACTCAAAAATCTTATGTTGGTACCTTGTTGAATTGGAGAAGAAAAAAAGTAGAGTTTTCTATTATAGAGTGTTATATTTTTTTAAGGAAGATAAATCAAATCACAATGTAAAGAACATGAAAAATTAGACGCTGATTTTCTTATTTTTATTTCACAAATATCATAAGTTTAGAGAACTTGTGATGTAATACTTATGAAGAAAGGGTGAGTGAAGGTGATTCCATCCATATGATGTTTTGATTGGAAAGAATGATGTCGTTGGATGTTAGTGAAGTTTCAGTACTTCCCATTGAAAGTCTGACGATGCTAAAGATGGACTATAAAAGGATACATATCTTGATGGTGGATTTCGTGATGAATTATGAAGAATTGTTATGGGATGTAGTGAGGAGAGAAATGGAAAAGGAACATACTATCTGGATACGGCACAAAAGCACAGTTTAATGTTGAACCATTTTCTAGTGCCAACTATAGCACCTCACTTGTTTGTAGGTGAATGCTATACACCCGGTTTTAGTGAGTTTTTGTAACCTCTTTATATCCCTATATTTAAATGTGATGGAATATAAATTTAATTTTTTACAGTGCTTCCACAAATATAAAAGGGCCACGAAACTATCTAGGTGATAGTTGAATGTCTCATGGAGACGTCACACTTCCTTGGAATCAAAGAGAAATGATTGGTGGGTTTTTTAGGGTAGTTGTATGTGTGGGAGGTCATCCTCCAAGATAAGGTACCCTCGATGATTATTTTTGATAGTGATAGGTAGTTTAAAACCAAGGGTGGACACCTTATCCCGAAACCAACAGAATAGTCATAAAAATTATCTGAGACCATATGATGTGGTAAAATGACCATTATACTCCTCATGGTCACTCATGAACAAAAAATATAATTTCCCCTCAAATTTAAATTTCTAGAAAACATGGTTCCCTACAACCATGCCACTATAAATATTCTCATCCGTGGGAAGTATTTGTGGTCGTCAAACCACACAAACTAATCCACATCATGAATAAAACCATGCTCAACTAACAACATTCTACTCAAATACATAAACTAACATTCTGTACATAACATTTTAGAGAGGGTGTACAATTCCTTAATGGTCAAGACATAATTTCCCCCCATTAAGAAACCAGCAGGAAAATGACTAACCACATCCATCTATCCTGATACATCACAGCATCATTTAATCATTTCATAAAACTCATGGTTTTCCCACTATAGAACTCAACCCACATTTACCAATTTTTATCCATGAGGGTTTCAGTCCTGTAATCCATCATTCAAACACAATCATATCAGTCTATAACCCACTAGACATTATATTAACTAAATACTCTATGATACCCACCCTAGATTCACACCACCAATCCCAATCTGTTAATCCCCACCATATAAGTATCATTATCGTATCCTCAGAACTCAAAAACCATTTGTTGGAACCAAGTTGAATTGGAGAAGAATGTAAGAAGAGTTTTCTATTAGATACTGTTGTATTGTTTGTCAAAGAAGATAAATCAAATCACATGGTATGTAACATGGTAAATATGAAACTGGTTAGCTGATTTTTATTTCACAAATACCATAAGTCTGGAGAGCATGTGATGCAAGAATTATAATTAAATGGAGGGTAAAGTTGATGCCCGTCATGTAAAGTTTTGATTGGATAGGAAGATGATGCTGGAAGATAGTGATGTTTTTGTACTTCCCATGGAAACTCTGACGATGCTAAAAATAGACTATCAAAGGATACATATCACGATGCGGGATTTTGGGATGAAAGATGATGAATGGTTATAGTATATAGTGATGAGAGAAATGACAAAGGAATAAACTATCTAGATGTGGCACAAAAGCACATTTTAATGGGGAAAAATTTTCCAGTTCCCACTTTAGCACCTCACTTGTTATAAGGTGAATTCTATACACTAGATTTCAGTGAGTTTTTTTGCAACCTCTTGATATCCCCATATTTAAATGGAATGTCATATCAACTGGATTTGTAACAAGTATTCGACACATATAAAAGGGTCATGAAACTATCTAGGTGATAGTTGACTGACTCATGTAGACTTCACACTTCCTTGGTATCAATGAGAAAAGACTGTTGGATTTTTTTGGGTTGTTGTATGTGTGGGAGATCATCCTCCATCATAGGGTACCCTCAATGATTTGTTTTGATAGTGACAGGAAGATTAAATCCAATGGTAATCACCTAATCCCAAAACCAACATAATAGTCATAAAAATTATCTGAGACCATATGATGTGGTAAACTGGCCATTTTCCCCCTCATGAGCACCCTTGAACAAAAAATTTAATTTCTTCACAAATATAAAATTCCAGAAATCTCAGTTCCCTACAACATCCTCTCCAAAATACTTCTCATCCATGGGAAGTATTGGTGGTCTTCAAACCACAAATAATAAACCACATTAGGAATAAACCCATTCTCAACTAACTGCATTCTACTCAAATACATCAACAAACATTCTCTGCATAACTTTCTAGAGAGGGTTTACAGGTCCTCAATGGTAAATCCATCATTTTCCACAGTTAAGAAACCACCAGGGAAGTGACTATCCACATACATCTATACTTATACATCAAGATATCATTTAAACTCTTCTTAAAACACATGTTTCTCCCCACTATTGATCTCAACCCACATTTACCAATTTTTATCCATGAGGCTTTCCACCATGTAATCCATTTTTAAAACATAATCTTATAAATCTATAACCCACTAGAAATTATCGTCACTACATCCTCTATGATAAATAAACAAGGTTCCCACCACCAAAACCAGTCTGGAAATCCCCATCATAGGAGTATCCTTATCAGAACCTCATTACACAAAAACATTTTGTTGGTACCAAGTTTAATTGGAGAAGAATGTATAAAGAGTTTTCTGTTAGAGAGTGTTGTATTTTGTTGTTAAAGAAGATAAATCAAATCACATGGTAATGAACATGGAAAGTCAGACAATTCATTGCTAATTTTATTTCACAAATATCAAAAGTTTGGAGAACTTATGATGCAACCCTTATGAAGAAAGGGAGGGTAATGGTGATTCCAGTCATATGATGTTTTGATTGGAAATAATGATTCTCCTATATGATAGTGATGTTTCAGTAAATCCTGTTGAATATATGATGATGCCAAAGATGGGATGTCAAAGGATATGTATCACGATGGTGGATTTCATGACGAAAGATGTAGAATGGTTATGGGATGTAGTGATGATTGCAATGACAAAAGAGCAGACAATCTGGATGGGGAACAGAATTAGAGTTTAAGATGGCACCATTTTCTAGTGCCCACTCCAGATCCTCACATGTTAGCAGGTGAATTCTATACACTAGGGTTTAGTGAGTTTTTTGAAACCTCTTGATATCCCCATATTTAAATGGGGTTTTACATCAATTGACTTTGTTAGGTGGCTTCTACACATATAAAAGGGCCATGACACTATCTAGGTGATAGTTGACTGACTCATGGAGTCTTCACACTTCATTAGTATCAAGGAGGATTGATTGTGGATTTTATAGGGTAGTTTTATATGAGGGAGATCATCCTCTCTCATAGGCTACCCTCGATGAATATTTTTTATAGTGATAGGCAGTTTACATCCTTGGGAAAACACCATATCTCAAAACCTATACTATAGTTAAAAAAATTATCTAAGACCATTTGAAGTAGTAAATTGACCATTTTACCCTTCCTGAGAACCCATGGCCAAGAAATTATAATTTCTTCTCAATTTTATAATTCTAGGATACTCGGTTCCCTAAAACCTCACCACCTTACAAATTCTCATCTGTGGGAAGTATTGGTGTTCTTCCAACCACACATAATAAAACACATTGGGAATAAACCCATGCTCAACTAACTACATTATACTCAAATACCTCATCTAACAGTCTCTGCATAACTTTCTAGAGAGGGAGTACAAGTCCTCAATGGTCATGCCATCGGTTTCCACCATTAAGAAACCGCCAGGACAATGAATAATCACATCCATATATCCCGATACATCCTGATATCATTTAATGTCTTATTAAAAATAATGGTTCTCCCCAATATATAATTCATCCCCATTTTACAATTTTTATCTACGAGGCATTCCATAAAGTAATCCATATTTCAATCACAATCATATCCGTCTATAACCAACTAGACACTATCGACACTACATCCTCTACAATACCCACACAAGGTTCACACCAAAAAACTCAGTCTGGTAATCCCCAAAATATGTTTATCTTTTTCATAACATCATAACTCAAAAATCTTTTGTTGGTAACATGATGAATTGGAGAAGAATGTAGGAAGAGTTTTCTGTTAGATAGTGTTGTATTTTTTCTTCAATGAAGATAAATCAAATCACATGGTAATGAACATGGAAAATCAGAAGATGCTTTGCTGATTTTTGTTTCACAAATATCATTTTTTTGGAGAACTTGTGATGAAATCCTTATGAAGAAAGAGGGAGTAAAGGAGATGCCAGTCATATGATGTTTTGATTGGAATGAATGATGCTACAGGATGATAGTGAAGTTTTAGTACTTCCCATTGAAACTCTGACGATGCTAAAGATGTACTATCAAAGGATACATATAACGATGGTGGATTTTGTGATGAAATGTGAAGAATAGTTAGGGGATGTAGTGAAGAGAGAAATGACAATAAAACATTCTATTTGGATGTGACACAAAAGACTAGTTTAAGGTGGCACCATTTTCTAGTGCCCACTCCAGCACCTCACTTGTTAGTAGTTGAATTCCATACACCATGTTTTAGTGAGTTTCTTTTCAACCTCTTGATATCCCCAAGTTTAAATGGGATTGTATATAAATTGACTTTATTACATGGATTCCACACATATGAATGGGTCAAGACACTCTCTAGGTGATAGTTGATTGAATCATGGAGTCATCAAACTTCCCTGGTATCAAGGACAAATGATTGGTGGATTTATTAGGGTAGTTGTATGTGCAGGAGATCATCCTCCATAATAGGGTAACCTCAATGATTTGTTTTGATAGTGATAGAAAGTTTACATTCTACGGTGAAAAACTTATCCCGAAACCAAAAGAATAGTCATAAAAATTATCTAAGCCCGTATGATGTGGTAAATAGACCATTTTACCCCTCATGAGCACCTGTAACCAAAAAATATATTCTATTTTCAAATTTAAAATTCTATAAAACTCGTTTACCTACAACATCGCCACCATAAATATTCTCATCCATGGGAAGTATTTGTGGTCTTCCAACCACACATACTAAACCACATTAAGAATGAACCCATGCTCAACTAACTACATTCTACTCAAATACATCAACTTACATTCTATGAATAACTTTTTATAGAGGGTGTACAAGTCCTCAATGGTCAATCCAAAATTTTCCACCATTAACAAACCACGTGGACACTGACTAACCACATCCATCTACCCCGATACATCACGACATCATTTAAACTCTTCTTAAATCTCATGGTTCACCCCATTAAATTGCTCAACCCAAGTTTACAAATTATTATCCACAAGGTATTACATAATTTAATACAACTTCCGATCTCAATCCTAGATGTCTATAACCCACTAGAAACTATTTTCACTACATCATCTACGATACCCACACAAGGTTCACACCACCAAACCCAGTTTGGTAATCCACACCATATGAGTATACTTATCATAACCTCATAACTAAAAAAACATTAGTTGGTTCCAAGTTGAATTGGAGAACAGAGTAAGAAGAATTTGTTATTAGATAGTGTTGTATTTTTTTGTCAAATAAGATTAATCAAATCACATGGTAATGATCATGGAAAATCAGAAGTTGATTTGATTATTTTTATTTCACAAATATCATAACATTGGATAACTTGTGATGAAGTAATCTTAAGAAAGGGGGAGTAAAGGAGATGCATGTCATTTGATGTTTTGATTTGAAGGAATGATGCTGCTGTAAGATATTAAAGTTTCACTAATTCCCATTGAAACTCTGACGATGATAAATATGGACTATCAAAAGAATCATTTCACGATGGTGAATTCTGTGATGATAGTTGAAGAATGGTTATGAGATGTAGTGAAGAGAGCAATGAAAAAGGAACAAAATATCTAGATGCGACAAAAAACCAATGATTATGGTGGCACCGTTTTCCAGTGCCCACTCCATCACCTCACATGTTAGCATGTGACTGTTATACACAAGGTTTCTGTGAGTTTTTTGCAACCTCTTGATATCCCCATATTTAAATGGCATGGAATATCCATTGACATTGTTAAAGGGCTTCCACACATATAAAAGTGTCATGACCCTGTCTAGGTGATAGTTGACTTACTCATGGAGTCTTCACACTTTCTTGGTATCTAGGAGAAATGATTGGTGGATTTATAAGGTAGATGTATGTGAGGGATATTATCCTCCATCATAGGGTACCGTCGATGATTTTTCTTATAGTGATAAGTATTTTACGTCCTAGGGTAAAAACCTAATCCCGAAACCAATAGAATAGTCATAAAAATTATCTGATAGCATATGATGTGGTAAACTAACCATTTTACCCCCCATGAGCACCCGTGACATAAAAATATAATTCCTTTTCAAATTTAAAATTATATAAAACTCGACTCCCAACAACCTCACCACCATAAAACTTCTCATCTGTTCGAAGTATTGGTGGAATTCCAACCACACAAACTAATACACATTGGGAATAAACCCATGCTCAACTAACTACATTCTAATCAAATACATCAACTAACATTATGTGAAAAACTTATTAGAGAGGGTGTACAAGCCCTCAATGGTCAAGCCATCATTTTCCACCATTAAGAAACCACTAGGACAATGACTAACCACATCCATCTATCCAAATACATCACAACATCATTTAAACTCTTCTAAAAACTCATTATTCTCCACACTATAGAACTCAACCCACATTTACGAATTATTAACCTTGAGGATTTCCTTCATGTAATCCATCATTGAAACACAATCTAAGTAGTATATAACACCCTAGACAGTATCGTTACTACATCCTCTATGATACCCACACAAGGTTCACACAACCAAATCCAGTCTGGTAATCCCTACCATAGCAGTATCCTTATCATGACAACATAACTCAAAAACCTTTTGTTGGTACCACGTTGAATTGGAGATGAATGTAGGAAGTTTTTTTTAGAGAGTGTTGTCTTTTGTTGTCAAAGAGGATAAATCAAATCACATGGTAAAGAACATGGAAAATGAGACGATTAATTGATGATTATTATTTCACAAATATCATATGTTTGGAGAACTTGTGATGCAAGACTTATGAAGAATGGGAGAGTAACGGAGATTCCAGTCATATGAAGTTTTAATTGGAAGGAATGATGCTGCTAGAAGATATTTAAGTTTCAATACTTCTCATAGAAACTCTGATGATGCTAAAGATGGACTATAAAAGGATACATATCACGATGGTCAATTTCATGATAAATGTTGGAGAATTATTATGGGATGTAGTGAAGAGGGAAATAACAAAGGAACATAAAATCTGGATACGACACAAAATCACAGTTTATGGTGGCACCATATTCTAGTGTTAACTCTTGCACCTAACTTTTGAGTAGGTGAATTCTATACATAAGGTTTCTGTGAGTTTTTTGCAACCTCTTGATATCCCCAGATTTAAATTGTATGGCACATTAATTGACATTTTTATAGGGATTCCACACATATAAAAGAGCCATGACACTATCTAGGTGATAGTTTACTAACTCATGGAGTCTTCAAACCTCCTTGATATCAAGGATAAATGATTGGTGGATTTTTTATGGTAGTTGTATGTGCGGGAGATCATCCTCCATCATAGGGTACCCTCGCTGATTATTTTTTATCATGATATTTATTTTACGTCCTAGGGTAAACACCTTATCCCGAAACCAATAGAATAGACATAAAATTTATCTAAGACCATATAATGTGGTAAAATGACCATTTTACCCCTCATGATCACCCGTGACCAAAAAAATATAATTTATACTCTTATTTTAAATTCTATAAAACTAGGTTCCATACAACCTCGCCACCGTAAAACTTCGCATATGTGGGAAGAATAGGTGGTCTTTAAGCACACACTAAACCACATTGGGAAAAAACCCAATGCTCAACTGACTACATTCTACTCAAATACATCAACTAACATTCTCTACATAATGTTTTAGGGAGGGTGTATATGTCCTCAATGGTCAAGCCATCATTTTAGACCATTATGAATCCTCCATGAAAATGACTAACCATATCCATCTATCTCGATACATCACGACATCATTTAAACTCTTCTTAAAACTCATGGTTCTCCCCACTATATATCTCAACCCACATTTACCAATTTTTATCCACGACGCTTTTCATGATGTATTCCATCATTTAAACACAATCTTAGAAGTCTATAACCCCCTAGAAATTATCGTTACTACATCCTCTATTATACCCACACAAGGTTCACACTATCAAACCCAGTCTGGTAACCCCCACCATAGGAGTATCCTTATCAAAGCCTCATAACATAAAAACCCATTGTTGGTTTCAAGTTGATTTGGAGAAGATACTAAGAAGTGTTTTCTATTAGAGAGTGTTTTATTTGGTTTTCAAAGATGATAAATCAAATCACATGGAAAAGAACATGTAAAATGAGACGATGCATTTCTATTTTTTATTTCCCAAATATCATAAGTTTGGAAAACATGTGATGAATTACTAATGAAAAAGGGGGAGTAAAGGTGATTCCAGTCATATGAAATTTTGATTCGAAATAATGATGCTACTAGAAGATATTGAAGTTTCAATACTTTTCATTGAAACTTTGATGATGCTATCAATGGACTATCAAAGGATACATATCATGATGGTGGCTTTTGTGGTGAAAGATGAAGAATTTTTATGGGATGTAGTGAAGAGAGAAATGAAAAAGGAACAAACAATATGGATGATGCACAAAAGAACCATTTATGGTGGCACCGTTTTCCATTGCCCACCCTAGCACGTCAGTTGTTAGAAAGTGAATGTGATACACCAGGTTTTAGTGAGTTTTTTTTCAACCTATTGATATCCCCATATTTAAATTGGATGGCATATCAATTGACATTGTTACATGGATTCCACACATATAATAGTGTCATGAAACTATCTATGTGATTGTTGACTGACTCATGGAGTATTCACACTTCCCTGGTATCAAGGAGAAATCATTGGTGGATTTGTTAGGCTAGTTTTATGTGCGGGAGATCATCCTCCATCATAGGGTACCCTCGATGATTATTTTTGATAGTGATTGGCAGTTTAAGACCTAGGGTAAAAACATTATCCTGAAACAAATAGAATTGTAATAAAATTTTATGAGACCATTTGATGTGGTAAATTGACCATTTTACCCCTCATGATCACCCATGACCAAAAATTATAATTTCTTCTAAAATTTAAAATTCTAGAAAACTCGGTTCCCTACAACATCGCCACCATAAAACATCTCATCTGTGGGATGTATTGACAGTCATCCAACCACACATACTAAACTACAATGGGAATAAACTCATGCTCAACTAACTACATTCTAATCAAATACAATATCTAATATTCTATGTAAAACGATTTAGATAGGGTGTAAATGTCCTTAATGGTCAAGCCATCATTTTCCACCATTAAAAAACCACCTGGATAATGAATAACCACATCCATCTATATTGATTCATCACGACATCATTTAAACTCTTCTTAAAACTCATGGTTCTCCCCACTATAGAACTCAGACAACATTTACTAATTTTTATCCATGGGGCTTTCCATCATGTAATCCATCTTTCAAACACAATCTTAGCAATCTATAACCCTATAGAAATTATTGTCACTACATCCTCAATGATACCCACAAAATGTACACACCCCCAATCCTAGTATGGCAATCCCCACAATAGGAGTATCTTTATCATAACATCATAACTCAAATTCCATTTGTTGGTACCATGTTGAATTGGAGAAGAAAGTAAAGAAGAGTTTTCTGTTAGAGAGTGTTGTATTTTGTTGTCAAAGAAGATAAATCAAATCATATGTAATGAACATGGAAAATCAGATGATGATTTTCTGATTTTTATTTCACAAATATCATATATTTGGAAAAAAAATGTGATGCAAGACATATGAATAAAGGGGTAGTAAAGTTGATTCCAGTCATATGATGTTTTAATTAGAAAGAATGATGGTTCTAAAAGATAGTGAAGTTTGAATACTTCCCATGGAATCTTTGAAGATGATAAAAATGGACTATCAAAGGTTACATATCACGATGGTGCATGTCGTGATGAAAGATGATGAATGGTTATGGGATGTAGTGAAGAGATAAATGACAAAGGAAAAAAAATATGGATGTGAAAAAAAAACACAGTTTAAGGTGGAATCATTTTCTAGTGCCCACTCCAGCACCTCACTTGTTAGCAGGTGAATGCTATACACCAGGTTTCAGTGAGTTTTTTGTAACCTCTTGATATCCCTAGAATTAAATGGGATGGGATATAAATTGAATTTGTTACAGGGATTCCACACATATAAAAGGGTCATTACGCTATCTAGGTGATAGTTGAATGACTCATGGAGTCTTCACACTTCGTTGGAATCATGGAGAAATGATTAGTGGATTATTAGGGTAGTTGTATGTGTGGGAGATCTTCCTCCATCATATGGTACCCTTGATGATTATTTTTGATAGTGATAGGCATTTACATCCTAGGGTAAACACCTTTTCCCGAAACCAACAGAATAGTCATAAAAATTATATGAGACAATATTATGTGGTAAACATAACATTTTACCCCTAATGAGTACCTGTGACCAAAAATAATAATTTCTTTTAAAATTTAAAATTCTAGAGAACTCTGTCCCCTAAAACCTTTCCACCATAAATCTTATCATCTGTGGGAAGTATTACTAGTCTTCCAACTGCACATACTAAACCACATTGGAAAAAATCCCATGCTCAATTAACTACATTCTACTCAAATACATCAACTAAATTTATCTACATAACTTTTTAGAGAGGGTGTATAATTCCTCAATGGTCAAGCCATCATTTTCCACTTTTAAGAAACCACCAAGGCAATGACTCACCACATCCATCTATCCCGATACATCAAGAAATCATTTAAACTATTCATGAAACTCATGGTTCTCCCCACTATAAAACTCAATCCACATTTACCAATTTTTATCCACGAGGCTTTCCATCATTTAATCCATATTTCAAGCACAATATTTTCATTCAATAACCCAATAGACATTATCATCAAAAAATCCTCTACAATATCCACACAAGGTTCACACCACTAAACCCAGTTTGTTAAATCCCACAATAGGAGTATCCTTATCATAACCTCATAACCCAAAAACCTTTTGTTGGTACCAAGTTGAATTGGAGAAAAAAGTAGGTAGAGTTTTCTATTAGAAAGTGTTGTGTTTTGTTGGCAAAAAAGATAAATAAAATCACATGGTAAAGACAATGGAAAATTATAGGATGCTTTTCTGATTTCGATTTCACAAATATCATAAGTTTGGAGTACTTGTGATGCAAGCCTTATGAATATATGGGGAGTAAATGTCATGCCAGTAATATGTAGTGTTGATTGGAAAGAATTATGCTGCTAGAATATAGTGAAATTTTAGTACATCCCATTCAATCATTGACGATGCTAAAAATGGAATATCAAAAGATACATATCACGATGGTGGATTTTGTAATGAAAGATGAAGAATGGTTATGGGATATAGTTAAGAGATAAATGACAAAAGAACATACAATTAGGATGTGGCACAAAAGCGTAATTTAAGGTTGCACCATTTTCCAGTGCCCACTCTAGCACATCACTTGTTAGCAGGTGAATGGTATACACCAGGTTTCAGTGAGTGTTTAGAAACCTCTTGATATCCCTCGTTTTAACTAGGATGTCATATCAATTTACATTGTCACAGGGATTCCAGACATATAATAGGGTTATGAAATTGTCTATGTGATAGTTGATTAACTCATTGAGTCTTCACACTTCCTTGGTATCAAGGAGAAATGATTGGTGGATTTTTTAGTGTAGTTGTATGTGCGGGAGATCATCCTCCATCATAGGGTACCCTCGATGATTATTTTTTGTAGTGATAGATAGTACACATCCTGGGGTTAACACCTTACCCTAAAACCAACGAACTAGTCATAAAAATTATCTAAGACCATATGATGTGGTAAACTAACCATTCTACCTATCATGAGCACCTATGACCAAAAAATATAATTTATTCTCAAATTTAGAATTTTATTAAACTTGATTCCCTAGAACCTCACCACCATAAAACTTCCCATCCATGGGAAGTATTGGTTGTCATCAAACCACACATTCTAAACCAAATTAGGGAATAATCCCATGATCAAATACATCAATTAACATTCTCTGCATAAATTTTTAGAGAGAGTGTACAAGTCCAAAATGGTCAAGCCATCATTTTCCACCGTTAAGAAACCACAAAGACAATGACTATCCACATCCATCATTTAAACTCTTCATAAAACTCAAGGTTCTCCCCACTATAAAACTCAACCCAAATTAACCAATTTTTATCCCCGAGCATTTCCATCATGTAATCCATCATTCAATCACAATCTTAGTAGTCTACAACTCACTATACATTATCATCACTACATCCTCTATGATTCCCACACAATGTTCACACCACCTAATCCATTATGGTAATCCCTCCATAAGAGCATCCTTATCATAACCACCTAACTCAAAAACCTTTTTTTGGTACCAAGTTGAATTGGAGAAGAATGTAAGAAGAGTATCCTGATAGAGAGTGTTTTATTTTGTTGTCAAATAAGATAAATCAAATAAAATGGTAAAAAACATGGAAAATCAGATGATGCTTTGCTGATTTTTATTTCACAAATATCATAACATTGGAGAACTTGTGATGCGAGCCTTATGAATGGGGTATTAAAGGTGATGACAGTCATATAATGTTTTGATTCGAAAGAATGATGCAGCTGGAAGATAGTGTTGTTTTAGTACTTCCAATTGAAACTCTGATGATGCTAAAGAAGGACTATCAAATGATATATATCACGATGGTGGAATTCGTAATGAAAGTTGAAGACTGGTCATGGGATGTAGTGAAGAGATAAATGAAGAATAGTTATGGGATATGTGAAGAGAGAAATGAAAAAGGAACAAACAATCTGGATGTGGCACAAAAGCACAGTTTAAGGTGGCATAATTTTATAGTGCCCTCTCTAGCACCTCACTTGTTAGCGGGTGAGTCCTATTCATTAGGTTTCAATGAGTTTTTTGCAAGCTCTTGATATCCCCAGAATAGAATGTGATGGCATATCAATTGACATTGGTATAGGGCTTCAACACATATAAAAGGGTCCTGAAACTATCTAGGTGATAGTTGAATGACACATGGAGTCTTCACAATTCCTTGGTATCAAAGAGATATGATTGGTTGATTTTTAGGGTAGATATATGTGGGGGAGATCATCATCTATCATAGGTTACCCTCGATGACTATTTTTGATAGTGACAGGTAGTTTACGTCTTAGGGTAAACACCTTATCCCGAAACCAACAGAATAGTTAGAAAAATTATCTGACACCATATGATATGGTAAACTGAAAAATTTTCCCCTCACGAACACCCGTGACCAAAAAATATAATTTCTTATCAATTTTAAAATTCCTGAAAAATAGGTTCCCTACAAACTTGTTTCCGTAAAACTTCTCATCCATGGAAAGTATATGTTGTCTTCCAACGAAACATACTTATCCACATTGGGAATAAACCCATGATAAACTAACTACGTTCTTCAAAAATAAATAAACTAAAATTCTCTGCATAACTTTTTAGGGAGGGTGTATAAGTCCCCAATGGTCAAGCCATTATTTTCCACCATTAAGAAACCACCAGGACAATGACTAACCACAACCATCTATCTTGATACATCACAAAATCGTTTAAACTCTTATTAAAACTCAGAGATCTCCCCAATAGTGTACTCAACCCACATTTACCAATTTTTACCTATGAGTCTCTCCATCATGTAATCCATCTTTCAAACACAATCTTAGAAGTATATAACACTCTAGACACTATCGTCACTACATCATCTAACATACCCACATAAGGTTCACACCACCAAACCTAGTGTCATAATTCCCACCATCGGAATATCCTTATCATTACATCATAACTCAAAAACCTCTTGTTGTTACCAAGTCGAATTGGAGAAGAAACTAAGAAGAGTTTTTTGTTAGATAGTATTGTATTTTGTTCTCAAAAAAGATAAATCATATCACATTGTAAAGAACATGGACAATCAGACAATGCTTTGCTGATTTTTATTTCACAAATATCATAATTTTAGAGAAATAGTAATGCAAGCCTTATGAAGAACGGGGAGTAAAGGTGATGCCAGTCATATGAAGTTTTGATTAGAAAGAATGATGCTGATGGAAGATTGGGAAGTTTCAGTACTTCCCTATGAAACTATAACAATTCTAAAGATGGATTATAAAAGGATACATATCACGATGGTGAATTTCGTGATGAAATATGCAGAATGTTTTTGGGATGTATTGAAGTGAGCAATGACAAAGGAATAGACAATGTGGATGCGGCACAAAAGAACATTTTAAGGTGGAACCGTTTTCCAGTGCCCACTCCAGCACCTCACTAGTTAGTAGGGGAATTCAATACACCAGGTTTCAGTCAGTTTATTTCAACCTCTTGATTTACACATATCTAAATGGGATGTATTATCAATTTACTTTGTTACCGTGCTTCCACACATATAAAAGGGTCATGGAACTATCTATGTGATAGATTACTATCTAATGGAGTCTTCACACTTATATGGTATCAAGAAGAAATGATTTTTGTATTTTTAGGGTAGTTGTATGTGCAGGATATCATCCACCATCATAGGGTACCCTCGATGATTATTTTTGATAGTGATATGAAGTTTACATCCTAAGGAAAACAACTTTTCCCAAAACCAATAGAATATTCATAAAAATTATTTAAGACCCTATGATGTAGTAAACCAACCATTTTGCCCTTTATGAGCGCCCAAGACCAAAACATATAATTTCTTCTCAAATTTAAAATTCTAGAAAACTCGATTCCCTACAACCTCGCCACCATAAAACATAACATCCATCGGAATTATTGGTTGTCTTCCAACCACACATACTAATCCACATTAGAGAATAAATCCATTCACAACAAACTAAATTCAACTCAAATACATCATCTAACATTCTAGGCATAAGTTTTAAGAGTGGGTGTACAAGTCCTCAATGGTCGAGAAATCATTTTCCACCATTAAGAAACAACCAGGACAATGACTAACGACACCCATCTATCTTGATACATCATGACATAATTTAAACTCATCTTAAAACTCATGGTTCTCCCCACTATAGAACTCAACCCACATTTACCAATTTTTATCCATGAGGCTTTCTGTCATGTAATACTTCATTCAAACAAAATATTAGAAGAATATAAATTGCTATACATTATTGTCACTACATCCTCTACGATACCTACACAAGGTTCACACCACCAAATGCAGTATGGTAATCCCCACCATAGGAGTATCCTTATTATAACCTCATAACTCAAAAAACATTTAATGGTACCATGTTGAATGGAGAAGAATGTATGAAGACTTTTCTGTTAGGGAGTGTTGAATTTTGTTGTAAAAGTTGACAAATCAAATCGCATGGTAATGAACATTGAAAATCAGATGATGCTTTTGTGATTTTTATTTCAAAAATATCATAAGTTTGGAGAACAAGTGATGCAATCCTTATGAAGAATGGGGGAATAAAGGAGATGCGAGTCATATGTTGTTTTGATTGGAAAGAATGATGCTTTTCAAAGATAGTGACGTTTCAGTACATCCCATTGATACTCTAATGATGATAAAGATAGAATACCAAAGGATACATATCATGATGGTAGATTTCGTGATGAAATAAGAAGAATGGTTATCAGATGTAGTGAAGAGTGTAATGAAAAAGTAACATACAATATGGATGTGGCACAAAAGAAAAGTTTAAGGTGGTGTCGTTTTCCAGTGCTCACTCCAGCACCTCACATATTAGCAGGTGAATGTTATACACTAGGTTTCAGTGAGTTTTTGGCAACCTATTGATATCAACATATTTAAATGGGATGGAATATAAATAGACATTATACTAGGGTATCCAAAAATATAAAAGTGTCATGACACACTCAAGGTGAAATTTGACTGACTCATGGTTTCTTCACACATCCTTGGTATCAAGATGAAAATATTGGTGGATTTTTTAGGGTAGTTGTATGTGCTGGAGATCATCCTCCATCATAGGGTACCCTCGATGATTATTGTTGATAGTGATAGGAAGTATTTGTCCTAGTGTAAACAAAAAATCCCAAGACCAACAGAATAGTCATTAAAATTATCTAAGAACATATGATGTGGTAAAATGACCATTTTACCCCTTATGGGCACCAATGACCAAAAAATATAATTTCTTCTCAAATTTAAAATTCTATTAAACTCGGTTCCCTACAACCTCGCCACAAAAAAACTTCTCATCCATGGGAAGTATTGGTTGTATTCCTACCACACACAATAAAACACATTGGGAATAAACCTGTGCTCAACATACTACATTCTACTATAATACCTCAACTAACATTCTCTTCATAACTTTATAGAGAGCGTGTAAAATTCATCAATTGTCAAGCCATCATTTTCCACCATTATGAATCCACCAGTATAATGACTAAAAAAATCCAACAGTCTGGTAATCCCCTGCATAAGAGTATCCTTATCATAACCTGATAACTCAAAAACCTTGTGTTGGTACCATGTTGAATATGATAAGGATGTAATAAGAGTTTTCTACTAGAGAGTGTTGTATTTTGTTGTCACAGAAGATAAATAAAATCACATGGTCAAGAACATGGAAAATGAGATGAAGCTTTGCTGATTTTTATTTCAAAAATATCATATGTTTAGAGAACTTGCGATGCAAGCCTTATAATCAAAGGGGGATTAAGGTTGATGCTAGTCATATGAAGTTTTGATTGGAACGAATGATGATGCTGGAAGATAGTGATGTTTTAGTACATCACATTGAATGTCCCACGATGTTAATGATAGACTATCAAAAGATACATATCATGATGGTGGATTTTTTAGATTAGCTGTTTGTGTTGGAGATCACCCTCTATAGTAGGGTACCCACGATGATTATTTTATATAGTGATAGGCAGTTTACGTCCCAGTGAAAACACCTTATCCAGAAACGAACAGAATAGTCATAAAAATTATCTGAGACTGGATGATCTGGTAAACTGACCATTTTACACCTCATGATCACCTGTGACCAAAAATATAATTTTTTCTCAAATTTAAAATTATAGAAAACTCGGTTCCAGGCATCCTCACCACCATAAAACTTTTCATCCATGGGAAGTATTGCTGGTCTTCCAACCACACATACTAAAACACATTGGGAATTAACCCATGCTCAACTAACTATATTATACTAAAATAAATCAACTAAAATTCTCTGGACAACTTTTTATAGAGGGTGTACAAGTTCTCAATGGTCATGCCATCATTTTCCACCGTTAAGAAACCACCACGACAACGACTGACCACATCCGTCTATCCCGATGTATAACGACATAATTTAAACTCTTCTTAAAACTCATGGTTCTCCCCACTATATAACTCACCCACATTTACAAATTTTTATCCACGAGGAACTCCATCATGTAATCCAAATTTCAAACACAATCTTATCTGTCTATAACCCACTAGAAATTATCGTCACAATATCCTATACGATACCCACACAAGGTTCACACCACCAGACCCAGTCTGGTAATCCCCACCATAGAAGTATCCTTATCAAAACCTCATAACTCAAAAAAAAATTTGGTACAAATTTGAATTGGATATGAAGTTATGAAGAGTTTGTTGTTATAGAGTGTTGTATTTTTTTTTGTCAAAGAAGATAAATCAAATCACATTGTAAAAACCCGGAAAATCAGACTATGTTAAGGATAGAATATCAAAGGATTGACTATCAAAGGATACATATCATGATGGTTGACTAACTCATAGAGTTTTCACACTTCCATGGTATCAAAGAGAAATTTTTGGTTGATTTTTTAGGGTAGTTGTATGAGCGGGAGATCATCCTCCATCATAGTGTACCCTCGATGATTATTTTTGATAGTGATAGGTAGTTTACGTCCAAGGGTAAACACCTTATCCCGAAACAAACAAAATATTAATAAAAATTATCTGAGGCCATATGATGTGGTACAATGACCATTTTACCCCACATGAGCACCCATGAACGAAAAGTAGTATTTATTCTCATATTTAAAATTCTAGAAAACTTGGTTCCCTTTAACCTCGCCACCATAGAACTTCTCATCCGTGGGAAGTATTAGTGGTCTTCCAACCACACATAGTAAACCACATCGGGAATAAACCCATGCTCAAGTAACTAAATTATACTCAAATACATCAACTAAATTTTTTTGAATAACTTTTTAGAGACGGTGTACAAGTCCTCCATGGTCAAGCCATCCTTTTTCACCATTAAGAAACCACCATGAAAATTACTAACCACATCCATCTATCCTGATACATCACAACATCATTTAAACTCTTCTTTAACTCAAGAATCTACCCACTATAGAACTCAACCCACATTACCTATTTTTATCCATGAGGCTTTCCATCATGTAATCCATCTTTCAAACACAATCTTAGTAGTCTATAACCCACAAGACATTATCGTTACTACATCTTTTACGATACCCACACAAGGTTCACACCACCAAACCCAGTCTGGTTAACCCCACCATAAGAGTATCCATATCTTAACCTCATTACTAAAAAACCATTTGTTGTTACCAATTGGAATTGTAGAAAAATGTAAGAAGTGATTCTTGATAATGAGTGTTGTATTTTGTTTTTAATGAAGATAAATCAAATCAAATGTTAAAGAACACAAAAAATATGATGATTCTTTACTAATTTTTTTCATAGATTTTATAATATTGGAGAAATTTTGATGCGAGCATTACGATGAAATGGGGAGTAAATATTATGTCAGTCATATGATGTTTTGATTTGAAAGAATAATGCTGCTGGAAGATAGTGATGTTTTAGTACTTCCCATTGAAACTATAATGATGATAAAGATGGACTATCAAAGAATACATATAACGATGGTGGATTTCATGATGAAAGATGAAGAATGGTTATGGGATGTAGTGAAGAGATAAATTACAATGGAACAAACAATATGGATGCGGCACAAAAGCACATTTTAAGGGGTTACCATTTTCTAGTTCCCACTCCAGAACCTCACTTGTTAGCAGCTGAATGCTAGAGACTAAGTTTCAATGTGTTTTTTGCAACCTCTTGATATCCCAAGATTTAAATGGGTTGGAATATCCATTGACAATGTTACAGGGATTCCACAAATATAAAAGGGTTATGACACTATCTAGGTTATATTTGAGTAACTCCTAGAGACTTTACACTTCCTTTGTATCAAGTAGAAATGATTGATGGATTTTTTAGGGTAGTTGTATATGCGAGTGATCATCCACCATCATAGGGTACCCATGATGATTTCTTTGATAGTGATAGGCAGATTACCTCTTATGGTAAACCCCTTATCCTGAAACCAAAAGAATAGTCATTTAAATTTTCTGAGACGATATGATATGCTAAACTGACCATTTTACCATTCATGATCACCCATGGCCAAAAAATGTAATATATTCTCAAATTTAAAATTCTAGAAAACTCGTTTCCCTACAACCTCTCCACCATAAAACTTCTCTTCTGTGTGAAGTATTGGTTGTATTCCAACCACACATACTAAACCACATTGGGATGAAAACCCTGCTAAAATAACTACATTCTACTCAAATACATCAACTAACATTCTCTGCATAACTTTTTAGAGTGGGAGTACAAGTCCTCATTGGTCAAGCAGTCATTTTCCACCATTTCAAAACCACCCGGACAATGACTAACCAAATCCATCTATCCTGATACCTCACAACATAATTTAAACTCTTCATAAAACTCATGCTTCACCCCACTATAGAACTGAACCCCCATTTACCCATTTTCATCCATGACGCTTTCCATCATTTAATCCATCTTTAAAACACAATCGTAGCAATCTAAAACATGCTAGAAATTATCGTCACAACATCCTCTATGATACTAACACAAGGTTAACACCACCAAACCAAGTCTGGTAATCCCCACCTTAGGTGTATCCTTATCATAACCTCATATATCAAAATGATTTTGTTGGTACCATTTTGAATTTTAGAAGAAACTAAGAAGAGTATTATGTTAGAGAGTGTTGTATTCTGTTCTCAAATAAGATAAATCAGTTCACATGGTAAAGAACATGGTAAATCAGAGCATGATTTACTGATTTTTATTTCAAAAATATCATAATTTTGGTGAATTTTTCATTCAAGCCTTATGAAGAATGGTGGAGTAATGGTGGTGCCAGTCATATGATGTTTTGATTGGAATGAATGATGATGCTGGAAGATAGTGAAGTTTTAGTACTTCTCATTGAAACTCTGACGATGATAAAGATAAACTATCAATGGATACATATCATGATGGTAGATTTCATGATGATTGATGAAGAATGGTTATGGGATGTAGTGAAGAGAGAAATGACAAAGGAACAAACAATCTAGATGCATGAAAAAAGCCCAATTTAATGTGGAACTATTTTTTGGTTCCCACTCCAGCACGTCATTTGTTAGCAAATGAATGATATACACCATGTTTCAGTGTGTTTTTGGTAACCTATTGATATCCTTATATTTTAATGGGATGGCATATCAATTGACTTTGTTATAGGGATTCCACACATATAAAAGGGTCATGACACTATCTATGTGATAATTCACTAACTCATGGAGTCTTCACACTTACTTGGTATCAAGGTGAAATTATTGGTGGATTTTTTATGGTAGTTGTATGTGCATGATATCATCCTCTATCATTGGGTACCCTCAATGATTATTTTTGATAGTGTTAGGCAGTTTACATCCTATGGAGAACACCTTACTCCGAAACAAACTGAATAGTCATAAAAATTATCTGAGAACATATGATGTGGTAAACAGACAATTTTACCCCTTATGAGCACCCGTGACGAAAAAATATAATTTCTTCTCAAATCTAAAATTTTGGAAAACTTGGTTCCCTACAACCTCACCACCATATAGCTTCTCATTTGTGGGAAGAATTGGTGGTCTTCCAACCACACATACTAAACCACGTTTGGAATAAATCCATGATCATCTAAATACATTATACTCAAATACATCAACTAACATTCTCTTCATAACTTTTTAGAGAGGGTGTACAAGTCCCCAATGGTCAAGCCATCATTTTCCACCATTAAGAAACCCCCATAACAATGACTAAACACAACCATATATCCCGATACATCATGACATCATTTTAACTCTTCTTAAAACTCATGGTTCTCACCACTATAGAACTCAGCCCACAAATACCAATTTTTATCCACAAGGTTTTCCATCATATAATACATATTTTTGAAACAGTCATTGTAGTCTATAACCCACTAGAAACTATCATCCCTACATCCTATATGATACCCACATAAGATTCACACCACCAAACTCAGTCTCGTAATCCACACCATAAGAGTATCCTTATCATAAAATCATAACTCAAAAACAATTTTTTGGTACCAAGTTGAATTGGAGAAGAATGTAAGAAGAGTTTTCTTTAGAGAGTGTTATATTTTGTTTTAAAAAATTATAAATCAAATCACACGGGAAAGATAATGGAAAATCAAATGGCGCTTTGCTGTTTTTTATTTCAAAAATATCATATATTTGGAGAACATGTGATGAAAGCCTTATGAAGAAATGGGGAGTAAAGTTGATTCCATTCATATCAAAATTTGATTGTAAAGAATGATGTTGCTGGAAGATAGTGAAGTTTCAGTACTTCCCATTGAAACTCTGACGATGCTAAAGATGGACTATCAAAGGGTACTTATATGGATGGTGGATTTTATGCTGAAAGATGAAGAACGATTATGGGATGTAGTGAAGTGAGAAATGAAAAAGGAATAAACAATCTGGATGCTACACAAAAGAACAATTTAAGGTGGCACCATTTTCCAATGCCCACTCTAGCACCTCACTTGTTAGCAGGTGAATTCTATACACTAGGTTTTATTGTGTGTTTTTTGTATCCTCTTGATATCCCATGCTTTTGATGGTATGGAAAATCAATTAACTTTGTTTCAGGGCTTCCACACATATAAAAGAGTCATGACACTCTCTAGGTGTCAGATGACAGACTCAAGGATTCTTCACACTTTGATGGTATCAAGGAGAATTTATTGGTGGATTTTTTAGGGTATTTGTATCAACGGGAGATCATCCTTTTTCATAGGGTACCCTCAATGATTATTTTTGACAGTGATAGGCAGTTTACGTCCTAGGGTAAACACCTTATCTCAAGACCAATAGAATTGTCATAAAAATTATCTGAGACCATATGATGTGGTAAACTGACCATTTTACCCCTCCTGAGCACCCATGACCGAAAAATATAATTTCTTCTCAAATTTCAAATTCTAGAAAACTTGGTTCCCTACAACCTCTCCACTATAAAACATCTCCTCTGTGGGAAGAATTAGCGATCATCTATCCACACATACTAAAAATCAATGGGAATAAAACCATGATCAACTAACTACATCCTACTCAAATACACCAACTTATATTCTCTACATAACTTTTTAGAGAGGGTGTACAAGTCCTCAATGGTCAAGCCATTATTTCCCACCATTATGAAACAACCAAGACAATGACTAACCACTCCCATCTATCTAGATACATCACGACATCATTTAAACTCTTCTTAAAACTCATTGTTAACCCCACTATGAAACTCAAACCACATTTACTAATTTTTATACACGAGGATTTTCATCATGTAATCCATCTTTAAAACACAATCTTAGCTGTCTATAACCCACTTGACATTATCTTCACCACATTTTCTATGTTACCCACACAGGGTTCAAACCACAAAAACCCATATGGTAATCCCCACCGTATGAGTATTCTTATCATAACCTCATAACTCAAAAACCTCTTATTGGCACCAAGTTAAATTGGAGAAGAAAGTTAGAACAGTTTTCTATTATAGAGTGTTGTATTGTTTTGTCAAAGAATATAAATCAAATCACATGGTAAAGTACATAGAAAATCAGGCGATGCTTTAAAGGTTTTTCTTTCACAAATATCATAAGTTTGGAGAACTTTTGATGCAAGCCTTATGATGAAAGGGGGAGTAATGGTGATGCCAGTCATATGAGGTTTTGATTAGAAATAACGATGCTGATGGATGATAGTGATGTTCCAGTACATCCCATTGAAACTTTGATGATGATAATGATGGAATATTAAAGGATACATATCACGATGGTGGATTTCATGATGATAGATGAAGAATGGTTATGGGATGTAGTGAAGAGGGCGATGTCAATGGAACAGACAATATGGATGCGGCTCAAAAGCATAGTTTAAGGTAGCACTATTTCCCAATGCCCAATCCAGCACCTCACTTGTTACTAGGTGAATGCTATACACTAGGTCTCAATTATTTGTTTTGAAACCTCTTGGTATCCCCTGATTTTAATTGAATGGAATATCAATTGGCTATTTCACAGAGCTTCCACAAATAAAAAAATGTCATGACACTATCTAGGTGATAGTTGACTGACTCAGGGAGTATTCACAATTCCATGTTATCAAGGAGAAACAATTGTTTGATTTTTTAGTGTAGTTGTATGTGCGGTGGATCATCCTCCATCATAGTGTACCCTCGATGATTATTTTTGATATTGATAGGGAGTTTTTGGCCTAGGGTAAACACTTTTTCCTGAAACCAACATAATAGACATAAAAATTATATGAGACTATATGATGTGGTAAACTGACCATTTTACCCATCATTAGCACTCGTGACCAAATAATATAATTTCTTCTCAAATTTAAAATTCTAGAAAACAGTGTTTCCTACAACCTCACTACCATAAAACTTCTCATCCATGGGATGTATTGGTGTTCTTCCAACCATAGATAATAAACCACATTGGGAATAAAACCATGCTCAACTAACTACATTCTACTCTAATACCTCAACTAACATTCTCTGGAGAACTTTTTATAGAGGGTGTACATGTCTAAAATGGTCAGGCCATCATTTTCCACCAATAAGAAACCACCAGGACAACGACTAACCACATCCATCTATCCAGATATATCACTCAATCATTTAAACTCTTCTTAAAACACACGTTCTCCCCACTATAAAACTCAACCCACATTTACCAATTTTTATCCACCAGGATTTACATCATGTAATCCATCTTTAAAACACAATCTTAGAAGTATACAACCCACTAGACATTATCATCACTACATCCTCTACGATTCCCACACAAGGTTTACACCCCCAAACCTACTCTGGTATGTACCACCATATGAGGATACTTATCCTAACCTCATAACTCAAAAACCTCTTGTTGGTACCAAGTTGAATTGGAGAAGATAATAAGAATAGTTTGATGTTAGCTATTGTTGTATTTTGTTGTCAAAGAAGATAAATCAAATTATATGGTGAAGAACATGGAAAATCTGACGATGCTTTTCTAATTTTTATTTCAAATATATTATATGTTTGGAGAACATGTGATACAACACTTATGAACAATGTGGGAGTAATAGTGATGCTATTCATATGATGATTTGATTTGAAAGAATCATGCTGCTAGAAGATAGTGAAGTTTCAGTACTTCCCATTGAAACTCGAACGATGCTAAAGATGGTCTATTAGGGGATACATATAACGATGGATGATTTCGTGATGATAGATGGCGAATGGTTATGGGATGTAGTTAAGAGAGTAATGAAAAAGGAACAAACAATCTCGATGTGACAAAAAAGCACAGTATAAGGTGCCACTATTTTTCAGTGCCCACTCCAGCACCTCACATGATACTAGGTGAATGATATACACCAGGTTTCAGTGTGTTTTTTGCAACCTCTTGATATCCCCGTATTTAAATGGTATGGCATGACACTTGACATTGTAACAGGGCTTGCACACATATAAAAGGGTCATGACACAATCTAGGTTATAGTTGACTGACTCATGGAGTCTTTACACTTTATTGGTATGAAGGAGAAATGGATAGTGGATTTTTAGGGTAGTTGTATGTGCGGGAGATCATCCTCCGTCATAGGGTACCCATGATTATTAGTTTTGATAGTGATAGGAATTTAATGTCCTAGGGTAAAAACCATATCCCGAAACCAACAGAATAGTCATAGAAATTATCTGAGACCATATGACTTTGTAAACTGACCATTATACCACTCATGAGAACCCGTGTCCAAAAAATATAATTTCATCTCAAATATAATATTATAGAAAACACGGTTCCCTACATCCTTGACACCATAAAACTTCTCATCCATGGAAAGTATTGGTGGTCTTTCAACCGCACATATGAAACCACATTAGGAATAAACCCATGTTCAACTAACTATATTCTACTCAAATACATCAACTAACATTCTCTGCATAACTTCATAAAGTGGGTGTACAAGTACTCAATGGTCAAGACATCATTTTATACCATTAAGAAACCACCCCGACATTGGCTAACCACATCCATCTATCTCGATACATCACAACCTCAGTTAAAATATTTTTAAACCTCATGTTTCTCCCCAATATAGAACTCAACCCACATTTACCAATTTTTATCCATGAGGCTTTCCATCAGGTAATACATCTTTCTAACACAATCTTATAATTCTATATACCACTAGACATTATTTTCATAACATCCACTACGATACCCACACAAGCTTCACACCATCAAACCAAATATGGTAATCCCCACCATAGGAGTATCCTTACTATAACCTCATAACTCAAAAACCATTTGTCGGTACCATGTTGAATTGGATAAGAAAGTAATAAATGTTTTCCTGTTAGAGAGTGTTTAATTATGTTGTCATAGAAGATAAATCAAATAACATGGTAAATGAACTAGAAAATCAGACGATGCTTTGCTATGTTTTATTTCACAAATATCATACGATTGGAGAACATGTGATGCAAGCCTTATGACGAAAGGGAGAGTAAAGGTGATGCTAGTCATATGATTTTATGATTGGAAATAATGATGCTTCTGAAAGATAGTAATGTTTATGTACTTCCCATTGAAGCTCTAGTGATACTAAATATGTAATATCCAAGGATACATATCACAATGCTTGATTTCATGATGAAATATGAAGAATGGTTATGGGATGCAGTGAAGAGTGCAGTGACGAAGGAACATACAATCTGGATGTGGAACAAAAGCACAGTTTAAGGTGACACCCTTTTCCACTGCCCACTCCAGCACCTCACATGTTAGGAGGTGAATGCTATACACTAGGTTTTAGTGAGTTTATTGAATCCTCTTGATATCCCCAGAATTATGTGGGGTGGAATATCAATTTAATTTCTTAGAGGGATTCCACATATATAAAAGTGTCCTGACACTATCTAGGGGATAGTTGACTAACTCATGGAGTCTTCACACTTCCTTGGTATCAAGGATAAATGATTGGTAAATTTTTTAAGTTAGTTGTATGTGTGGGAGATCATCCTCCATCATAGGGTACCCTCGATGATTATTTTTTAAAGTGATATGTAGTTTTCATCCTAGGGTAAACACCACATCCTGAAACCAACAATGTAGTCATAAAAATTATCGGAGACCATATGATGTGGTAAAATGACCATTTTACACCCCATGAGCACTCGTGACCAAAAAATATAATTTCTTTCCAAACATTAAATTCTAGAAAACTCAGTTCCTGACAACCTAGCCACATTAAAACATCCCACCGTGGGATGTATTTGTGGTCTTCTAACCACACATACTAAACCACATTGGGAACAAACCCACACTCATCTAACTACAATATACTCTAATAACCCAAATAACCTTCTTTGAATAACTTTTTAGAGATGGTGTACACATCCTCAATGGTCAAGCCATCATTTTCCATCATTAATAATCCACCAGGACAATCACTAACAACATCCATCTGTCCTGATACAGCACGACATCATTTAAAATCTTCTTTAAGCTCAAGGTTCTCCCCACAATAGAACTCATCCCACATTTACCAAAATTTATCCACGACACCTTCCATCATGTAATCCATATTTCAAACACAATTTATGTAGTCTATAACTCGCTAGACATTATCATCACTACATCCTCTATGATACCCACAAAAGGATCACACCAAAAAACTATTTCTGGAAATCCCCACCATTGGAGTATCCTTATCATATCCACATAATTAAAAAACCTTTGTTTGTACAAAGATGAATTGGAGAATAATGTAAGAATATTTTGATGTTAGAGAGTGTTTTATTTTGTTTTCAAAGAAGAAAAATGAAATTATATGGTAAAGAACATGGAAAATTAGATGATTCTTTGCTGATTTTTATTTCACAAATATAATAAGTATGGAGAACATGTGATGAAAGCCTTATGAAGAAAGGGGGTAAAGGAGATGCCAGTCATATGATGTTTTTATTAGAATGAATGATGCTGCTGGAAGATAGTGAAGTTTCAGTAATTCCCATTGAATCTCTGGGGATTCTAAATATGGACTATCAAATGATACATATCACGATGATGGATTTCGTGATGATAGATGAATAATGGTTATGGGATGTAGTTATGAGAGAAATGACAAAGGAGAAGTCAATCTGGATGCAACACAAAATCATAGTTTAAGGTGGCACTGTTTTCCAGTGCCCACTCCAGCACCTCACTTTTTAGCAGCTGAATGATATACACTAGATGTCAGTGAGTTTTTTGAAACCTCTTGATATCCCCTGATTGAAGTGGGATGGAATATCAATTGACTTTGTTACAGGGATTACACACATATAAAAGGGTCTCGACACTATCTAGGTGATAATTGACTGACAAATGGAGTCTTCACACTTCTCTGGTATCAGGGAGAAATGATTGGTGGATTTTTAGGGTAGTTGTATGTAAAGGAGATCATCCCCCATCATAGGGTACCCTCGATGATAATTTTTCATAGTGATAGGGAGTTTACATCCAAGGGTAAACTTCTTATCCAAAAACCCACAGAATAGTCATAATTTTTTTTGAGACCATAGGATGTTGTAAAATGACCATTTTACCCCTCATGAGCACCTATGACCAAAATATATTTTTCTTTTCAAATTTATAATTCTATAAATCTCGGTTCCCTACAACCTCTCCACCATAAAAATTTTCATCCGTGGGAAGTATTGGCGGTCTTCAATCCACACATGCTAAACCACATTAGGAATAAAACCATGATCAACTAACTACATTCTACACAAATACATCAACTGACATTCAATGCATCTTTTTAGAGAGGGTGTACAAGTCCTGAATGGTCAATCCATCATTTTCGAACAATAAGAAACCACCAAGACAATGACTAACCACATCCATCTATCTAGATAAATCACGAATTTATTTAAACTCTTCATACAACTCATGGTTCTCCCCACTATAGGACTCAACCCACATTTATAAATTTTTATCCACGAGGCATTCCATCATGTAATCCATCTTTCAAACACAATCTTAGCAGTCTATAACCAACTAGAAATTATCATCACTACATCATCTATGATACCCACACAAGGTTCACACCACCAAACCCAGTCTGGTAATCCCCACAATAGGATTATCCTTATTATAACCACATAACTCAAAAACCATAAGTTGGTACCATGTTGAATTGGAGAAGAAAGTAAGAATATTTTTCTATGAGATATTTTTTTATTTTGTTGTCAAAGAAGATAAATAAAATCACATGGTAAAGAACCTGGAAAATAATATGATGCTTTGGTGATTTTTATATCAAAAATATAATATGTTTGTAGAACTTGTGATTCAAGCCTTGTGAAGAAAGGGGGAGTAAAGGTGATGCCAGTCATATGATGTTTTGATTAGAAAGAATGATGATGTTGGAAGATTGTGATGTTTCAGTACTTCCCATAGAAACTCTAACGATCCTAAAGACGGGCTATCAAAGGATACATATCACGATGATAGATTTAATGACTATAGATGATGAATGGTTATGGGATGTAGTGAAGAGATAAATGACAAATGAACAGACAATCTAGATGCGACACAAAAGCATAGTCTAATGGGTCTCCATTTTCTAGAGCCCACTCTAGAACCTCACTTGTTAGCAGGTGAATGCTATACAGTAGGTTTCAATGAGTATTTTGCAACCTCTTGATATCCCCATATTTAAATGGGATGGCATATCCATTGACTTTGTTAGAGGGATTCCACACATATAAAAGGGTTATGACACTATCTAGGTGATAGTTGACTGACTCATTGAGTCTTTACAATTTATTGGTATCATGTAGAAATGATTGGTGGGTTTTTTTGTGTCGTTGTATGTGTGAGAGATCATCCACCATCAAAGGGTACCCTTAATGATTTTTTTGGTAGTGATAAGCTGTTTTCCTCCTAGGGTAAACCACTTATCCTGAAACCAATAGAATAGTCATAAATATTATCTGAGACCATATGATTTGGAAAACTGACCATTTTATCATTCATGATCACCGAAGACCAAAAAATATAATTTATTCCCAAATTTAAAACTCTAGAAAACTCAGTTCCCTACAACCTCTCCACCATAAAACTTCTCATCCCTGGGAAGTATTGGTGGCATTCCAACCACACATACTGAACCACATTGGGAAGAAATCCATGCTCAACTAACAACATTCTACATAAATACATCATCTAACATTCTCTGCATAACTTTTTAGAGAGTGTTTACAAGTCCTCATTTGTCAAGCCATCATTTTCCACCATTATGAAACCACCCGGACAATGAATAACCATGTCCATCTATCTCGATACCTCACGACATCATTTAAACTCTTCTTAAAACTCATGGTACCCCCACTATAGAATTCAACCCACATTTACAAATTTTTATCCATGAGGCTTTCCATAATGTAATCCATCTTTCAAAGACAATATTATCAGTCTATATCCTGCTAGACATTATCATCACTACATCCTCTTCGATACCCACACAAGGTTTACACCACCAAACCCGGTCTGGTAATCTCCACCATAGGAGTATCCTTATCACAACCTCATATCTCAAAAAACATTTGTTTGTACCAAGTCGAAATATAGAAAAAGGTAAGAAGAGTTTTATGTTAGTGAGTGTTGTATTTTGTTGTCAAATAAGATAAATCAAATCATATGGAAATGAACATGGAAAATTAGAAGATTATTTGCTGATTTTTATTTCAAAAATATCATAGGTTTCAAGAATTTTTCATGCAAGCCTTTTGAAGAAAGGGGGATTAAAGGTGATGCCAGTCATATGAAGTTTTTATTAGAAAGAATGATGCTGCTGGAAGATAGTAATGTTTTAGTATTTCACATTGAAAATATGGCGATTCTAAAGATAGACTATCAATGGATACATATCATAATGGTGAATTTCGTGATGAAAGATGAATAATGGTTATGGGATTTAGTGAAGAGAGAAATTACAAAGGAACAAACAATATGGATGAATAACAAAAGCATAGTTTAAGGTGGAACTATTTTTCGGTGCCCACTCTAGCACCTCAGTTGTATGCTGGTGAATGTTATACACCCGGTTTAAGTGAGTTTTTTGCAACCTTTTGATATCCCCAGATTGTAATGGGATTGAATATAAATTGACTTTGTTACAGGGCTTCCATACATATAAAAGGGTCATGACACTATCTAAGTGATAGTTAACTAACTCATGGAGTCCTCACACTAACTTGGTATCAAGGAGAAATGATTGGTGGATTTTTAGGGTAGTTGTATGTGTGGGAGATCATCCACCATCATAGGGTACCCTCGATGGTTATTTTTTATAGTGATTGGCAGTTTACATCCTAGGGAAAACACCTTATCCCAAAACCAATAGAATAGTCATAAAAATTATCTGAGACCATATGATGTGTTAAACTGACCATTTTACCCCTCATGAGCACCTGTGACCCAAAAATATAATTTCATCTCAATTTTAAAATTCTAGAAATCTCTTTTCCTTACAACCTTTCCATTACATAACTTTTCATCTGTTGGAAGTATTGGTGGTCTTCCAACCACACAAACTAAATCACATTAGGAATAATCCCATGCTCATCTAACAACATTCTACTCAAATACATCAACTAACATTCTCTGCATAACTTTTTAGAGAGGGTGTACAAGCCCCCAATGGTCAACCCATCATTTACCACCATTACGAAACCACCAATATAATGACTAACCACAACCATCTATCCTAATACATCACGACATCATTTAAACTCTTCTTATAACTCATGGTTCTCCCCACTATAGAACTCAGCCCACAATTACAAATTGTTATTCACGAGGCTTTTCATCTATTAATCCATCTTTCAAACAAAATCTTAGTAGTCTATAACCCACTTGACATTATCATCACTACATCCTCTATGATACCCACATAAGGTTCACACCACCAATCCCAGTCTGGTAATCCCAACCATAAGAGTATCCTTATCAAAAATTCATAATTCAAAAACCATTTTTTGGTCCAAAATTGAATTGGAGAAGAAAGTAAGAAGAGTATTATTTAGAGAGTGTTTTATTTTGTTGTCAAAAAATATATATCAAATCACATGGTAAAGAAATTGGAAAATCCAACGATGCTTCACTGATATTTTTTCAAAAATATCATATGTTTGGAAAAATTGTGATACAAGAATTATGAAGAAAGGGGGAGTAAAGGTGATGCTAGTCATATAATGTTTTGATTGGAAAGAATGAATCCTCTGGATGATATTGAAGTTTCAGTACTTCAAATTGGAACACTGATGATGCTTAATATGGACTATCAAAGGATACATATAGCGATGTGTATTTTGTGATGAATGATGGAGAATGGTTATGGGATGTTGTGAAGAGAGCAATGAAAAAGGAACATACAATCTAGATGCGGCACAAAATCACAGTTTAAGGTGGTACCGTTTTTCAGTTCCCACTCTAGAACCTCACTTGTTAGCAGGTGAATTCTATACACCAGGTTTCAATGAGTTTTTTGCAACCACTTGATATCCTCTAATTTAATTTGGATGGAATATCATTTGACTTTCTTTCAGGGCTTCCACATATATATATGGTTCATGACACTATCTAGGTGTTATTTGACTAACTCATGGAGTTTTCACACTTCCTTGGTATCTAGGAGAAATTATTGGTGGATTTTTAGGGTAGTTGTATTTGTGGGAGATCATCATCCATCATTGGGTACCCTTGATGAATATTTTTAACGATGATAGGCAGTTTACGTCATAGTGTAAACACCTTATCTCGAAACAAATAAAATTATCATAAAAATTATCAGAGACCATATGATGTGGTAAACTGACCATTTTACCCCTCATGAGAACCCATGACCAAAAAATATAATTTCTTCTCAAATTTAAAATTATAGAAAACTTGTTTCCCTACAACCTCTCCACCATAAAACTCCTCATTCGTGGGATGAATTAGTGGTCATATATCCACACATACTAATCCACATTGGGAATAAACCCATGTTCAACATACTAAATTCTACTCAAATACATCAACTAACATTCTCTGCATTACTTTTTAGATACAGCGTACAAGTCCTCGATGGTCAAGCCATCGTTTTCCACCATTAAGAAACCACCAGGACAATGAATAACCAATCCAATATATCTGGATACATAACGACATCATTTAAACTTTTCATAAAACTCATGGTTCTCCACACTATAAAACACAAACCACATTTACCAATTTTCATTCACGAGGATTTTCATCCTGTAATCCCTCTTTCAAACACAATCTTAGCAGTCAATAACCTTCTTGAAATTATCTTCACAACATACTCTATGATACCCACACAAGGATGACACCACCAAAACCTATCTGGTAATCCCGACCATATGAGTATCCTTATCATAACCTCATAACTGAAAAAACTTTTGTTGGTACCAAGTTGAATTGGAGATGAAAGTAAGAAGAGTTTGCTATTTAGAGTGTTGTATTTTGTTGTCAAAAAATATAAATCAAATCACATGGTAATGAACATGGAAAATAAGACGATGCGTTTCTGATTTTTATTTCACATATATCATAATTTTGGAGAACATGTCATGCAAGACTTATGATGAAAGGCGGAGTAATGGTGATGCCATTCACATGATGTTTTGATTAGAAAGAATGATGCTGCTGGATGATACTGAGGTTTTGATTACTTCCCATTGAAACAATGACGATGCTAATGATGGACTATCAAAGGATATATATCATGATGGGGGATTCTGTGATGATAGAAGAAGAATGGATATGGGATGTAGTGAAGAGAGAAATGACAACAGAACATAAAATATGGATGCGGCACAAAAGCATAGTTTATGGTGGCACTGTTTTCCAGTGCCCACTCCAGCACCTCACTTGTTACCAGGTGAATGTTATACACTAGGTTTCAGTTATTTGTTTTTTAACCTCTTGATATCCGCCGATTTAAATGGAACAGAATGTCAATTGACTTTTTTACAGGGCTTCCACTAATATAAAAGTGTCATGGAACTATCTCGGTGATATTTGACTGAGTCATGGAGTATTTAGAATTTCTTGGTATCAAGGAGAAATGATTGGTGGAATTTATTGGGGTAGATGTATGTGCAGGAGATCATCCACCATCATTGGGAACCCTTGATGATTATTTTTTATAGTGATAGGCAGTTTATGTGCTACGATAAACACCATATCCCAGAACCAACAATAATAGTCAAAAAAAATTATCTGAGACCATATGATGTTGTAAACTCACCATTATACAACTCATGAGAACCTATTACCCAAAAATATAATTTCTTTTCAAATTTAAAATTATAGAAAACACAGTTCCCTACAACTTCGCCACTATAAAACTTCACATAGGTAGGAAGTGCTGGTGGTCTTCCAACCACACATACTAATCCACATTAGGAATAAACTCGTGCTCAACTATCTACATTCTACTCAAATAAATCAACTAACATTCTCTGCATAAAATTTTATAGAGGGTTTACAAGTCCTCATTGGTCAAGCCATCATTTTACACCATTAGGAAACCACCAGGACATTGACTAACCACATGCATCTATCTCGATACATTAAAACATAATTTAAACTATTCTTAAAACTCAGGTTTCTCCCCAATATAGAACTCAACCAATATTTAGCAATTTTTATCCATGAGGAATTCCATCATGTAATCCATATTTCCAACACAATATTATATTTCTATAAACCTCTAGACATTATCGTTACTACATCCACTACGATACCCACACAAGGATCACACCACCAAACACAATCTGGTAATCCCCACCATAGGAGTATCTATATTATAACCTCATAACTCAAAAAACATTTGTTGGTACCAAGTTGAATTATAGAAGAAATTAAGAAGAGTTTCTTATTAGAGAGTGTTGTATTTTGTTGTCATAAGAAGATAAATCAAATCACATGGCAAATTACCCAGAAAATCAGATGATTCATTGCTATGTTTTATTTAAAAAATTTCATAAGTTTGGAGAACTTGTGATGAAAGACTTATAAGGAAAGGGGGAGTAATGGTGATTCCATTCATATGATGTTTTGATTGGAAAGAATGATGATGTTGAATGATTGTGAATTTTCGGTACTTCCCATTTAAGAACAAGAGACACTAATGATGGACTGTCAAATGATACATATCACGATAGTGGATTTCATGATGAAAGATGAAGAATGGTTATGGGATGTAGTGAAGAGATTAGTGACAATGGGACATACAATCTTGATGCAGCACAATAGATTTTTTTATGCTGACACCATTTTCCAATGCCCACTCCAGCACCTCACATGTTAGCAAGGGAATTGTATACACTAGGTTTTAGTGAGTTTTTTTAAACCTCTTGATATCCCCATACTTAAATGGGGTGGATTATCAATTGAATTTCATACAGGGATTCCAAAAATATAAATGTGTCATGAAACTATCTAGGTGATATTTGATTGACTCATGGAGTCTTCACACTTCCTTGGTATCAAGGAGAAATTATTGGTAAATTTGTTAGTGTAGTTGTATGTGCGAGAGATCATCTTCCATCATAGGGTACCCTTGATGATTATTTTTGATAATGATATGTTGTTTTCGTCCTAGGGTAAACAACTCCTCATGAAACAAACAAAATTGTCATAAAAATTATCTGAGACCATATGATGTCGTAAAATCACCAGTTTACCCCCCATGAGCACCCATGACCAAAAATACAATTTCATCTAAAATTTTAATTTCTAGAAAACATAGTTCTCTACAAAATCTCCACCATAAAACATCCCATCTGTGGGAAGTATTGGTGTTCTTCTAACCACACATACTAAACCACATTGGGAACAAACCCATGATCAACTAACGAAATTATACTCTAATACCTCAACTAACATTTTCTGATTATCTATTTAGAGACGGTGTACAAGTCCCCCATAGTTAAGACATAATTTTCCACCATTAATAATCCACCAGGACAATGACTAACAATATCCATCTATCCCAATACATCCTGACATCAGATAAAATCATCTTAAAACTAATGGTTCTGCCCACTATAGAACTCAACACACATTTACCAATTTTTATCCACGAGTCTTTCCATCATGTAATCCATCATTAAAACACAATCATAGTAGTATATATCTTGCTAGAAATTATCATCAGAACAACCTCTATGATACCCACACAAGTTTCACACCACCAAACCATGTATGGTAATCCCCACCATAGGAGTATCCTTATCATAACCTCATAACTCAAAAATATTTTTTTACCATGTTGAATTATAGAAGAATGTAAGAAGAGTATGATGTTAGAGAGTGTTGTATTATGTTGTCAAATAAGATAAATGAAATCATATGGTAAAGAACATGGAAAATCTGATGATGCTTTGCTAATTTTTATTTCACAAATATAATAATTTTGGAGAACATGTGATGGAAGACTTATAGAGAAAGGTGGAGTAAAGGTGATGTCATTCATATGATGTTTTGATTGGAAAGAATGCTACTATTAGAAGATAGTGATGTTTTAGTACTTCCCATTGAATCTCTGACGATGCTAAAGATGGACTATCAAAGGATACATATCACGATGGTGGATTTCATGATGATAGATGAAAAATGGTTATGGGATGTAGTTATGAGAGAAATGAAAAAGGAACAGACAATCTGGATGCAGCCCAAAAGCACAGTGTAAGGTGGCACTATTTTCTAGTGCCCACACTAGTACATCACTTTTTAGCAGGTGAATTTTATTCAATATATTTCAGTGAGTTTTTTTTGAAACCTCAAGATATCCCCTGATTTAAATGGGATGACCTATCAATTGACTTTTTTCAGTGATTCCACACATATAAAAGGGTCTTGACACTATCTAGGTTATAATTGACTGACTCATGGAGTCTTCACACTTCTTTTGTATTAGGGAGAAATTATTGGTGTATTTTTAGGGTAGTTTATGTGCAGGAGATCATACTCCATCATAGGGTACCCTCGATGATTATTTTTGATAGAGATAGGCCACTTACATCCAAGGGTAAACTCCTTATCCAAAAACCAACAGAATAGTCATGAAAATTATTTGAGAGCATATGATGTGGTAAAATGACCATTTAAACCCTCATGAGATCCTATGACCACAAAATCTAAATTCTTCCCAAATTTAAAATTATAGAAATCTCGGTTCCCTATAACCTCTCCACACTAAAACTTCTCTTCCTTTGGAAGTATTGGCAGTCTTCCAACCACACATACTAAACCACATTATGAATAAACCCATGCTCAACTAACTACATTCTACTCAAATACCTCAAATAACATTCAATGAAACTTTTCAGAGAGGATGTACACGTCCTCAATGGCCAGACCATCATTTTCCAACAATATGAAATGACCAAGACAATGACTAACCACATACATCTATCTCGATACATCATGAATTTATTTAAAATCTTCATAAAACTCATGGTTATCCCCACTACAGAACTCAACACACATTTACCAATTTTTATCCACGGGGATTTCCATCATGTAATCCATCTTTCAAACAAAATCATAGTAATCTGTAACCCGCTAGACATTATCGTCACTACATTCTCTATGATACCCACATAAGGTTCACACCACCAAACCCAGTCTGGTAATCCACAACATATGATTATACATATTATAACTATAAACTCCAAAACCTTTTGTTGGTACAAAGTTGAATTTCAGAATAATGTAAGAATTTTTTTATGTTATATTTATTGTATTTTGTTATCAAAGAAGATAAATAAAATCACATGGTAGGGAACCTAGATAATTATATGATGCTTTTCTGATTTTTATTTCACAAATATAATAATTTTGGAGAACTTGTGATGCAAGACTTATAACGAAAGGGGGAGTAAAGGTGATACGAGTCATATGAAGTTTTGATTATAAAGAATGATGTTGTTGGAAGATAGTGATGTTTCAGTACGTCCCATTGAAACTCTGATGATGCTAATGATGGAATATTAATGGATATATATCATGATGGTGGATTTCATGATTATAGCTTAAGAATGGTTATGGGATTTAGTGAAGAGAGAAATGGAAAAGGAACAAACAATCTGGATGCAGTACAAAATCACAGTTTAAGGTGGCACTATTTTCCAGTGCCCACTCAAGAACCTCACTTGTAAGAAGGTGAATTCTATACACCTAGTTTTAGTGAGTTTTTTTCAACATTATTATATCTGATGATTTAAATATTATGTCATAACAATTGAATTTGTTACAGAGATTCTATACATATAAAATGGTCATGACACTATCTAGGTGATAGTTGACTGATTCATGGAGTCTTCACATTTCCTTTGTATCACGGAAAAATGATTAGTGGATTTTTAGTGTAGTTGTATGTGCATGAGATCATCCTCTATCATAGGGTACCCTCGATGATTATTATTGATAGTTATAGGTAGTTTACGTCCCAGGGTAAACACCGTATCCCGAAACAAATAGAATAGTAATAAAAATTATCCAAGACCATATGATGTGGTATACTGACCATTTTACCCCTTATGATCACCCGTGAAGAAAAAATATAATTTCTTCTAAAATTTATAATTATAGAAACTTGGTTCCCTATAACCTCCCCACCATGAAAATTATCATCCGTGGGAAGTATTAGTGGTCTTCCAACCACACATACAAAACCACATTGGGAATAAACCCATGCTCAACTGACTATATTATACTCAAATACATCAAATTACATTCTCTGCATAAATTAGTGGAGAGGGTGTATAAGTCCTCAATGGTAAAGCCATCATTGTCACCATAAATAAAACACTATGACAATGAATAACCACATCAATCTATCACGATACATCACGACATCAGTTAAACTCCTCTTAAAACTCATGGTTCTCCCCACTATAGAACTAATCCAACATTTAGAAATTTTTATCCATGAGGCTTTCCTTCATGTAATCCATATTTCAAACACAATCATAGAAGTCTATAACCCGCTAGACATTATCATCACTACATCCTCTAGGATACCCACACAAGGATCACACCACCAAACCCAGTCTAGTAATCCCCACCATATGAGTATCCATATCATAACCTCATAACTAAAAAACATTATTTGGTACCAAGTAGAATTGGAGGGGAATGTATGAAGAGTTTTCTATTAGGGAGTATTGTATTTTGTTTTCAAATAAGATAAATGAAATCACATGGTAATGAACATGGAAAATAAGATGGTGCTTTGCTGACTTTTATTTCACAAATATCATAAGATTGGAGAACTACTGATGCAAGACTTATGTTGAGTGGGGGAGTAACTGTGATCCCAGTTATATGATGTTTTGATTGGGAAGAATGATGCTGCTGTATGACAGTGAAGTTTTAGTACTTCCCATTGAAACTCTGATGATGTTAAAGATGGACTATCAAATGATACATATCACGATGGTGGATTTCATGATGATAGATGAAGAATGGTAATGGGATGTAGTGAAGAGAGAAATGGCAAAGGAACAAATAATCTGGATGCAGCACAAAAGCATAGTTTAAGGTGGAACCATTTTTCTGTGCTGACTTCAGCACCTCACTTGTTAGTAGGTGAATGCTATACACTAGGTTTTTGTGAGATTTTTGCATCCTCTTGATATCCACAGATTTAGATGGGATGGCATATCAATTGACTTTTTATAGGGATTCAACATATATAAATGGTTCATGACACTATCTAGGTTATAGATGACTGAATGATGGAGTCTTTACACTTCCTTAGTATCAAGGAGAAATGATAGGTGGATTTTTTTGGGTAGTTGTATGTGCGATAATTCATCCTCCATCACAGGATGACCTCGATGATTATTTATGATAGTGATAGGAAGTTTACGTCATAGGGTAATCACCATATCCCGAAACCAAATGAACAGTCATAAAAATTATTTGAGACCATATGATGTGTTATGCTGACCATGTTTCCCCTCATGAGCACCTGTGACAAAAAAATATAATTTATTCTGAAATTTAAAATTCTAGAAAACTATGTTCTCTAAAACCTCTCCACCATAAAACATCTCATCTGTTGGATTTATTGGTGGACTTCCAACCACACATACTAAACCATATTCAGAATAAAACCATTCTCAAATAACTACCTTCTACACAAATACCTCAACTAACATTCTCTGCATAACTTTTTAGAGAGGTTGTACAAGTCCTCAATTGTCAAGCCGTCATTATTCACCATTGAGTTACCACCATGACAATGACTAACCACATCCATCTATCTCGATACATCATGACATAATTTGAACTCTTATTAAAACTCACGGTTCTCCCCACTATAGAACTAATCCATCATTTATAAATTTTTATCCATGAGTCTTTCCATCATGTAATCTATCTTTCAAACACAATCTTAGATGTCTATAACCTCTAGACATTATCGTCACTACATCCACTATGATGCCCACAAAAGGTTCACACCACCAAACCTAGTCTATTAATCCCCACCATAAGAATATCCTTATCATAACCTCCTAACTCAAAATCCTTTTGTTGGTACCAAGTTGAATTGGAGAAGAAAGTAAGAAGAGTTTTCAGTAAGAGAGTGTTGTATTTTTATGTCAGTGATGATAAATCAATACACATGGTGATGAACATGGAAAATTATATGATGCTTTGCTGATTTTTATTTCACATGTATCATATGTTCGGAGAAATTGTGATGCAAGCCTTATGATGAAAGCGGAATTAAAGGCGATGTCAGTTATATGAAGTTTTGATTGGAAATAATGATGCTGCTGGAAGATAGTGAAGTTTTAGTACTTCCCATTGAAACTACGATGACGCTAATGATGGACAATCAAAGGATACATATAATGATGGTGGATTTCATTATGAAAGCTGAAGAATGGTTATGGGATGTAGTGAAGAGAGAAATGACAAAGGAACAAACAATCTGAATGTTGCTCAAAAGCAGTGTTTATGGTTGAATCGTGAGATGAAGAAATGTGTTTTTGAAAAATGTTGTTGCACGCATGATTTAAGATGGCTTTATATGTGGCGCACAAGTGGAGTTCCATTATCTAAACATCAAAATCTGACAAAGGAGAGGCATGCGAGAAAGATCGGGGTTTTGCACGATAGATTAGTTTTTTCACCCAAGATTGATGTTTGTTTGGAATCATTCACACAATGCATGATTCGAGGTCCATACATCAGAAACTAGAAAATTATAGAAGTGAGTGAAAAGGGGGATGCATGAATGATTGGAGAATTGGCCCAAAAAATACAGTTGCTCGAAAAATTGATGAATTAGTGTGAATGAAACATGTGAACCAAAGGTGACATAAATGGAGTTTTGTGCGCCATGCATAATTCGTGGTCCAAACATCAAAAAATGGAAAAGGAAGGATGCACACAGAAGATTTCAAAAGTTTGTGAATGCTGATGTTGGGGTGAAGTAAACTTCCATGCAAAATGTGATGCCAATCAGGGTTTTTCGCGATGCACCAGGATCTTGTGTGAAGGATTGGGGTTTTTGCATGCACGGGACAAAGAGGTCTATAAATAAGAGGCCAACCCTTCATATCTTCAATGCTCAACACTTAGAAAAATATCGTGCTCGGAGGAACATAAAAATATTATGAAAGGTAGAGTGTATGATAGAAATTGAGTTATGGACAAGAAGAAGATGTTGCACACAAGAAAGGAGTTTCTTTCAAGATTGATGTTGCGTGCAAGAGGGGTTTCACGACAAATGTCAAATATTTCACATCATGCGTAAATGTTGTGCGCAAGACACCTGTAACGTTGCGCGAATGATTAAGGGTCATCGCACATATTCGGTTGTGCGTAATATTCTTCGTACCAGCTTCTGTGTAAGAATGTGAAGACTTGTAATTCAAAGAATACACCAGCTCAATTGTAATGATGCACTAAATTACTGTAATTCCCTATTTGTGCTAAGAGGGCGCACACATACTTGCGGACTGTTTTCCATTTTCTATATGAGTGTAAGGGTATATCCTACTCATTGTATTCCACATCAAAGGAATTTTTTTCATGTGGATTCTGTGGTATTAGATTATTTATGTACCATACTAAGGATGTAGCTACTCTTGTTCAGTAGTGAACCTTTTCAATTTAGAGTTCCTATAGTTGTGTGAATTATGCAGGGAATAAACACTTTAACAGGAGGCAATGTTTGTTTTAAAATGTAGGAAGAATAAAAAGAAAAAGATATCAATGATTCTACCCCTTCCCCTATCCGTGATACATGGATCCTGACTAGGAACTTCGCCTTTATTCCCATACCATGCCTAAAAAAAACAAAACCTAGAGATGCACATGGTTATCTCACTCTTAATAGATTAATAGTGCCAAATACCTACTATTTTCAATCCTTGGCATCCAAGAACAACTACTATAGTTCTTGTTGATAAGTGACCTATCATGGGGTCCTCGCTGAAAAATGAAGATTGTGCTTTCCCCACCATGTGGTTTCAAACACACTGCCCCATGAGAAAACCTTCATAGGAGGCCCCTTATCATCCTATAGAAAACATCTATATAGAATAGAATTATGCTGGTGATAACTAAACATACTCGTGATGAGGTAAATATATTGGTAATGATCATCTCTAGACAGTGAAGATACTCAGATGTCATTTAAGAGTACAATCATGACATACAGAATATCATATTTCTTTCTTGAGGCCTTGTGTAACCATTAGGAAAAGTCTCTCATAACATATGAAACAATTTCTTATCCAACACATAGCCTCCATCCAAACTAGAACACCTTGAACATACTATCCCGTAATGTTTGATCTAGAATCTAAATTATGAAACACTCAACCGGAACTTGCATTTCTAAGTCTCCTCTATATCCAAAACATTTCATGACCTTATTTTACACATACAGAAAACCTTATCTGACACAAAGGAGTCACCTATCTTGAAAACTAAACATAGAATTATAAACCATTAAAACCAAGTGCTTTTTATGCTCATAATAAAACCTAAATACACCAGGATAAAATCACCAGCACAACTATTTCCTAGGAAGGGTTCTTGAATGAAGCTTCCCTATCAAAACCAACCACTGGGAAAAGACACCAGTAGGCAAGAATAGAATCTGAAAATAAAATTATTATATCAATACTAAACATAAAACATGTATTTACCCATAATGCACTAAATTCAAAAATCCAAACCACCCATATGTTCCTTGCGCTCCCGAAGGCCCTCATATCTTAGTCGAACCCTCCCACGGGTCACCCCAAAAAGGTCAAACAACCCTGAATCCCTACTCTAGAGTCACTTTAGAAAGGCTACTAGGCTATACCAACTAACCCAATAGATAATGTCTCATGCGAAACCACTAGTTCTAACCCCGTAGATCTATGCTGATCTACAAAAGAAAACAAATCTTGGGGCATCATCATGCACCCATTTCATCATCGATAAAAACTTATTGTAAAGAATCACTTCTCTTGGGTTTCACATGAAAAATATGTCATACACCAAATATCTACCCGCAAATAGGTTGTCTACCTCTCTCGTTATCTCTACATCTGACCGATCTATGGAGGACCCAGACAGACTACCAACCTTAACCAAAACTGTCTACAAAGGGTCCAAATCCCTACATTAATTCCAAACTAACCTACTAGGGTCACCGCACAAACTACATTAAAAACCACACCAAGTCCCCGCAACCGAGTATCTTAGAGTAGATAATAAAATTATCAGTCAGAATAAAATTATTATAATTACATAGTATCATGCCAATTACATAAGGATCAAACATGCCTATCAAGATTCATGAGACACCTCTTGAATCTATAGGCCAAGAGTCAAAACTAACTCACATGAAAATTTCCATTGGTGAAAGTGCCTCAAATCCACTATAAACTATTAAATAAAAAAACATATGTGTCACTCGATGTGAAAATCATATACATCCGTAACATCAAAAATCCAAAACATCAATCCCAATCCCTAGTATCATGGACATCATACCAGAATATGTGTTTGCGGAGCACCATCCTTGTTTCCACCAAAATCTCTGACACATTCATATATCTCATTTCTACTAAACAAAAAATAGTTAAAAAAATAAAGTAACTCTTCTGACACTACATTTTAACGTCCTAGAAAATTATCCACTAAATCGATGCTCTGGTATGATTTGCTATAAGGCCTAATGTGTGCCTCCCCATTTGATAGAGGCTAACAACTAGTAGTGGGGGTCTATGGTGGATCTGTGAGAAGAATATACACAAATATGAGAGTAGAAAACAAGATGAAAAATTCATAATATCATAAAAATTGGTTTAATACAGAAAAAATAATAAACATATAATAAAAGGTGTCGTAAGAAAATGAAAATCAAGTAAAGGCATGAAGAGAAAAGAAATTCATAAAACAATAATCACACACTAGGATGATCTTATATAAAAAATAAACAACTGCAAATTAAATATAACTGTCCCCCTACCATCACTGGTCCATAACACGCACCTAGTCCCTAGTACCCTATTGAGTTTCTCCATACAGCCAGTAGACTCTGTACGAGCATACTACACACCCTTGTAATACATGGCCTTCTCCCAATCATTGGTGCAACCTTGCTCATCCTAAAATTAGGCAGATTTTTTGTGTGCACACTGAGGTGCATGTACATGGGTGAGAAATAAATATCAATAGGCCATCCCAACATTGATCCAATAAAATACATTTATAAGGGAGTTCTCAATCAATATTCACATCTAAGCTAATATAAAATTATAATAAAATATAAATAAATTTTTTTCAATCTGGATGTCCATGAACTTGATCGACCATACCTAATTCGGCCAATGTCAAAATTCCTCTAAAATTGTCTGAAGGACTGTGCATCCCCAATAGCCTGCATGATCCATACCAGTTGAAGCCACAAACGACCTATCAATTCCAAGAACCCATCCTATGATTGTAATTTAACACATAGTACTAATATAATTCATACCATCCTATGTCTTCATAACCAGACATTGTCTCATACAGTTAACCTTGACACATCTTCCCCCATTTCCACACAAGCGTACTACCAAGCCCAAACCATCTATATGACATCTTCACCATAATTCACAAAGTACAATAGAGGATACACAATGATCCTCTTCCCATGTGTCCAACAGGGTTCTGGTATTCCATGTATAGATATCCCTACCACTAAGTTAAATTTCAATACAAAAAAGAGCCTCTATCCATGAATGTGACCAGTACTCATAGCACCATGTTCAACCATCCCACAATTGATATACAACACCCTTTCAGGAACCTTGGGTTCTAGAATGGTAGTATTTACAAAAAAATATTACACTGCAACGGGGAGTTGATCATTAGTCCAAACTGTGAAACCCATTAATCACAAGTCTTAAAATATGATGCATTAGTCAATGAATCCAACTATGACTCAGAATGACATGTCTGAATATCCCCAATCATTCCATTCATAACATTAGTGGTTCATAGGGAATCATTCCAGAACCTAAACCAAACCATGAACTACTCCGGTCCAGACCTTCAGTTCAGTACTCTAGTCAAAAACCAAATATCAGTATTGATACATTTCCCTAGTCCAACAATATGAAACATTGATATCCATAAATGTACATGAAGATCATTTTTTCAGATCATACTACTATCAAAACCCTTATTTATAACACATGTTCCAAAAAGTGGAAATAAAACCATATCAAAATGAAATGTGGGATTAATCCTTGTCTAAGCATTAACAACTATAGAACCAGGGATGGATAAAAATTCAACTTTCTCATCAACCTATCAACTCCATAGGATCATCCATCAATTTGGTTCCCAAAGAAAACCCATTACAAAACAAAAAGGAATAGACACTCACATAGGGTCATCCGATCAATCAGACCCACACCTATAAATGTACATCAAAACATATACCGAGGAATCTCGACTTGGATCATCCGAAAAACAACTCAATGAGATGAATCCTCATCAAACCCTGGTAATAACTAAATTATAGGCCAAAACCATCATAAGAAACATCCATCGGTGGACATCAGTGTCATCTAATTTTCCTAAATTAACAAATTGCTATAAAGTCAACCGAAATCAATCCCATTCCACACATGAATTCTTATCCATACGCCAAGACATACAATTTTCACTTAACTAGATACATTACCTCAAAGAGAATAATCACGTGTACCTTAGTCTCAACTCATTACCACCATAATAGTCCTCCATAATGACAATACTATTATGTCAACCGATCACTAAAGGCTCCATCAATCATGATCCTCTAATGTAACATATAATCCTCAAATTCACTAACCTCGTGTCACTCATCCCAATTTACAAGGACATTCAATATCATACGATATATACCAATATATTCTTATCTACCAGGACTCATACAAAAAATCCCTTGACAATAACTATGCTATGCTCATTCCAGATCAACACTAAGCTAAAAACCCCCATTCAGGTCTCTTATCTAAAAACCCAATTTTCTAGAATATTATGAATCCAAAACACATCGTAATCATCATACTATTAAAACATTTACTATAAATAACATTAGATGACCACTATATTTCAAAAATATCCCACCATTAGGATATACAAGAAAAAAAATGCATAAAATTGAATGACTCACATGAAAAATTCTAACATCCATGGAACAAACAACCCATAACAACTATGTTGAAAAAATTACATGTTGTGTACATTAGATTATATGTATAGAGTGACATGGTGTATTCTAGTTTAATACAACACAACATTGACCCAAAGTACACGGTGTGTAATTTCCAAACACCATCGTTTTGTGTTCATTTTCACAAGCCTGAACACACGGCCATGTACTACTACCTTGTGTGTACTCATAGTATATGTCATATAATTATAAAAAGAACTACTTCAAAAAATTTAAAGAACACATGGTGTGTGTTCATAGAACCAAACGATGTGTAGATGAAGTTTCTGATGGGAAACCCCGCTAAACCCTCTCAAAACCCTCATTTTCAGCCAAATAAGGATATATTGACCTGTATGGGGTCATTAAAAGTAAAAAATATGATTTAAAATAAGTAAAAAACTAATATTTGGGGATTTGGGGTATAAACCACAAACATATCTTACCTGTTGGTGTAAATATCGATGCATCAAATCCAAATCTTCCATTCGAAGAAAATGCACCTCGATCTGGTCCCGATCAATGCTAAGGATGAAGTTCGGTGGCATATCCCTACTCAGCCTCTTGGTTTGGGTGTTGTGCATGATGGAGAACACTATCCCACTTCTCAGTTGAGAGTGGGAGTCCAAATGTAGTGGGAAGACTCTTATTTTATTTTAATTAATTAATTAATCCCTTATTTAGAACTCATACAGAGTCCCAAATACCAAAGTGAGTTTTTATCACCCCAAGAAAATACCCATTATTTTAGAATCAACTGCAGAGTTAGAATCTAAATATAAAGAACCTCTCATGAGATATAATCACATGAAACTACACAGGAAATTTAATTTTTTAATGTTTAATATTAGAAAAAAAACTCCAACTGCTATGAAATCCACCAATAACCATTTTTATGGTAATAACCTAGTCTAAGAACCAACTTTGTGTTTAAAAAAATTATTTGAGACCATATACATTGGTAAAATGACTATTTTACTCCTCAGGAGTACCCGTGAAAACAAAATTAAAAATTTTCCTTATGTTTCATAGTCTTTATAACTCAGGTCTCTCCACTCTGTATTTTCTAGAAATTAGAGAGAAGATAATTTTATCTTTATTCTTAAAACTATATTACTCTATGATGTAAATTATTCACCTTTTTATGGATAAATTATTATATAAATAATTTTTCAACATTTAATAATTTTTAAATGAAAAATAAATTTATTTTTTAAATGTGGGATATCATATTTATTGTAGGGTTAATGTTTTGTTATATTCAAAAAAGTTTAATTTTTTTTATGAATATTGAATAATATTAAATTTGAAATGAAAATTTTATTTTCACTTAAATTATTTACAATTTTAAAATTTATATTTTGTTTCTTTTAAAGAAAAAAAATCTCAATTATATATCTATTAATCCAATTTAAGAAATTGGTTCATTATTCATATTTAATTTTGATATAAAACATTATGATCCTTTGAGTGTTTTTAATTTAAAAACCCACATTCTAATTATTTCGATGGGATTAATTTTAAATAATATTATTCCACTTTTGTAAATTTAAATTGAAAAAAATGTTTCCATGTTTTTAATTAATGTAATTTATACGATTAAATATGGAAAAATTATGTTTTCACCATAGTGATTATTGAAAACATTTAAAATTAATGAAAAATTTTTAGGTAAAAACTTATTTACATAGTGGTTAAAAATATAATATTAGGTGAAAAATGGAATAGAATATGTCTAACACTCGTTGGCTAGATATATAGAGACCATTAAGACTGTAGGCTCAAAATGTATCAGTTTTCTGGACTTTATTCCTTGAAAGTGGCCTATATAACATGTTATGTAATGAAAAAGGAAAAAAGTAACCATCCATTCCATTAGTCTCTATAATGGGTTGGAATCCTGAAAACAAAATATGGTTCAGTTATACATATTATTTTGAATTATAAATTATTTTTTATCATATTAATTTTTATTTAGTTTTTATAGTTGAAATAATTTGATTAAATTCTTATGAAACAACTTTTCTTGGATTACATAGTTAGTATTCAAAAAAATAAATGACGCCCATAATATTAAAATCGAGGTAAATAGAATAAACATATGAATTACATTATTTGTTTAGATGAACTTATAATGAATAATATATATGAACATAATATATTTTACTTCCATTATTTCCTTCATATTTTTTTAATAAAAATTTAATAAAAAATGTTAGACATGTTGTTAATGTTATTTTACAATAAAATATATTTAATTACATAAAATTACAAAAAATCAGGTCATCAACCAATGTATTTATAAGTATTAGTAAATATAAAATTCTGTCCATCAATTAACGAATTTATCTTTTATAAATAACATATTTACCCCTAAGTAATAAAAACATTATTTTCATGGTTATGATTAACAATTTTTTTTTTCATTACATGGGATTCTGTTAAAATTAAATCTAAACACACTTGGGTTTTTATTTGATAAATTGTACTTAATATTTATAATTAGTTTCCATAACTATTATAATATGTATCACTTTTATGTAGTCTTATTGGATGAATTTCATATGTTAGAAAACTAGTTACCATAATAGAAAACCAAAATTAATAAAATAAGAAAACATAAAAGTTACATAACCAAATATTTAGTAATTAATCTTATTTAACGTGTTATAGGAGTTTATTGATCATGTATTCCCTAAATGTGATTATGAATCATTTGTTTTGGTAAATGAGGTAAGAGAGAGATCCCAATATTAAATACTTTTGAGTAATTATAGGAATCCCACTGTTTCCCAACAATAATAGGGTATATAACCCCTCTTATTCACACCTATAAAGCAATTTGGATAATCCCATATATACTAAATGAATTTAATAATACCATATCACATACTAGAAGTCATTTTTTTAAAATATTACCCATTTCACGGTTTTTGTGAAAACCTAATGAGGATACCCAAAGAAGAGGTGATGTTATTTTAAAAGTGTTATTTTATTTTATTTTATTATCCACATCCATTAATTATTTTTATATCATTATTATCCAATAAACATATTATCATTAATATAATTATAATTTTTTAGTTTAATTTTTTGAACTACACCCTCACACACTTCAAAAAAATGGGATACAAAATCCTTAATTGTGTGTGTGGCCGACTACTGTTGTATGAAACAATGTCTTTCATTTTTCTATTATAACCTATTATGGTTGGGAATAATTATGTAAATAATGATTATATATTATATTTATTATATTTGAAACATAATTTTAATTATGGATTTATTATATCTTATACACACATTACTTTTTATTGTGTCACGTATATGATAGCGTCTCCCGTGTGTATGGTAGACTACATTACCATGAAGCGATTTAAAGTGTTTTTACTAACAAGTTATGATGAATGTAATAAGGGAACATATAATAAATATATATATGATATAAATGAAATCATTACGATATTCATGACATAATTATATTTATGAAAATATTATATATTATTTTCTTTTATACTTGTTTACACACTAAAAAAATGAAAATATCATTCACTGATGTGTGGAAATTGTTTCCTTGATGCGATTTGATTACATTTACGTCACATACAAATATATACTGGTATATATAAATAAATACCATCTTATCAGTGATATAATTCTTGTACTCGAATGATAAAAATTTACAAATGTTTTTTCCAAAATGATCATTGAAAAATTGAAATGTTACTCATGTGTACATACATTCTACCATCTCCCTGATCATAACATTATTCCATTTTTCATAACCATCATCCATGATATGTTTGAAAATAATAATTTATTTATAAATAATATAATTGTTTCATTATTAATATTCTGTTGATTATTAAATAATAAAACCTTTGACCATAGTTTACCTAACAATAATGTTTTTGTCCCATAAACTGAATAGAGTAAAATCATACGACATAAAAGTAATTTATTATGTGATTGAATATAAATTTTTATAAAGTGAAATAATATAAAAATAAAGTTTACATATGTTTTTAAGAAATTATATCAATAAAAAATGTTTATTATTCAAGAAGATATTGATACAAATGAAAAATCAGACACAATGTGAGGGTTTTTTATCATCATTGTTTTACTTATAAGAGATATATCCTATATTCACCTCTAAATTATGTCCTATGGTGTATATAAATTCAATTATTTTTTTATTAATAGAAATAAATTTGTATGGATTTTAATATCCATTTTTTCTCTCACTTTCATGGGGTTTATGGTTTAAATGTTATGAAAGTTGTAATGGAATTTTGTAATAATTTTCCTTCAATAAAACCAATGTTTTATTATGAACCTATATTCTTTTATATGGTTTATGTACATCCCCTTTTATGTTTAATATAATTAAATAATTTATTCTACTAAAATTTTATATTTCTATGAAATTCATTCATGGGGAATAAATTTCAATGTTACCAGAGTTGTAATGATTATATATTTCTAACTCATCATTTATCAGGATTGTGTATGATTAATTCCCCAATGATGAAATATTATAATCTAGTTATATATATAACACTATAGTTATTAATGAGATTTTTTATGTAATTATACAATTGTTACATTCCTTCATTCAAAAAATATTTCAAAATGTATTTTTAGGAAAATATGACGTCATTTCCCCCTATGACCAGAAATCACTTTTCTTATAAAACAATGTTCTCTAAAAATGTTTTCAAAAAGGTTTTATAATGTTTTACAGAAAAAAGATATGATTTTTTAAATAAAAATATTTATATATATTATTTTTAAGAAACCATTTTAATGTTTTATGGTTGTTTTTTTTAAAAAATTACTTTCATCATATTTTATGTTTCATAAAATTAATTTTTGAAATTAATATGTCTTTTTCATCAAAACATATTTCATAAATTTTTAATGGTATTTCCATTCAATAATTTCCTCAACCATTTATGTTAATTATTCTACAATAAAGATAGTTTATAATGATACCATCATCATTCCTTCTTGGGGTGGATTAATTTTGTTTCATTGAGTTTTTTATGAAAACCGTTTCTTTTTCCAAGGGAAAACCATGTTTCAAAGATATTGTTAGGAATAATATTTCATTTACAGTAGTTAATCATGTTTAAAAGGTATTATTATGAACCCATTTATCTTACATGAATTATTCAATTTAAAATATGGATAATGGGGTTTTCTATGAGTTTTATTCATTTTGTGGTTCTTGGAAATCTTACAGGATTAGTTGTTAAGATATATCTTGGTGATCCCATTACAATATTGTCACTATGGTGGCCCATATAGCACAGGATGAGACCATTACAACATTGATTATTGTGTGTATCATATTATTAATGGTGGGTATGTTTTAGAATATATGATAACAGTTCCTAGATTGTGCTCCAATGCATTGGGTAACGATTATATTGGAATATGGTCACATGGTTCTTTCAATTAAAAGGGTTTTGAAATGGTTTTATGAATGAGAATAACCATTTTACTAAAATGGGTTGCAATTGGTTATTGTGGGTTTATAAGGTTTCTCGTGATTGAGATTTATATCACAAGGTTAATGAATATTGATTCTTATGATTTCTTCCTTTTACATGGTATCATATATGATGATTCAATTATTTATGGTTATGGGTTACTTTATGATTCATTATTTCACTTAAATTATGTAATAATCCCCTAATTCAACAATTATTATCATTGATGTAATTCAAATCCTAAATATTATGTTTACCATTACTGATAATTTCATCTAACCCATTATATAATTCCTTTCCCCAATTTATAAATAAATATATTGGATAAGTTATATATATAATGAATTTTCGATGGAGGATGATAAATTAATTTGAAAAATAAATGTTGGGTTAAGATGATGAAATGGACATTTAATGTCATGTGAGGTGTAAAATTAGGATTTTCCCCCAATTATCTAAAACATGTAACCAAAAACATACAAAAGGTTATAAGTTATCCAAATTTTTCTGTTTTATTTTTTATTTTTTAGATGAAAAAAACAGTAATAATTATTATCATCAAATCAATATATATAATGCTAATGATTACTTTATAATATCTATGTGTGTGGGTTTTTTGAATGTTATAGACACAGTCCCTTACATTACGTTGTTTTGTCACTATTTTATTACTATTTATATCATGACATTTCCATATATTCCAAATGAATTGGATGAATATGTATTTTTTGGACAACACACAACATAATGAGAATCATAAAAAATTGGGACAAAAAATCATGAAACATTAATCAAATTATACAATTCTACAAGAAAAATATTATAAAAAAATTTCATCATGGAATAATCAGTAGAAATCTAACGGGTTTCCTAAATATATTATCATGAATTTACCTATTGAAAATGTACAAGTTTCATAAAATTCATTTTATCATAAAAAAAGACCATATATTGAAATAATAAGGATCTTATCATGGTACAATATCATCAATATATATTATTTATCATTAAAGTATTTCGTCTTGGAATAAATTAACATTAAAATATATATGTTATATTTATATTGGAAAATGAATTTTCCTTTTGATATAACATATTTGACATATAATATTTAAAACATATTATGGAAAAAAATTCATTATAAAATATCCTTAAAAACATTATAATGATGCTTCAATTAATATAATGGTCATGATTTTGGGAATTTCTATCCTTGTTATGTCGGTAAAAACAAAAATTCCATTCACATTTCTAGAAACGTGAAAATATATCCACCATTCAGGAAAAAAATAATATTAATTTTAAAAAATGGATAAAAAATATATCAGGGGTAATAATTAATTAAACCAATCATAATAGAATAATAAAAACATTCTTTTAAACCTTTTAATAGAATATAGAGATTTAAGTGAAAGGATTTATGATCAAAGAGATAAATAAAGTTGATTTTCTTTATAAATATTATTTTGTTCTCTTTAGATTTTACAGAAGTTAAAATTATTGAAATTATTTTATTATATATAGATAACCAGAGTATAAAAACATTTATGACATTATTCAGTTTTATACCATGAATTTTCATCAGTGAAAACATAATCGTAAACAATTCCTAAAAATATCCAGATTATTACAAAAAAACCCCTAACCCAAGTATCATCGTTATTCTTACTTGTATGATACTCTTATATAATAAATATTTATTATATATATATATATTACAAAACTATTTTAAAAAATATTTGGTTTCCTATATTATTTTCTTATAACATCTTATCACCAATTTATTAAAAACAATCTTTCCAGGTCATGCATGTATCAGTTCAGCAGACTCGATATTTTTTCACTAAACATGGGCCCATCATCTAAATAAGGTTAACCATGAAATTACTATTATATATATTCATTAAATATATATATTGTTATCAATATAAGTTGTAAATATAAATATGAATCTCGTTGTTCATGGAGACGACATGTCGTTCGTACACATGAATACTATTTTCACTTTTCGAAGGATGGAATGAATGAAAGATACCTAAAAATTTAAAATTTAAGAATATTTAATATATCATATAATTAATATATATCCACATAATACATCCTAATTAAAAAATATGTATTATAAAAATTTAAATTAATCCCATCTCTTCATAGAGGTGGTAGTCTACACATATTCTCGGGCGAAATTTTACTTTTCCTATAGATTTGTATTAAATAATGTAGATATATAATTATCATTATATATGTATAATTATGTATTAAATATAATATATAAAAAATAAACCCATCATAATTACTTCCAATAATGTATGGCAGTGTAAATTAGATGTTTTCCCTACATAGAGATAAAAAACCATATTTACACATGAGTGATTCTTTCAGTTCCAACACAATAAGAAATAGATTGGATTAAGGTAGTTTTACAATTATATTAACATGTCAATATATTAATGATAATTAAGTTATTATATTTGATAAATACCACATTTTTTATGATATAATGCAATAAGTAAAATTAATGTGATCGGATATGTTGACTATAACTTCTTGGAAAGAACTATAATAGACCGCAACTTATAGATCATAGGGATTAACTTTTGGGAAGCTAAAAAACTATTTAATTAGTATAAGGATTTTTAAGGTACATTTTTTTTCATGTTATAGTGGTGTTAAAAGGCTTAATGTTGTGTAAATATTAAAAATAAGAGATACCATTTATAATGTGAGGGGAGGAAAACACTTAAAAATTCTAAAAATATAAAAATTTAAAATGTCATTATCTATAAGAATAATTCAAAGTGGATATATATTTATGATATGGGGTATTATGTAGTTAAAATCACATAAAAATATTATAGGTTTATGTTATGTTATAAATTTTTTCTTTTGGTTTAACAACATTGTTAACCTATTTTAACATTAACCACAGTAACAACATTTTTAGTTTTACAGTGTTAATTTTTTACCATATATGGAAAACAAATGTCTCATAAATAGACTATGGTTGATAATTTCATCCATATTCCATTCACTTGTCTAATGATAATATTTTTAGGATTTATAAATTTAGAAGTAAGTATTTTTTATTATAATATTTCATTAATGTCATTTTTGGAACCATTCATTTAATATGACGTTAAAGATACCAACATAGAGATGGAATTAGAATAAAATAACTTTTCTCCAAAATAATAATCTATAATAAATTATAAAATTTATGTAATTCAATATCTCACTCAGTTTATATTACATCTAATATTTTCAAATTCATTTATTTTATTTCTATATTAATTGAATAAATATGGTATCATCTTTTTGTAATAATTTATGCTAATTATATAATCAATATAATTTAAGAAAAAATTAAAATCATAAGAATTTCATTATTATGAAACATTAAATTAAAATTTGTTCGAAACATTCTTTAGTCTCTTTGGCAACAACTTAGTGGTGTTTATAATGTTGAGAGTGACATTTTACATTTTTTTTATTTTCTTTAAATATTATACCGGTAAATTTCATGGTCATGTGATCCATACTAAATTATTTTCAACAATATGTAGACAATGGAATATGTATCTTCATATCATTATTAGTATGATGTAAAATTGGGACCTTAACATATTGTTTTTTCCTAGATCAACCTAATTTACCCGTTACTAATGTGATAAATTTTACCACAGAAACTATTCATAATGTTAAAAAATTAATGTGATATATTTTTCAAATTAGAACATCATGATTCCAAATATATAATACTTTTTAGAAAATTTAAATTCTGTAGTTGGTATAAATTTATTTTTTTAAAAGATCACAGACCTGGAGGAAACCCATTTTTCTGATAAAAAAATCTTAAGAATAAAAATGGATATATATTCTCATCATATTCATTGACAATTTTTTTTATTAATGTAAAATAATTTGATTGAATAAAAACTAAATTTTATTTAGAATCATTTATTAATAGGTAATAATTAAACATATTATTATAATAAAACACCACACACATGAAGTCAATTTTTCATAAAAATGTCACCATTATTTTTGAAAAGATTTGGTATTTCCATTTCTAATTAATTTCTTACTAATGTAATCATTTAAAACACGTTAAACCCTAATTGTTTCATATTTCAGTTAATCATATTTTTACCACCAATCCAATAGTTTTGACACAACTATAATGTTAATTTATATTTTTTATTAGTATATAATTTTTTTAAACTCGATGTTGTATAAAAAAATCTATCATTGTAATAACAATTTTTTATGGAGAACTATATCAAAAAATATTTGTATTATACATTCTAGACCACATAAAATGATTTTCTACCTTGAAATTATTATCACACTAAAATAATAAAATGAAAATATATCTAATTATTTACATCCTAATGCTCCAATGAAGCTTTTTCAAATTTTGGATTCCCCCTTAAGACATTAACCATTTTAGTAGTCTTGTTCAAAATCATTTTATCTCTACTATCCAATATTTTATATTGATTTTTCGTTATATTATAGCTCATTATCCATTGATATTAAATCTAATGGAATTACATGTTAACGATTAGGTATGTACTTCAACATGAGAGATACATAGAAAACATCATCAACTTGAGAAGGGTTTGTTGGAAGGTACAAGTGACAACCAACTATTCCCACTCAATCATGAATCCCAAATAAGACAATATACTAATGGATCATTTTCCCCATATTTCAAAATATCATAACATTATTCTATGAATAAATTTTCTGAAATACACTCTCAATAACCTAAAATTATAGATAATGTTGATGACTGGTACCATAATGTTTCTATTGACTCTAATAAACAAATATATTATACTAAATGGATCTGACATTGTATTACATTTTCAAAGATAACTCATGTCTGAATAGTTTTTTTTATCTATCATAATTTAACAAATTTATGTTATACAATACATTAAAATGATTGGTTCATAATGGTCCTTCTAAATTATAAACTGAATGAAATTACTATAATATATTTCATAAAGAGAAAATTTTTAATCCCATCAACCCTTGAAATCCATAAAACTATACCTCATCTTTTCTTTTAGGGTCTGGATTTTTCTCTTAGACTAACCATATATATGATGATGATATTTATTGTGAAAACACAAATCTATATTAATATCCCATTAAAGACTTCTCTAGAATGTCGAGGTAATCATTAAATCCAAGTAATATATAATTAAATTTGGTACTCTATGAAACCATACGACATAATTGATATAAATTTTGAGAATCTTACCAAGAGATAAATATGTTTTTATAACAATGAATGAGATGACTATATAATGTAATAAACTACAACCCGACTGGAACTATGTTAATCGATTGTTTTGAGGAGTTTGATCAGAAAAAAACATGGTGATTATTTCTCATTTATAATATTATATGGTTAATGTTTTAACTATAAAATTATACATTAATTTCTCATCTTTAACATCCTAATATAAAAAGAATATATATGAATTCATTGAAATATATCTCATTATTCTATCCCACCAAAAATACACATTCAGATCTCTAAACATCTTTTTACATCCTGGATTAATAAGGAATAATAAACTATGATATTCGTCTAATATATCCTTATTTAAGTATAGTATTGAAGATAAATATATATGGTTCATGAACATTTTCATTCCATAACAATTAATTTTGATTTCAAGATAATTTATCACCTTATTTCAAATTTATTCAATATTTTTATATGACTCCTTAAAACATACATCGATAAATGGTCTGACACACATTTGAGAAATTTTATATTTCTCTTATATAAGTATTTCTATATATATATGTTCAAAACAAATATATATTAGCTCTCTTTTTATTGTCATCAAAGATAAGATGTTATGCTCTTGTTGACTCAAATCATCTTACATGTTATTCACAATCTATAGATGGTAATATATTGAAAAATCATAATATTTAATAAACTCTAAAAATATTCTATAGATTATATTCAACTCTATCAGAGTCAATATATACCTAACAATTTTATGAATTTTATAAATATATCATCTTTATCCATAAATATAATGCTAACATGCAATTGATTCTAAAATTACGACAGTTAAGTAAAAATCAAGAGTTGGGTAATTTTTTCCTAAAACTATTAATTTCCATTATAGATAAGTTATCATTATGTTATTATTCATTAAGACACTCCCCAGTACATTATTTGTTACATAAATATTTTTGACAGACCATTTATATAATAAATAGTGATGTAATCAACGATGTGTTGACTAATATTCTCATTATTTCATTGATATTTTTTCTACAGTCATCTTTCAAATGGAACAAGGACCCCTTTCAAGTTAACAAGGGGTGTGGATTTGATAGTCATCATATATTTTCAAAAATAAATTGAAAATATCCAATCATACCATTAATTCTGTGGATCTTGGTTATATTTGTTGGTTTGGGTCAACATTTAATAACTTCCAACATTTATTGATATACTATTATACCCTCTCATTGGTTTATATGAATCATAAATGACACATTATATAGCCAAAATTCTCATTTTGTAAATTTTTCTTCTAGAAAGTCCTTCCTTAGGCTCTTCAATTAAATCCTAAATTAATCATCAATATCTTCCCTTTCCTATAATTAAATTTTAAAATCATATAAAACTGATTCTATAATATTACCAATATAATATATAATGACTTTTTAATTAAATATATTAATATAGCTATAATGTTAGTATAACATAATGATATTACTATATATCCAGTGTCAATACATTTTATAGACTGTAATCTAGGGTATATCAGTCTTATTGACCCTAAATATAAGATATCTATAAGAAAAATAAATATTGGAATAGTTTTTAACTCTGATAAGTTGATTATCCAAGTCATTAATATGAGGTAGAGGAAACTTAATATTCATTGTGACCTTTTTTTATTTATGATATTCATTTCATAGTCATTTTTAAACATATTTCTTCATTAAAAAATATATTTTTTTAATCCCATGGTGGTGCACATGGATGAGAGAATATATTTTCAATATTTTATAATAGTTTATTCTCTAATTATTTAAATTAATCTATACCATTCTATAAAGAGTCTTTGAAATAGTTGTTTCATTATGTTTGAGACTTATTTAATGATCAAAATTATGATTTTGTGGAAAACTAAGAGGCACTTCAGAAAATCCATCAATATACACATGAAAAATAGGAAAATAATTTATGTTCAGTTTATCCATAACAACTAGACAAAAGAAACAAATTTGAATAGAAATAGAAACCCTTATAATTTATAATATTTCTATCAGATGTCTATAATTATCATCATTATGATATCAGTCATAATTTGGATAAAAAATTCAGATTTGACTTCACATCACTATAATTTTTTGTGTGTATTAATGTATATAAATTTAATCGGTACATTAGATTAAATTTTATTCAACCAGACGATGAATAAATATATTTTAATGAGGCACATTACCACAATCATTAACTAAAGAAGAATAAAATTATTTAAATGTCATCATCTCACTATTAGGTGTTTTCACTTTTAATTCAACATCGAATAATTAGGGATGACTTTTAACAAATATATAAAATTAATCACATATAAAATAGCGGATAAATATTGTGTATAATAATACATTTATAATTCTACATTATATGGTATGTGTACTATTGAACACTTCATTTTTGTACCCCCATCATAATTTTTGATATTATGGTATATTTATATTTTAATGAAATTAAGAGGTTTTTTATGATGAAAATTGTCAGTAAACAATGAGCTTTATAACTAGTTATCATAATTCTCATAATCCATGTATTTTAAACACTAGAGTGTGGTTAGTGATTTTTTTTGTCATTTTTACATCATTGGATAACTTTTTCGCACCACTAAAACATTTGATTTTCTTATTACCTCTCATTCTAAAGATAATACATTTATATTCCACCATTAGAAAATTTCCACCATGTTTACTTCCACAATTCTAGAATAATGAAATGTTCATTTTATTATATCTATTTTTTTAGAATTTTATTTTTATTCGATATTCCATTTGTTATTCAAATGATTATATTGATGGGTAACAGTAATTTCGATTTCTACATTGATATCACATAAACAGTTTCTTCATAACTAATTATTTTCCTTTTGAATTATTTCCTTTGGTAACGTGTTTTTAAGACACTAAATAATCAACAAATGATAGTTTGAGGATGCTTGATATTACCATAAGAAAACCACACATGTCTTCTAAAATTTTCCATATTGGTACTGAATGATTCATAATCAATTTTCATTCACTCAAGTAATTTGTTCCCCATATTTATATGTAGAATATGAGGAATTTGCATTTTGTAAAATGATAACAAAAAGAAATCCCACTCCATTGAGTAAATTTGATCTTATTTCTTAACATTATTGATAAGATTGAACCACTTATATCCTTATCCTTCTATATAATAGAAAACCAAAATGAATTTTAACTCGCCAAATATTAGTTAATATAAAATATATTTCCATTAGTATCAATCCATTTCTCAAAAAATAGTTTATTAGTGGGACTATTAAGGGAACATTCATATTTTTTTGGGATGGACTCAGCAGAAAAATGTTCCCTCTTTTGATGATTTGATAATAAAATGTGATTCATTACGTGAAAATTCTATATAACCATTGAAATGATATTTTTAATTCAAGATACAATAAAACATATTTCCATATGATATACTATTAAATTAGCCAATTATTTAAACAATAATATGTTCCCTTCATTTTCCATCCATTAAATAAAACCAATAATCATACCATATGAAACTATTATCGTAGTGTGAAACCAAATATTCATGTAAAATAATTTATAGGATATATATATCAATACAAGTTTCATCTTATGACACCATAGGTATAACTAAGTACATACATGATCATTTCCCATACAAATACATCATATTTATTCATAATTAAAATGTGAATTAACAAATGAATATCCCTCAACAGTGTCAGACTTGGTCCACACTAATGACATACTCACCATGATCAAAAATGATGGAAACTATATAATCAAATGTCTCTTTTAATGATTATTATCACTAGATGAATTCGTGACAAAACACACATCCACTTTTGTAACAACATATATAAGTTCATATAAGAATAGCACACTAATTTATTTTCCATAACATTGGATGTTTTCCAAAACATAGTATTATACTATGGATTCTCAAAAAAATCTCAATTTAGTTTTAAAAGGAAACTAAACTATGATCTGATACCATCTATAGTGTCCCATTCTATTTTACATATAAATTTCATCTTATTAGTTGAATATGATTTAACTAATATAATGATTGATTCTATAATCATATAGTTATAGTATTGTTAAAAACAATGATACATAATCAACTAGATCATAAGTGAACAACACCCCCAACTAATTTATTCATAACTAGAATCATTCATAGAAATATACCACATAATATCATTCTTCACAAGTAGATTAATTAAAAATGTAATAAATTAAAGTACAAGGGATGATCTATAATGGGACACATGTGACATGCCATTGATCACAAAAATATAACAATGGAATAATAGATTGAGAACATGAGAAACAAATTAAAAAACAACACACTGAATATTTGGTTTCATAATATTGTGTAATGGAATAATGATCATCAGTTAAGAAGACATAAATCATGTTGAAATAAAATAAAATGATCCATAAGAGAATAACATTGACATAAGACATAATATTGTGTCCTATAAATAAGAATAGTAAATTATTTCCATAGTAACCAAGGCTTACATTAAATACTATCATAGTGGAGTAGGTACACTTCCCAAACCATTGTTGTAGTCATGGTTTATTCACAAGACTACAATACTGGATAAACTCCATTACTGAATTGGGTTTACTCTGCATTCAAGTAATATTTATCTCATGAGATATCCATCTGTAACCAATTTAATAGAGGGATATACAATATCAAGGCCTACCATAATATAATAAAAAACATACATATTTGTGCCAATGATAATTAAAAATGTAAAATTTTATATCTAGTGAATCTTCATAGGTTTTATAAACATCTCATCATAGAATAAGTCATAAAAAAAGAAACAGATCTAAAAAAAATCACGAATGGGATAGCTAAGGGAAAGAACTAGTTTAAAAAAATATTTTAATAATAATCCTAATCCATCCACAAAAATAATAATAATGATATCATTAAATAATAGCCATAGTAAGGACTTGGTAACAACAAAGGATATCATGTTATATGTAATATAAATTTATGAATCTCTTGAATATTTTTTGAGGAAAATAACCTTGTAATTTTTAAATCACATGATTATAATATAAATTTTTTATAAGAAATTAAGAAAATATTATTTCATAGAAAAATACATGGTATATCGTAGTTAAACCATTAAATTATTGAATTATTATAATGAATGGAAATTACATCCATAATGTCTACATTTAAACAACAATTCCATTAACTTTATAATAAAAATTAAAAAGTACCTATTTAGGAAAATAAATGATAATATCCTTTCAAAAAATATTTTAAAATTAAAACAAGGTTAAAAATAACAATAATAATATAAATTAAATATTATAAATATTCTTTAATATATTTACAAAACATGTTAACATGAGAGAAAGGATTTTTGACTAATGATAAAGGCAATATGATTCTCATAAGAAACATTATTTTAGAATCATGGGTCCTTAAAAGAGGAAAAATAAATTAAAACATTTTTTATATAAAATGAGAAATAGTGTAATAAATTTCATATGATTATTTAGTGTTAGAGCAGGAAATTTCATCACAAGAAACATACTCATTAATAGTCTAAATAAACCGAAAGATTATAACATAAAACCCGTACCTAAAATCTCATAATTCTTTGTAAAAATTTGAGACAACTATAAAATAAATAATTTTTTTTTAATATCTATATTCCAAAATAATAATCATATATATCATACCATATTTGATTTCATAAAAACATATTATCACATTGATGTTAATAATAACTTTTTTAGGTGATAATTGAATTTTTTTCATGCATATGTTTCTTTAGAAATATCAGTTTTGATACATTTATCATGGTTACATCATCTACATAATTTTATCCATGATATTATTACAATATATATCCATAAGAGGTGGATAATTAAAATTTGAATCATACTATTCATGGAGATGTTAGTTTATACGTATGCATAAATGATGCTTTCACTTTTAGAGAATGATAGAATAGTAATTAAATATTTATATTAATTTAAAAAAACAACTATAACATATATATCATATATATTTATGAAACACATCCTTATTATTGTCAATGCATGATTTAAAATAAAACTAGTCATATCGCACAATAGTGGTGGAAGTCTAGATTTATGAATGAGAGATGTTATCGTTTAATAAATTATTAAAATGTAAGAAGTTAGATATAATATTATCATTACAAAAGAACAATTATGTTATAAATTTTATAAATAGACATTAAATTTATAATAATTCACATCGAAAATATGAGGTTGTGAAACATGACCTGTTTGAATACATAGAGATGGTACGTATTATGTACGGATAAGTGATACATTAACTTCCCACATGATGGGAAAGTGTCTGGAAGAAGGAATCATCATGATCATATTGATATTTTGATATATTTATGAAAATTAAGAATATTTTTTGAAAAATTTAAAAAAATTTCTAGGAAGTAATTTAATAAGTAAAAAATGAATAGATCAGTTAAGCTCATTACCAATTATTTGGAATAACTCATTTTCACATACTCTTAGGTATCCATGAGATGATATTTTAGGAATAATAAAACAATTATAATTAGTATGAATACTAAAAAAATATAAAATTATATGGGATGGTAATTCATAAATATTATAAGTGGTGTATATAAAATAATGGAGGGGGAGAACTTTTATTTTTGAGGGGGAAACACACTCTTGGAATTTCAAAAATTATTAAAATATTAAATGGTTATTGTCTCTCCAAATACTTAATAATGGAAGTATACTTGATGAAAATGTTTTATTTTTATTTACTTCCATAAACATGTAAAATTTGAATATGTTTTGTGTGGTTTTTGAAACATAATATTTTTGTTTAAAACCTCAGTTAACCAATTTTAACCATTACCATAGAAACACATATTTCAATATTACATGGTTAAAAATTTATACATATATCAAAAAACAATTCATAAATATACCCTGATTGATATTTGGGACCATATTCCATTCACATGTCTAGAGATAATATTTTTATTAATTTTAAATAATTAAATAAAATATATATTATAAAGTATCATTAATGATGATTTGTGAAATATTGATATAGTTATTATTAAATTAATCCATTATAATGATATAATTTGAATGTGTTATGAAAAAATGAAAATGGTATGTTATAATATTATATTAAATTTTTATATCATTATAAATCACCCAAAAAATATTACATTTAATAATTCCAAAAACATTTATTTTATAGTCTTATAGATTAATAATTTATCATGTTCACATCATAAAAGCAATTCCGGTAAATATATACTCCATAATAGTTATAAATAAATTATCATGATAAAAATAATTTAATTATTCCCAAAAACCATTAAATATTCATTCATAATATTATTAATACCTATCTTACAACATAAATTATAATTCAATGTAAGATAATGATATTATATATTTATCTTTTCATTAAATATTATATAGGAAATTTTCATTTGTATGTTACACACAAAAAATTAATAAAAAATTATAGGTTATATGTGTCAAATTAACTTCATCTGTTGTCAATTAAGATAAAAAGTTGTGACCATAACATTTATTTTTAACATTGGATAACCTAATTTACCATGTACTGAGGTTATAAATTTTACCCTGGTTATTCATCAAAGTGACTAAAAAGGATGTAGTTTACCAAATTTTGACCCAATGATTCAAAATATTGAATCCATTTCTCACAATTATATCAATATAACACATATATATTCATCAAAAACTAAGTGTCACAAACATGTTGAAAAATAATTTCCAAAAAAATAAACATTAAATTATAAAATTAAAAATATATTCTTATCAGATTACCTCAAAAATGCTAAATGAATCTTAAAAGTTTCCATAGAATAAAAACAAAACTTTAATTAATATAATTTAATAATAATGATCAATAAAAATTATGAATAAAAGAACACATTGCACAAACATAATTTATTTTTAGATAATCACCTCCTTTATTTTTATATAATTATTATCATTTGTATTTAACTGATAACTAATGAAATAATTTTATAATAGTGATAATGATAAATTTTACACAATTTAGTTATTACTATTCATACACTCCAATTCAATTCCAAGATGAATATTGTACCATTAATTATTAATATTTCAATTTTCTATAATAATCCACTTAAAAAATTTGTTGTATAATAAGAAAATGTTAAATTAAAATAAATTTTATATTATAGAAAAATATAATAAGATCATAGGGATATAAAAACCCAGAAAATTCACTGTTATTCTCATTAATCAAAAAAATAGTTGTACTTTTGTTCTTAAAGGATAATTCCAAGGGATCTTAAGAATAGATCTAAATGAGGCTCACAAACAAAGAGGTAATCATTTTACCCGACCATTTTTAATTTTCATATTGTAATTAATCTAAATGTTTTGTATTAATAATAAAATAATAACATATATATCATAAATATACTAAAATTTTATTATAATTATGGTACCATGTTTACATATCCAATTTTCATTCAGATGGGAAGTGAAATTATTACTTGTGAATACATGTGGACTACAGCCTCCTGGTAGAAATAAAATTCATTTCCCATCACCCTATATGGAAGATGGTTATTAAAATGGGTTTAATATTTCTGTATTATATTTGAAATATTATAATATTTTTATGTTTATAATATCATATCCACATTCATACCTTTCAATCTGTTGTAAAACTATAACAACGCATGTGAGTATGTGTGTGCTACCACATCTATAAAGAGAAGTATTCCATTTTTATATTACTATTTACAAGGATAGTAGTGATGAAATACTTAATGAACATATAAGATATATATTATATAATAATTACTTTTAATGGTGAATTATTATTTACCCTTCTTTTGTATCATTCATCGAAAATTCAAAACATCATTTATGACAACACACAGCATACAGTCTCCATTAAATATTTAATTTATTTTTCTATCCCATCCTGTTATGGATAGATAAAAATTTAAATATAATCAATATATATGATATATATTTCATAATTATCATTATAGTGATTATTTAACAATATTAAAATTTTATGTAATGAAACTTACTTAATAAACAATGCATGAGAATATATAGCCAGTATCACAAGAAAAAATGATAATATTTAAAGATAGTTAATGTTATGGTTATAATATGTTATAATAGGATCAAATATGATTTTATAAATATGAATATATTTTTAATATGAATTATAATCTTGTTTTAAAATATTATACTAGATGTTAAATCATTTCATGCAAAGGGGATAATGATGTAATGAGTTTCTAAAATCATTTTCAATTCATTCTGTAATATATATACTTCCATGTGTATTTTATGTCATGATTACATGTGAAATAGACTATGATAGAATTATATTTATTTTAATAATTTTTTATTTAATTTTATTAATCATAATGAGTTCATTGTTAAAATAAAATTTTAATTATATGATCTGTATAATGGATTTTAATTTAAATTCCACTCCATTTAGACACATCAACTATTATGTACCTATTTTGTTCAAGGTGAGATGTATACTGATCCATTATTGTATTTAACATGAATAAATATTCACTCCCTACGATTGAATATTTAATTAAATTTTACTCCTTCATGTGGTTACAATTTCAATGTTACCATATATGTAAATATTAATTTTACAATCCTATTTTTTGGATTAATCTTATTTGAATTAAATAAATATTATAATATATCATTTGTAAACTCCTATATTTTCTTATTTGCTATTAAATTAGTGAGTTTAAATGTTTTATTTATATATATATATATACCTTATCTTGATATCAATTTTTAAAATAATGTTTTTAAAGAAATGTCGAGCTTATTTCTCTATTGATATGGTATATTTTTATTCAATTTTTATATTTATTGAATTTTTTTCAAAATTAATTTTTTGCTTAATAAAATAAGTTATGAACTAAATTTTATTCTATCATTTAATTTTTACATGGTATTAATAGAATCATTCATGGTTTTTATAGAATAGTCATTTCTAATGTAATTTTTAATTTTTAAAAGGAATGTTTTTCATAAAATGTATATAGATTTAATAGAATTTCCAATTGGAATAATGCTTTTATATTTTTTATATTCTCCCAAAATATTTGAATGATTTTATGAAGAAAAATATTTAGTGAAATATTATTTTAATATACTAATTACATAATTCCAAATAATGGATTTCTATTTAATAATAGACTTGACTTTCCTAAAACCCATATAAATGTAATTAATTTAATGAAATATTTATTCTCTTATTAATTTTGTGGTCATTATCTTTTTCTTGAAGAATTTAATTTCTTATGATATTGTTTCGTAGTAAAATAAATATTTCTTTGATATATATATATTTTTTATCATGAGTTTTATTATTTATTAAACTCTAAACTGTTTATTATTTTTTTCACTGAAATTTAGTAAATTGATTGGAAAAATATTTATATTCTGTATTCTTTAGATAATATATATATATATTTATATGGAATATTATTCTTGAATTAAATTGATGATAAATATATGAGGATTTTGTTGGACATGCATCGACTGATGGGGCCTAGAATTACATATCCCCTCAATGAATCATGTAGTTCCTAAATGGATCTTGAAGTGACACTAAGAGGGAGGTGAATCAGTATGCCAAACTTTTTAGTAAATTTATATTCCTTCCAATTATCCCCTTTTACTCTCGATCCTTTTATTCAGATAAAATGAATTAATCTATTGTTTTCTCCCAAAAATTATAGATACATGAATTGGAGATAATAAAATAGATAAAATGACTCAATTATTTACATATGGTTCGTTACTAAGTCATACTCTTTTACATTATTAGACTACGGTTGATTCAAAATTTAACATATAAAAATATGTTTTTGGCGATTAACATTTTCTAAACTTCACAGATATGTAATATGATGGAAATAATTAGTATTCTTGGGTTAGTGTAATTGATTATATTGGTACCACTAGTATACTCTATCATTGTTTATATTTCCACCACCAGTTCATCAAATGTATTTAATAAACATAGTAAACAAGATATCTATACTACATTGGATAACTATACATTCACTGGATAGTATTTTTTATCAACTAAAGGACATATACTTCCACTTAATCAAGAATATTTTATGCATGAAAACCCACTACATGTCAAAATGTCAACGATCCATCTTTCACTCTAGCCCACGACATATTCCAAATTATAGATGGATGAATCATTCAATAGATTGAAAATATTCTTCTACCTAACTATATATATTTCTTAGGCATATAATACATCAATAAATGAATTTCATAGCCTTGATGGATGTTTTCAAGTGATACAAAAAATTTCATAGATGCTATTTTTTGCAAAATAATTCTTAATAACCTTTGTTACTTTATCTTCTTGAATAAGTAACCTGATTAAATCATATGTTATTCATTCATGATGCACATCATATAAAATCATATAAAATTTATTTTCTTCATTATTATTATATGTGTTATAATAAATCAATTTGGGTGTCCCACATTTATCCTTTACAAGTGAATGAAAACATTCACGAACTATTTACCATTCCTTTTTTAAAGCATTCCCACATGTAAATTGATAGTGTATATCCACTATTTGTTTTAGTTTGATGCTTAATTCATGAGATTAATGAATGGGAATGGATGGGTTTGACCACACAATATCTTTATCACACAATGTCCGATTCAAACAAGATATAACATGATCAACCTTTACACCACACACAATAAGTGTGTGATTCATTCTTTCATGAAACAATGAATCAGGCTTTCACACGATTAAGAAATCCAATTCAACATGTTTCATGAAATGAGATTCATGGAAACCAATATGGTTAATAATGCAGGTTCTCTAAAATCATTTTAAAATCCAAGAGGATAACAAGTATGAGTATCACACAGTATAATTACTCTTTGTTGATTATGTTCTTCCTGAAACACTATGATTATTGGATGAAGAAGAAAAGTGATCATTGAATACCTTTAACAGTTAGGAAATCCAAGGATTCAAAGAACATTGTACCCTTAATGAACATATTTATAGTATCTCTGTATTTATTTATCTCCCTCAGAATGATAATTATAAAAATTTTATCAGTATTTGGATCATCTAATTTTATTAGTGAGAATTACCATGACTCATGCCACCATAGCCCAAAATTGTATATCAAATCATATCTTTCTTCAATGCACTATAGATTCATATGTAAAGAGCACTTCTCCAAATTCCTGATGTGTTTAATATGATTTAATTGTACAAAAAATATCATGTAATACCTATATCACTTCGTGGAATGAGTTCATCATGTTCATGAAAGGAGGATAACATGATCCTCTTAATTTGAAATATCATACTGGTATATGTAGATCGATTATTCAAACAACATCATATAACTATGTTTATAGATTTACTAATGAAGTATTTTCTTTCTCTACATTCATGGAAGATATTATATTTCATTCATGATATAGGTTCAACGTAGAATTGGTCATAATTTCAAAAACATAACAGAATATGGTCGAAATAAGTCAATGGTGGTTATTTTATTATTTTTCATACAGGTGATCTTTCGTGGATCGATGAAGAAATAATATGAAGACCCATGTTGACTGGAAAACTTAAGATCTCTTAAATAGTATTTTCATGATAATATGGGTTACTAATGTGATGTAGGAATTGTATATGAGCACCGCTTTCCCACATCAAACATCCAATATTTCATCAACATGGGTTATTAAAACAAGCATACCATTACCCAATCGATATGGTCGATGGGGATCATCACAAATATACAAATTTACAAAATTGAAAATCGACTCCATCTCAGTGGGCATATTTCACAAATTCTCTACGTCTTAGGATTGTTCTCTATGAGACTTATACATAGTCCCATGTAGGATCACTCCTTCACACAATCACGTCGACTACTAGTAAGCCCTAATGACCTCCAATGGGCATGGTTGAACCTAGGGTCCCCTATGAGAATTGACACAAGTATTTATACATAATATTTATCCAATAATGATAGTAATTACAATGATATTTTTCCAATAAATTCATCTAATCCATTAGATAAATACAAAAAAATTCTCCAAAAGTCATTACTAATCATTGATAAATTTCTTATACAAAAGACAACCATTGAGTCCATAATAATTATCTAGGAATCATCGATGAACCACTTCAATATTTCACATATTCGTTTAAACATTCTCATTCCTTTATTAATAAATCATAGAGTAATTAATCATACATTATCATTTTATTCCATGAAAAAAAATTCAACCATACTCATCCATCGTCCACATGGTAATTTAGAAATTCCCATTTTCCTTTGTTTTTGACACCATTGACTTGAGTATAATGTACACTCTCCCCCTTATTGATAATAAATGTAAAAGATTAATCTAGGTTGATTGTTTCTTCCATTGATTTTTTTTAGATATTACTTCTCTATTTATGAAATAAGGATAATGCCACATCGTTCAATTTGAATATATCTTTTAGTTGGCCAACCCTACATATACATTTGATATCCCAGTGTAGAAAAGAAGAGGAATCCAACCAAGGATGAATATTTTTTCTATTTACAACCATTCTTGTGATATCATGCTCATTAGATATTTATTTACCAATAAATGAGATATATAAAAATTATTGGTAAAGAAATATATTCTCAGGAAAATAATTATCAAACACATCATTAATTTTAATTGCATGAATATTTTACTACCACTTTCTATGAGTTTACTCAATAAACAATAATCTAACATGATAAGAATATTGGATATAAATAATAAAAGGTAAATATTGTAATTGTTTTACTCTCATTTTCATATTCTATAGATAAAACATGAATTTCTTAATATTGATGTAATAATCCTTGATATTGTCTTCATTATGTTCTCCTCCTCAAGGGGTTAACTCCCTTCCACCTAACTTTGTTGAAAAAAACATCTAATATTCATCCAGATAATCATACTGATAAGCCATAAATATGGAATAATTCATGTATCTAACAAATCATAAATAAGCCTCACAACATGTTTCCATACAATTTTCTCAATCATATCTACTATTGACAATGAAATTCATATTTAATTCCCATTATTAAAACTCAAATTCAACAAAAGAATTATTTAATATGATGGGATAACATGTGAGATTTTTTATATGTATAACATGGTTGTGAATTTTCTCTCCTCTCAAAGACTTCATTCCTTGTATCTATAATGTGTAAGGTACTCCTAATGGGTTTCCTCCTTTCAAATTTACAAATTAAATGTTATTTAATATCATGGTCATATTAATAGAATTCATTTTAAAATTGTGTAGATTTTTTATCCTCACAACATCTAGTAGTGAATTAACATTCTCTAGTAATTTTTTTCAAATAATTAAATGGGTCCTTTAATCTGGTAGAATCGTTATACAATTATTTTTAGTATATTCATCTAACATGCACCTAGCATAGATTTTTTCAAAGTCGCTAGTGTAATAATTTATTTTAAAACCATTATTGAAATTTTAATTCTTCATTCTGTGAAATAATATGATTCCATATTCCATTTTATCTAGATAATGATTCATCCTAATATTGTTTCATTTATGTAGACACATTAAATTTCTCAGGATAAATCATTAAACATTACATAACAATATATAATGTTTTAGAAAATCCATATGGAATATTCAATTTTTTGAGATTCCTTTCTTTTGTAACATATTAATATCTTCTTCAATATAACATTTATTTAAGTATATATTTATTTCTCTCCTAGACCGATTCTTCCCTTGATTTCATATTGCTTTCATTAAATTATGGGCATGTTTGTTGTTGTGTATGGTGTGATGATTCATTCCATAGTAGAATAATATTTTCATAGTTTAAGTGGAATTCTTTAAATTCATTGTACGATTATTATTGAGAGTATCATAATCCCTAGTATTTTTGAAAATCTTTTTTGACTATTTATAAAGGAATTAATTTGTGATTTTGTTATTTTATTGTGAATTTTTTGCATCATTTTATTCTTATCATCATATGAATAGTTATTTGTTAGTATATTTTAATACCAATCATAACTAGGGCCACCTATTTTGCACCATTCATAGAAGTATTAAAGGCGAATAAAAATTTCAACTTAGACATTTCCTTCTTTATCATTGGTTCATGCTTTAGTTTTTCATATTTATTCATGTATTCACATATATTCCCCCCAATTATAGAAATTCTATAATTTTCATATTTGACCACATTATGTTAACAATAAATAGACTGGGGCCCAAATTTTTCGCAATGCCTACTATAATTGACCAAAAATATTATTTATATTTTATTACTAATATTACTAGATTTATTTCCTTATTATTCATAGTTTTTTTGTTTCTTATTTTCACCATCATTTTAGTGTCCAACCTTGATATTTTCAAGGATTTATCATTAATTTATTGAACCCACATATTCCAAGAAATATAACACTAAACAGGAACTAGGAGATGAGTCTATAATATTAGAGAAAAAATTAACATGGTTAGGAATTACCTTCTTCCATGAGTATGTGGAAGCGTTATTAAGAGAAGATTGTGATTTTTTCCTTGCACCAACATGACCCTCTTTAGAGACATGGGCCTCATAAATGGTTTATATAGAATCATCCCATTTGAATGGTAAAATCTTTTTACATGTTTGGGTGGATGAATTCTTCTTCTAACCCACTTTGTAATTTTAAACATGTGTATTATTTAAATTTATTAATTATATCTCTATTTTAACACATTTCTTATTGAGGGAATGCTTATAATTTTCAATTGATTTCAGTTCTCCTTCATGTTCCAATGATAATTTAAAATATGATCTTCATGTTGTTTAATTCCAATAATCACAATGTTGTCAATGAAATTGTTTCTTATAAGGTAATAATTCTAATTAGGATTCTTTTATATAGATAAAAAATTTATGATATTCATAAAATTAATGGATATTAGAAATATATTATTCCTTAAACATTGTGATTTATTCAACAAACATGTCAAGACCATTGAACATATATGTTTTATCATCATGTTTAGAATCTATGAAATTCATGGAGACATTGGACAATCGTTTAGGTGCATTGATAACTTCTCCAAAAACATGGTCTCTCACAGTGCTATCATAAGTTTTCAATTTAAATTCATCTTCAATTGTTGAAATATTTTTTTTGAAAAGATTCATTGATTCTTATTTTTCTTCAATGAGGTCCTTCAAAACACATCAAATTTTGACTTTCATTATAAGTGAATCTTCATATATTTTTATTTCATATTCATATAGAGATAAATTATTAAAAATATCTTATAAAGGAAAAAGTATCTATCAAATCACTTCTTCTAAATCATTCTTCATATACCAATCATATTGATAGTATAAGTCAACAAAAAATTAATATATTCATCTTACTCAAAGTACACATATCTATAGAAATCAGAAGAATCATTGTTACATAATTTAATAGAATATAATTGATATTCCTCATCATTAATTTCAATTTCTATAAATATATTTTCTTCCATATTCTCTTAGTTTTTCAGTTTCATAGAGGATACTGTCGGGTTTTGTTCAATAGGATTAGAGAATAAATTTTCCACATTATGTTCTTCAGAATCAAATTCCTGTATGAAGTTCATATAAAAAAACTATAAACAACATGACAAAAAAATTATCTAATCAGAGGTAGATGTTGGCTAAAATAACACTTTTAGAGCCAAAATCGATCATGTATGGACACTGATTGGGCGGGTGAATCTATGTAACCAGAATTTTACCTAATTCACGTTCTTTTATATTATCTCCCATTACACATGGACCACTTCCACTATTTGGTTAAATGTATCTATTGGTTTCTCAAAAAAATTACACACACATGCAATATGTATAATAAATGTTATAGTAGCGTATAATGATTTTTACAAGATTTACTACTAATACATTCTCATATCCATTATCAAATTGTGTTTGTTTCACAGATTATATTATCACAATAAATTTAATGTGATGGAAAATTTCTGGAATTGGCACAAAATGATTACAATGAAAATAATCAATCATTCTTGAGTGAGTTCAATTATTTATAATAGTACCAATAGTATTAAATGGTGTTATTTATACTAGAACGACCAATTTTTCAAAAATATTCAAACAAAAATCCCCAAAAACCTATATTTCACAATGTATAATTTTAACTCAAATAGATAATATTTTATCCATTTATGAACTTAAAAATACCGTAAATAAATAATATTTTATGAACCCCAACCTACTAATCTTCATTTACTGGATGTAAAACCATTCACTCCATCTCAATGCATACAATAAATGATCAACATAATAAACATAAACAAACTATATATTGTCTTATTTTTAAATATATCTCTTAATTAGGGAGATACTCCTTCTTCAAATGAAGTTCCCAACCTCAAAAAATTTATGAAATTGGTGAAAAAAATATTTTAGATGTTATTTCTATCTAACATAAAACATGAACACCATAGTTCCTTTATCTTAATGTTGACCAAAATTATTAAATCATATTCTCTTTATTCATGAAGCATAGAATTTTAAACCATAGAACATTCATTATTTTTACCTTATGTGATATATTTAATTATTTATAATATCCCAAATTTACTCATCACATATGCATGCTAGAATAAATGAACCATTAACCTTCTTCATTGTTACATTATGAAAACATGTAAATGCATACATAATTTCGACCTTTTTCTTTTTTTAGGCTTATTAATGTGTTCCATGCATGTGTGAAGATGGAGGTGGAAAGATACTGCTTTCATCACATAATGTGTGATTCCCACAAGATAAATAATAAATACTATTCACACAACACATTGTCTCTATATTTTTCCTCCATTCACAGAATAATAAATCTCACATTCACTAGATTAAGAAAACCATGTTCACAGAATTAATGCAACAAGATTCTCTAAAACCAATATCATTAATCACATGGTTCTATATCTTGTACATGTAATCTTAAAGGATAATTCATATGAATTTTATGAAATATCTAATTTCTTCATAGGAAACATTCTTCACGTATATCTAAGAGTGTTCTATGCACAAGTCAAATGCTCTCGGGATCCTCTTATCCCTTCTGAAATCCAATTATCCATAGAAGTCTCTTTCATTCATGAATATGATTGAGATTTATCTTTTTTTTAGATATACCTAAAATTTTTGATTTGAAGCACACACTTAGGCATGTGTTCCACTCATTTTATTTTCAAGGACCGCTATTCCTTACAACACCCAAACCACAAAATTTATGTCATGATGTACCTATCAAAATGATCTTAAAAAATCTTTGTAGAGGACTTAATCAAATTAACGAGTGATTCTATATGAATTAAGTGTACATTGAATATCAATACTTTCCAACGTAAGTACTTTCTACTGTGTATACACATGAATGAAAATAATATCTCACGATCCATTTGTTGTTATAGCTCAGTATCCTCCATTATGAGCAATTGTTTCAGTGGCCTCTCGCAAACAGATTTTCTGTTTAGGTAATAAATGTTATTCAAGTTCAATACATGAATGAAATATGTTAGATTACATGAATGATATTAGTTCAATCATTAATTTCAAACCACATAGGCAACATCATAAATGATGCCCAAAATTCATTAACAATGGTTCGACCTTGCTCTGTTGTACATCAGATCCATCAAGTAACGCTGATGGCAGATGATGATGACATAAGCTGATCATACGCCTCATATCGCCCAAGTAACATAGATGTGGTTATATGATTAACTAATTTGATGCAAGAATCGTAATCATTCAAATGAATCCATCATTAAATATCCCATATTTCTTCTCCATGGTTTACTAACCATAGGATTCCACTACTTAGTTGAGCTAGCCGCGAAGTATCAAAACACACATACCACAACAAAAACCTCAAAATGGTATTCTGCACAACAACCATATTCCCAAAACATTAATTTCCATTAGGAATATCCTCAATGGGCTTTATACATGGCCTCAAGTGGTTTCATTCTTGATCATATCCCTGATGCCTTCTAGCTGGCCTAGAAGGCCACCCTTGGGCATGGTTGACCATTAGATCCCTCATGAGCCATGGTTGAGATAGGATTGGTATTCCAGTGGGTTTTCCAATTCATAAATTATTTCAATCATAAAAAAATAATTATAAAAAATATAACTATAGAACTCAAATTCCACAAATCCAGATTAATATCAATACCAAATTCAATGAACATCCTAGAATGATGCAATAATATTTTTTTGGCATGAAATCATTTAATTCCTTCCAAACGTAATATATAAATTCCTTTCATGTAATGCTTTAAATAAACATGAAAGTAATTAGTTACATATTCTTTATAAAATATTTCATTTATTCATCAAATAAAAAAACATCCATGAAATAATGTAAATATTCAATGGATACCATTGTTATATTATCATATCAGTAATTCAATGATTTTCAAACATAAAAATGTGAACAATCATTCCTAATTAGCAGGAAGGAATTATATTTTTTTCATTTTTGATCACTCCTATTTTAATGGTTGAAGGGGAACCCGTACATGACTTGTATGATTTGGGAAATTACATGATACAAGTTTATTTTACGAATTCATCCCGACTATAACTAGTTAGAACTTCCCCTCTACAACATCTTCATCTTGATGACAACTCTCCACCTTTGCATGGATATTCGACTAGGGTTCCCATGCACACATAGACTGGTCCTGAAGGAAATTTCCATACCCTCTAATTCTTCCAAATCAAATAGTTTTCCTCATGTGAATGCACCTATAATGAATACTAATTTAAATAATCCTTCTTGTTGAGTCTTCATGGTCCATTTATGAAATATTTCATGTATCCCTAAGTCATTGTGGTTGATTAACGCCTTGAGGTGGCACGAAAGACATAATGTCCTACAAAACATAGGTGGAACAATGACATTGAAGGACTTCAGGAGAAAATCAGTGGCCTGAAAGCTGATACATATGGATAGTTCTATTTACTACAATAACGAATATTACCTACTACAATAAAGCTACAGTAATCCAAAAATATGTCTCCACCCATATTTGATCATTGATCACTAGGATTCACATGTTGATTCCTCACCAACTTGGCTGAGGCTCTTGTGAAAAAATATAAACCATCTCAAAATGTTCATTTCTTAAAAAAATGATGTTTGATAATAACCATCAAAATATTTTCAAATGATGTAAACAATGTAAACCCTCTTAGTGTAATCGATAAATGACTCTAAATATAAGATCATTCCAATAATAAATATAATTATAAGGATAATTTTCAAATCATTATATCAAATTCCATTAGGGGAATCCATAATTACTTTCCAGGTATCATTGCGAATGATAGAGAATCCTCATACCAAATAACAATTGATGAGTCCATAAACGATACCTCTGAATCGTCTCCAACCTTCTTAAAAATTTATCAATCCATTAAAAAAAGTCTCATTAGATGACAATTAAATCATAGAGAACGTCATCATGGATTAATTCATGATTCCTCATATATATTGATATAAAATAAAAGCATTATCATCAACCATTGACAAGGTATTTTTACATTTATTGAGGTCATGTGAAAAATAAGTTGGATAAAATTATTAAATTGTCTCCTATTGTATACTTACACATCGATTAAACATTATATTAATATGGAATTTAAGCTAATTATATCATGATGTTCAAATTCATGAAATCTATCATTAAATATTTCCATCATTAATAATTATGTTTTTATTTTCTATGATATTATGACATTAATATTATCCATATTTTCATTTTTTTTCTCAATATATAGATTAAATGAAACTTGTTTACTATTATATAACTTATCATATATATTATAAATTTTTTATTCATGATCGTATCTATTTTATATTAACCATATAGAGCATATGAGCTCAGTATTGTTTTATTTTACATTCCCCGATATATGAGAGGGAATATAAAAATGATTTCAAGGATGTAGATAATTTATTTTCACATTATTTTATTATCTTACATCCAATGAAAAATAATAAGAATGTTTTTATATAATTATATAAGAATACAAAAATAATCGGCACTTCTAAATGAGATCCCTTGTATCATATAATAATGTAAAAAAATTGAATAATTATAATGAGTTATAATGTTCAAGGAATTTACAATTTGTTTAAGAAGGAGTTGAGTATAATCTATTGAGACTAGATTTTGGAAAAACTATATTATAGAGAATAGCAATGTGACTAACCTTGAGTATATGTGTAATTATATAAAAATATAATAATGTATTTTTATAATAAAAATTATGTGGATTTCCTTCAAATTCCTCCTGAATTGATAGTATAATATGATATATTTTTCAAATAAAAGAGTATAATGATAGTAACCCCAAAATGTGTTTAGTTAATAGGTTTTATCCTATATTCTTGTTCATGAAGTTTTTTCCATTATTTCACAACTACTTTGACACTCTTGGGAGATATAAATGGGATAATAAAAATTTTATATATAATATAAAATGAAAGACATGATTAGGTGAAGATCATTTCTAACCTTAGATAATCCTATTTTATTAAACATGGTAAAGAGGTTGTTATAATTTTGACATACTATGATTCATTTTTCATGATAGATCACAATGATTACTTGTTTTCACATTATGATTTTCGGTTTAAGTGAATTTATGGAATATTATAGAACTATGTAAACGGTGAATGTGATAGATAATTAAATGATGTTAATTAAAATCAACCAAATAAAATAGGGGATTTAATACAAAATATTGTGATCTTTTCAAACCTTCTATCTCTTATCATGATTAACAATATAAACATAAACAAATATATTAACATAATGAATTACATAATGATATATCTTCACAGAAGTTCATGTGATAAGAATCATAGGATGAAAATTATTCAATATCCAACCTTCCAAGAATGATATAATATCATATTTTGGAAATTTCATAAATGGAAATTAAGATGTTTTATGTATGGAGAATGAAGGAATCCAATAATAAACAACCCATAAAAATTTTCAATTGAAGAAATCATATGATAATGATCCGTAGGTTCATGTGGAAAACTAATTAGAAAAATGATATGCTATATTGTTAAAGATTAAGAATATTGGAGAAACAAATAGAGATGTGAATTTTTTCCTTTATTACCTGTAAAAGAAATTTTGATTAAATTGAGTATATTTGAGATATAATTTGAATTTATAAATTTAATAAGAAAATATTAATAAATAAAAAAGAAATAAAATTATATATTTATAATTGATGTTGAAATATTATTTACCTATGAAGTAAGAATAAAAAATTATTAGTTACTGGTATTTATTAACAATATTTTGATATTCATGGATTATTGTACCATTATTTAACATAATGATGTTGTATAGAGGGGTTGGAAAATGATAATTAATGAAATATTTTATGAAATAGATAGAAAACCATTTGGGTTAGTATATAATATAATGTTTATATGATTATAGTGATGGATTATTTGAGATTATAGAAAAAGAATTTATCCGATATAGATAACATTGGATGTTAAAATTTTAGTTTTTTGTGAATGTTAATTTCCATATTTTCAATATAATTTTTGGGACATTAAAAGATCAGGTTAACTTTTTTATATAATTAGTATTCTTATTATGTAATTTTTATCTATTGTTAAATTTTATTTATTCTATTTTAGTAAAAAATGATGTCTATGGTTTGGGAGACAACCCATGACATTTTTCTTAAACATGGTTCTCAAACTCAAAATTGAATGACAACAAGGGAAAAAATAATTACACTAGCCTATGTGATGTCATGGTATATAAGAGATTTTACCCCAATATCATAAAAATTTTAGAGGAACAAGGACTAATTAAATTTTAGGATGAATATTATATTTTTATTGGTATATGATGATTCATTTATTTATGAATGGATTTTTTAAATTTGGAGAGAGAGCGACTAGGGGTATATATACCTTATTATTGGATAGATATTCACTTGAAATCAATCCCTTCCATGAAAATGTCATTGTAGGAGCAGGATCCAATTAATAAAGGGGTCATGGAGAGAACCACAACCTCAAACTCTCGAACATGGATACTTTCTCGCTACCTTCAAATACCCGATTCCCTTTAAAATGAGATTAGACATCTCTTTTTTGGATGAATATGTAAATATTTTTCCTCCAATTTACAACATAATATAGAAAGTACCATTGATTATTATCTTCCAACTATAGTTTATCATCTTTTCTAGTTTTAAAATGATGATATGTTATGATATTTTGTTTACTCTTCACTTTGATGATGTCAACGAAATTAACCTTGCAAGAATTACGATTCATTTATAACTTCATATAAATAATTGATATCTCCATGTTTTATCCCTTAATTTATAATGTATTTTAATCTGTGGTCCTACTAATCTGGGTTATCTTTGCTAGCTGGCCCCAACATCTATTTGGTCAAGATTCCATTTCAGTTCTTGCAAGTCTTATTTGGGAACCCATTACTCCCTACTCTAAAATTCTGGCACATTTCAAACCCAATTTTGTCTAAATTTTTTAAAATATGTTGAAATTTATAGCGAAATACTAGATGTTATTTGGATTATTAATGGGTTATAATGAATCTTTCATTATAGATGTTATGAGGATATCCAATAATAATGTTCTCTTTTTCATTAACTTGGTTATATGGATTCAATATATGGAACTCCAATTATGTCATGGATCCCAAAAATCTCATAAATAGTATAGTTTAATTCATCATCTGAGAAGGAATGGGAATTTTTTGGATCATTTATTTTATGTGATAAAGAGGATCATACTGGAGTTCCTTCTGGTGGAATGTTTATTGATGTAGGTTATTATGAGTTAGAGAAAGGTAAATCGGTTTATTTGGTGAAAATATATTATTCTATAGTCTTTTAAATATGAGGATGGAAAATGAATTTTATTAGGACCTAAAATTGATGTTGACACCATCATAATTGTATATTCTTTTGTTATAGACCAATCTGGCTACCATTTAGAGAGATAATCATTTTTTCTCTATGCCTCTAGGTTGATGCTTTCCTATCAGACTGATGAAACAAAAGGAATCAAATATGCATTCAAAAAAAGTAAAACATCCTGTTTTTGATGGGGATTTCATCAAATATTTTAAGGACTAAAAATCTCCAACACAAATAAACTATTAAAATGCTACTAGAATAGTTAATATGAGGTCAAGACCCACTCAAGTATTAGCTATGGTTATCAATTACAGTAAATAAAATGATATTTAATTAGAAAAACTACGTAGTTATGATGAAATAAATGATGGAAAAGATGTACCAAAATGGGAAGAAGGTGGGGAGGCAAGAGAGAAAATAAATTATTGGGAGATTCTCCCTCACTTTGAGGATACAAAGTTTGAGGAGGTTTTGAGAATTTATGTATCAATAGAAAATAATATCATGATGGGAGAGAGACTGATTTTACTAGACAAAAATATGGGGTAATGTTACTGGATCAACAAGGTATCTCATTTTTTGATAAGCGGAATCAAATAATGGAAGTTAATAATGGAGGAGTTCATCTAAACATGGGATAAAATGGAATATAAATTTAGAGACCACATAATAGAAGATACAGATACAATGTAAACTAACCTTCATTGGAAATTATATAGGGATATTTCTTATTATATTTTAAATCTTTATTTCAATAATCCTTTTATTTATATAAAATTGTGAATTTTAGAGGTTAAATCTCGTATGGTTTACCACATTCTATATAAAAGTGATTTTAAAGTAAAAATATTCTAATTTTTTTGTCAATTTTATCAAATATTTATTAATAGTTTTCAACAGATTAATTAATATTCCTTTAATAAGGCTTAGAGATAACTTATTTATGTAATTTTTTACAATAACTTTTGTGTGTATTTGTTTATTTTTGATAACCAATGTGTCACTCATTTCTATAAAGACTAATTTATATTACCTGATACCTTAAGAATATAATAATTATTTTGGATTTGGAAAATATTTAGATATATAAATAATGACATTTAAATATTTTATAGGAGTTTTGATCTATTATATGTTAATTTTAGTCATTGAGGTCTGACATTTTAAAAATGATTATTCATTTCCTAGAGTAAGAGATGGTGTGAAAATTAATCAATGTGAAACCAATAGATGGAATTGTTCTCATGGAATAGAAAGAAATCAGGTATCTATATTTTCTTCTGTTCTTCATATTTTCTTTAAAATAATCCCCCGTGATCTTGAAATAAAAATGTTAATTTTTTTTAAAAAGTTTTGATGAAATTATTTACTTTTCAACACTCACTAATTTCTGTTTATATGGTTATTAAATGTATTATGACCATGTTCTCTACCAATATATAATAGTAATAGGATGTTTCTTTTATCATCCTTGAATATAATTTAACTTCCAACTATTGGTCTCACTACTGGGCAATCTAATTATTTTTTATTTAAGGTAAACATTATGATTCCCACTTCCCCTATTCAATGAGTGTTTTGTATGAGGTGATTTTACAAGAAATATATTTTCAATTATTGAACCTTCTATGTTCAGGATATAATTTATAGGTAAAAATTTACATTCTGTTGAGATTGTATCACCCAGGAAATTTTGTTTCAAATAAAAATAATCTAAATTTTTTTCTTAACACAAAATACCCAGCTTTATGTGAATTTAGATATATTAAAAAAATATTATTAATTAAATGTGGTTGTTATAAACTAACTATTGAATTAGTGGGATTGAATATGAGTATCCAAATTATGAAATATATGTGTAATGTCACTAATAATAACATATCTTCTCATTATTTCATAGTAAAATACTTATTCAAATATTAGTGATGTCATTTTATTGTTCAAATATTCTTATTTCTCAAAAATGATTTTCATTATGATTTGGGTGTGTAAATTTAACATAATCTCTATCAATAAAATATATTTTAATTTATAATGTCAATATAAATGTTTAATGTATTATATGATAATCCATTTAGGGTGAAATTATTGGATTTTCCTAAAATTTATGATTTTATCTGTAAATAATGAAAAATTCTTATTTTTCATAAATAATAAATTAATTTCCATAATTCCAGTAATTTAAATGTTATATTTTATATTATGTAATAATGTTTCATATGATATATATTATTCATAATAATATAAATCAATTTTAATAAAAAAAATTATTGATTGTTTCATCAAAACGTAATACCATAAATTAAATCATTATCTACTTTTTTAAAAATAATTCATACTTATTTTTTTCATTATAATTATAAATTTTGGTGAATATTTTCTTCCACGGTAAATGTAAATTGTGAAAAATAGTGTAAATTCCATGTAATAATTTTAAAAAATCCGCCCAATATATATCTTAATTTTTTTGTATGAGGGAAATTTTTCTATATCTATATAGATTTTTAATATATATTAATTTTCCCATTTTCCCTTTATAATTACATTTATAATAATTTAACTAAAAGAAACTCCAAAATGTCACTCTCTTGATTTTATTATATTAAACTTAATAAATATTCATAAAATGTATAATTTTTAGCTATAAATTATTATATGAAATATTAATAAATATTATTCAAACATTTAAAATTATTTTTAATTTTTATTTATAAAATAATTACATTATAATCTTACCCAATGCTGACATTGTAATTGTGTATGTAATAGAAAAATAATGTTAGTGACTCTAAAAACTCTAAAAGTTTTTGTGATTTAGTGAATTACAGTTCAACATAAAATAAATTTATTAAAAGATCATTATTTGGATTATTTAATGGTTTATATTGTAAATACATTACTATCTTAATGTTTTTAATTTCATTACAAATGAATTGTTTCATAAATAAATTTAATTTATGAAAAAATAATATTTTTTAAATTATTTGGAAATTATAATATTATTTACAAAAGATTAGAAAAAGGTGAAGTGGTTGAATGTGTCATAAATATTCTATTAATTATTAAATTTTTTACTCAAATGTAAAATTATTACCATTTAATTCAAACCCCATAGAGTTTATTGTATTTCACCTTTTAAATAAATTTAATTTCTTTGACAGCTTTTATTGTACAGAATATAATGATAAAATGAACTCCAAAATATTTTTATTTTGATGTACCATTATATGTAGAAATAATAATGGATTGAATGAATGGTATTAAACACATTATGAAATATATAATTTTACCATCCATTATTATAGTAATAATTAATTTTTTTTAATATGCACAATTTTTTTGTAAAGTCAGTTTTTCCTTAAATATATGTTTCCATTAAAAATAGATTTTTATTGATTTATTTTAGAAATCATATATAATTTATTAGTTAATCTTTTAGTATATTTACTTTTGTAAAAGGAACTTCGTTTTGAATTCAGAATGTCTAACAAAATCTTATGACAAGTTTTTGATATTTTTCTGAACAGTAAAGTTTTTTAGTGAATAGTAAAAAATACAGATTTTAATAAAACCCTCATTTTCATTTTATTTAATAATTTTTTTTGTTTTATATTTATTTCAGAGTATCTTAAGTATTTTTTTTGTAACATATAATCTAATTACATAAGTTTAAAATAAGAGTATTTCTTATTTTGGAATAAGTTCATTATTGTGATTAAAAACCCATTTTTCTATAAAAAAATGTTTTTCATTGCATTTTTTGGTTTAATTATAAATTTCATTTTCCATCATCAATATTTTTCATATTTTAAAATATATTCCATAGTTTTATTAATAGGTCCAAATAAGTTTATATTTTAATTTATTTTTATTTCTAAAAATGTTACAATGGTAAAAAAACATTTATAGTAGTATAGGAAAAGCAATGTAGCGGGTTAATGAAAAAAAAGAAAAATATTAAAATACCTAGAAACTACAAAATTAAATTGGTTAATGATGTATTTCAAGACCATATACATCCGTTGAAAAATTATTTATCATCAAAATCATTTTGAATTAATTCCACCATAATGTTATTCACATTAAATAAAATGTTATCATTATTTAATAACTTAAAACCACCACTCCTCAATTATAAATACCACACATAACCAACAAATTTCTCCTAAATAATCCATGAAAAATTTAAATTATCTACCCAGTCCTATCCTCCCCACTCTCCCCATTACTGTGTAATTCTAATGTCACCGAAAGTCTAATTCCATGTTTTTAAGGGGTCCTTCAAGGAGGTGATATTCATAATGAGCATTGTCAAACTACCTCTCTTAATTTATTTTCATTTATACCTTATCCTCAGCAACATAAAAAATTATAATTATAATTTATCATAAATAATATGTCTTAATTTTCTAAGGCAATATCATATATCCATTCATTTTATTACCTTCTCTTATACAAAGAAAAAAATCCATTGTCCAAATTATGTTGGTTAACTATCTTCATGGATAATAATTTTTTTCCAATCCTACTCCCATTAATGGTAATAAATTTATTATTTTAATCAAATAATATTTTAAAGAATATAATTCAACCTATATCATGTTGTATAACTAATATATATACATAATATTATATAAATTGAAACGAGATCATGATTTCCGAAAAAAGACAAAATAAACTAAACATCTATCATTAATATTTTCTCAAATGAATCATCCTCATGTCAGAAATAAAAATGATACATGGTAACATAATTTAAATTTTTATTTATATTTATATTTGATAAGAAAATGTATAATTATACAATAATGAACTGATCGTGAAAACAATGAAATGATTGCACCAAAAATAAAAAAAAATAAAAATATTTTTATTTAATGGGTGTTAAGATGTTATAAAAGTAATGTATAATGTATTTTAAATATAATTGTTGTTTTAGAATGAAGGAATTTCATTACTTATTTTTTATACATGTATTTAATGTATGAAACACTAAAGGTATGAACGAGGTAAGGCTTTCTTAACTCACTTTTACTTTTGGGAGATATATCCATATTAACCACATATTTATTATATAGAGATTATATTTCTAAATCCCAAAAATTTATAGATATTCAGTCACACCCCGACCTATCTATTTATTTTATTTTCTTATTTCATTTTCTTTAAAAAACTTTGTGGAGGTTCGGTTTTAATCCTATACAAAACCTGTGAGACATGGAAAAAGTGCACTTTTTTTTAGTTGACGTCATTGGGGACATGGGAAGAGTGCGTTTCTGAAACCCCACATGGCTTTCCCATGCATCAGCATGATCCTATTCTCTTTGGAAAATTGAAATGGGTAAATTTTGTAATTTTCTGCGTTATTTATAATTTTTATTTGTGTAAACAAAATTTCATCATTATAGAAATTTTATGAATACTTTTATTATTTATATTTTTTTCTATCATATTATTATTATTCTTATTAGTTACTTTTATTTTTTATTTTATTGAATTAAAGAGAAATGAAATTGAAAAAATGGAATATGGGCCACTAATGCGCCCCCACCCCACCCGCTTCTACTGCAACTCAACTAGTTGCCACTTCCCTGCATCCATTGTCTATCGCACCCTCCAATCGTGACTCCCCTCCCCATTCCCCTGTTTCAGTGTAGTTCCGTCTAACCGCCTCACTGCACCTGATGTTCGCTTGCTATCAACCGAGCCAGTGTTGGTCTCCCACTGACTCCCTGCACCACTCCCATCTGGCCGACCGAGCCCCTTCCAAATGTAGCACCCCAACACCATCTCCCCCCAGTGTGGCCTGCTTGATACAGAATGCTTCTCTATCAACCATCTCCCTCTCAGGAGACCTCCAATCTAGCTGCGCCCCTTGTCGTCGAACCTCTATGTTCCCTCCCAATCATGCCACCCGCTACCCAGTCTGATGATGCCCTCATCGATGATTTTCCGGAGGCTGATACCTTTAGTCGGACCACCTCTGACTAGAATCCCTAACATCCAGCCCCTCTATGACCGAAAAAAACTTATGGTGCCATCCTCTCTTATGAATGTAGCATCTCTGACGAACCCCTTCATCCTGTTGGATGTATTGAGTTTTACCTCCATTGATCACTTTTTTTAGGGTCATTTTCATCAATTTTTATTCAATTTTTTAGTTTTAGGTCGGTGTTAGAATTCTTCTAGTTTGTTTTAGTTAAATATGGTTTTTGGCATTGATTTCCAGATGTTTCACCATCGTGTGAGGTAGTATCCTTTTTTATTTTCAACACATAAATTTAAAGAATATTTTGATTGATTTCATGTTTCATATCCATTTAATATTAATTAATTATTTTTAATTTCAAGAAAAAATATATTTAGTATGCATTAGGTGGTTGTCATAGATTAACATTTTTTTAGATAATGGTTTACTAGATTTATTATTTTGGCATGTTTTGGGACTATTTTTTGTGGTTTTATGTTTAGTTTATCAATGAACGTAGTTTTCATTTATATTTTTTTCCTGATCATGTGAATTGAGGATCAATTTGGTGGAAACCAATTTTCTGATTAATATATTTAAATAAATTCTTCACTTTTATATTTTAACTGTCTAGGTGGTCCGCGTTCTAATAGGGTCTGTTTGTAGGTTTTCATTTAATTATAAAAGTGTTATTGAACATGTTTTGTCTGTGTAAATACATGTGATACTAATTAAAAACAATTTTATAAACTATAAATAGTTTATCAAATACTATGTGTGGTGCAGATTATCGTTTAGAAGTATTTTGAGGTGCCATTGATTTCAAAAGTGGGCTTTTGGATAAATATTTTTAAAGTGTTCTGTATATGGTTTCAAAATGAATTTCTGACTTGTGGTGTATTTTTATTAAGATGTGAAATTATATTTTTCAACAATGAATGTGGTGTATATTCTGTAATGGAAGGTTGAGGATGTATGATAGATAATAAAAGTGGGTTTTGATAGTTTTTAAGGTGGGTAAAGAGTATAGATACTTTATGAAATTTTTTTAATAAATTTTAATGTGGATATGTAAACAATGTAGAAGGTCTAAGTTGTGTTTTAAAAACATGTTTAGGTAGTTATTTTGTGTTTTTTATTCATTTAGATTGATTGATGTTTGCATTTATATAATTTAGTTATTCTGTATTTTTTGCAACGCATTGGCGATGTAACCCACAATACCTCAGTGATCGGCTTGCACGTGTTTGTGCACATGTGTGTGGTGTGACGCATCATAGTGTTTGGAATGCGATTTGATATAGGTCCTCCAATGTACTCAACTTTAAATTTATACATTATTAATTACCTGATATTTTTAAGATTTTAAATAAATTAAAATTAATATTATTTAATTATTTTTCGAATAATTACTTGATGTAAAAGAATCTGTTTATTTTATGCATTACACTTCATTTATTTTCTTCAGGAATTAATGAAAAATTGTAAAAGAATTCAGATTTGTGCTTTGAAAATAATTCATGAACATTCATGTTTGGTTCAAGTTTGATGTTAAATTTTTTCTTCTAACATGTGAACAAATATATTGGTTTCTTGGAGAAATGATGTCTTTTTATCTTTTAAGTTATATAAGGTCCAATTGTCACATTAATAATATAAATTATTTTGAAGACTCTATTTGGAGTGACTTAGGGGTGATCTTGTTGTGTACGTTAATGATGTTTGTTTTTATGTGTGATTTTTTTGCATCGAGAGTAGTTTCTGGATTGAAATTGTTAACTCATCCATTTTTTCATTTAGTACTCAGAATGACAACCTAGAATAGTAGTGAATTTTTTATAATGAATTGTTTCACATGTTATGATTATAAATTGGCTAGCATCCCATAATAGGGGATACTATGTTATTTTTATTGATATGGGATTGGGACCCTCGACCAGGCCAGGTTGGGTGATGAAAAGACAATAGGGAATTATGACCTAATTGATCAAGGGATTCCTCCAGGATGAGTTACACATATAGTACATTCTGGATTGTTCACAAGCTCTTAGGATCGACCCATCTCTATTTGGTTTTCTATTGGTTATATTGATGAATATTATTCCAGTGCATGTATCTAAATTTCCCTTGTTGTATACTTATTAATTGTCATTTTTGTGTATTTTTTTTCATAGAAAGCAGTTGAAAAGTTTTATGTAGTTTTCAGAAAATGGTTTTGAAATGAATTTCATTTTATACTCTCTGTATAAAACTAAAAAATATAAGAACCACTTTCAATTTTTAAAATGATATTGGAAATAATGATAATTCTATTGAAAATAAATAAGGGAAATGTTTTTTACTTTTTTAAGTGAAATATTTAGAAAACAATTATATTATATATTTTAGTTCAAATATGAAATGAATAAATTCATTATATAATGGATGTTCATTGGGAATAGATTGTTGTCCAGGCCTGCTGAGTTTAAATAGTCATGCCTATAGTGTTTTATTATTATTAGATTCTTCGCAAATTTCCAGTTCTGGTTTTGATCACCATGGGAAATAGTAGGTTTTTATTAGAGAGTTACTATTTCTGTCATGAGAAGTTTTTTTCGTATCAATGTAAGTGTGTTCTTTTTAGTCAGTCAGTTTTTTTCTGTGTCTTTTATTCACATTGTGTTGTTCTACTATTCATGCTTCATTTTTTATTTTCATCTGGAGAAATCATTCCCATTCATTCTATATTGATTCCCTCATTCGTGTAGCCAGCCTAGGAGGATTGAGAACGCCTCTCTGGACTTGAAGTGCATTGGTTTAGGTGACCATTTCAGGGTAGACCCGTGTGGTTCATTCAAATAATTGTACTAGATAGAGGGTGTATCATATAAGACCATGCTTAATACAATATCCATATTTTTTGGAGATTTCAAGGTAGAAGGTGTATAATTGTAGGGGATCTAGGTGTAAGAACGTGAATTCCATCATGAACCTGTGCTCGTTCTGAACCACAGGTTACCATGGGATGTCATGTTTATCTTTTTCATTTTGGTTCTTTAGAAATGTTTTGTTTTAGGAATTGAAAATGGAGGTGGTAAAGTAACAAATGAGCTCACTTGGCTTGAAATGTCATGTGGAGCCGTGGAAAATTCCCAAGACAGCTATCTGTGATGATGGAGTGACCAGAGTATGGCGGCCAACCATATGTCTGAGTAACCCATCAGCACAATTTTTACCTTTTGAATTGTTTAGGTCTTCATTAATTCTAATAATTTTTTTGTATGGATTTATTTTGAAATTTTTGAAATGTTTAATTCGAAATGGAGATGACTATGTTAGGATTATGTTCTTTGTTTCCATGTTCCATAGTGTTTTCCCCAACAATGGTCTGATGAATTCCCAATGTGCAGCTTTGGGTGGTGAGCACTTAGAAAATATTCTAGTTGATAATCCCATTGACTACGCCCTTGAGTTTTGGAAATTTAATCCCACTCAGTTTTATGGAAAAGTATATCCTCTTGAGGTATAGGAGTGGGTTTGGATGATTGAGCGAATCATTGGTTTTCTCATCCAACTTGAGTTATATGAGGTGAAGATGGCTACATTTATTCTTTAAGGTCCGACATAGAAATGGTGTAAGTCTGTGTCTCAATGAAATCATAAAGAAGATCTACCTTGGTAATTCTACATGTCATCATTCATAAAACAATAATTCTCTCAGTTAATGAACAAGGTGTAGAGGATGATGTAGTGTTGTCTTCATCAGGGTGCTGAATCAGTGTTATAATAATATCAATGCTTATTAAAAATTGTTCTGCATGACCAATGGTTTGTTTCAAATGATCCAAAAAAGGCTCGGAAATTTTAGTTTGGGATCTGAACTGAACTAAAGTATAATGCTGTACAGATCAACCTAACTACCTTCTTTAATTATTTGGGGGATGTATTTCTGGTTGAAGCTGAGTTTAAAGGACATGAGGTGGAGAATCCTCACCAAACATTGGGAAGCTGTTCCGAAGATGGTGATTGGAAGAATGAGATGTGACCTTCTGATGGTGGATCTAATAGAGAAATAAATAACTCTTTAGTCAATAAGTAATCTTATTTATAGTGCAGTGTCATGATCTATCAATATTGTGGTAGGAAGTGTCACAAGAACACGATGTTCCCGAGAGCTTCGAGATCATGCCACAACTGTAGACATATGGGTTACTTGCAGTGATTCTTCCATGGAGTTTCCAAGATGAGTAATGAATCTAGACCTGGCTCATTAAAGGTCACCTCTGCCCATTGTCATGAGTAGGACAATGTTTGGGATTAGTTTTTAATTTTTTCCTTGTAGTTTTCTCTAGAGGTACTGGTTTATCTAGTGCAGTTTTAGTTGTTTCTTTTCTTTTAGTTGTAAAAATAATTATTATTGAACCACTTTGAAAATTATGTTTTAATTTAAGAGTGTTTGGTAAAACATTGGTTTCTGTGTTATGGTAAGGAATTTATGAAGCTAAACTGTGAGGCAGGAGATGCTTCAATAATTAGTTCTCTGACTATAGGATCCAGAGTGAAGGTCGGGTGTAATTTGGAGAACCCCAACAGTGATGAATGGAATTGGTTTAATCCTTGTAATTAGTATGGAATGGATTGTGTTCTCATGAGGGTGTGATGTTGTTGATACAGTGATGGAGGTAGTTTTTATTCTCTACTAGTTGGGACCTACCATTCTCCTCCTTCGAGTTAGGGGTTTTTAGTCTATGTGGGAACTCTCATTTCGGTTAATCTTATCAGTTCTTATAGTGGGGAGACCCATAGTGCGTCTCCAAGAGTTACACATGAAATAATTTATTGTTAGACCAATCCATATGGTAGGGAGTCCATTTATGCCTCCACATGTCAGTATTATAATTTATTTTCATGTAGCATATAGTGTAGGGTGGTCTCATGCAGAACCACCTAATATTAAGTTCTTACTCTTTTATAAACATTGGGATCAGAGTATACCCAATGGTTCCGTTGGACTAAGATTATAGTAATAACTGTTAGATGTGATTTAGGATCATTAATTTGTTGAAATGTATGGTCTAGGTTCTTTAAAGTTTTTTTACGGTGTTTGTGTTTTCAAGATGAATAGTAACTCATGGTCTTTCTGTGTCTGTTTGGATTGATGAACTAGAGGCGCTTAAAAATTTGGAGGTGGGTGACACTTAATATTTTTTATATTTTCGACTAGATCTTTTTGTGGATTTCTGGTGGTGGAAAGAAATATGGTGAGTCGAATTGTCACACTTTGACTTGTCACTTTATTTTATTTTATAATTTATTTTTCATTAAAAAAATTTGTTGAGGTCTGTATTGAATCCTGAACAAAACTATTGAGTCATGTCAAAATGTGTGAGTTATTTAGTTGATTTAGTTTGGTTCATGGGAAGAGCATCATTTGTTTACCACACATAACTTCCCGTAAGCATCGACACAATCCTAAAGTCTTTGAAAAATTAAAATGGTTTAATTATGTAATTAGTTGTGTCATTTATAATGTTTATTGGTTTTAAATAAATTTCATCATTTCTGAAATAATAGGAATTATTTTATTATTATTACCAATACCATCATAACATTATAATTATTATTATCATTATTATTATTATTAGTTATTTTTTTTTGAAAGAACGAAAAAAAGATGTCGAAAAAAGTGAATGCTGAAAACGAATAAAGCCACCCACCCAATTCTTTTTCAACTCACCAACTACCTCCTCCCCACATCATATGTTGGATGCACCCTCCAACCGTGACTCCCCACCTCTTTTCCCTATTTTTGGTGGAATTTCCCTCAGCTGCCTCCCCACACCTTATATCTGTTTGTTTTCCACCCATCCAGCATCGGCCTCCTGCCATCTCCCTATAACTGTGCCATCTAGCCGATCAATCCACCTCCATAAGAAGAACCCCAACACCATCAACACCTAGTGAAACCTCCTGGTTGTGTGGAGCTTCTCCACCATCATGATCCCTCTCAAGAAAAATCACAACCAGTCATGTCCCTTGTCGGTGGGCCATCGCGCGCCCTCCCACCCACTCACCTCGTTTCCCTGCAAGGTCACACCCGTGTCAGTGCTTGTTCGGCCATTGGGACCTTCAACTAGGCCTCCCAGGACAAGAAACCCCACCATACAACCCCTTTATGAGTAAAACTATACTTATGACGTCTTCCACTCTTGTTTTCACCACCTCTCATTAGAACCCCTTCCGTTAGTTGGTTGCGTTGAGTTTTCCCTCCATCGACATATCTATTTAATGATCTTTTTCAAAAAAACATTTGTGTTCAATGTTGTTGTGTTATGTCGTTGTTAACTTTTGGATTCTGTGTTTGGGGTGTGTAACGACCCAAAATTTCATTAATGGAAAATCCCTCTTGATCCATTTAAATGTTTTTTTATGAAAAATGTTTTTATAAGATATCAACCTTTTTAGTTTTACTTTAATATTTGTGACCGTTACTTTTATAGCCGTTGAACAGTGATCATCTGGGTAGTTTAAATATAAGGCTTAAACGAACCAATTTTCTACTCAGACAAAGGAAGCGATGGCCTCATCCAGTAGAATTGCCTCTTACGAAGCCCATTTGTCGGTGCTCAGAAAAGGGGTGGTGTCTTTGGGCTTTTCCCTTGACCAAGCCCAAGCTGAGCTTCATCAAGTCAAGCTCGAACGTGATCGTGTACGGGAAAAATGGAAGTTGATAGAGATTACCACTCGAGCGATGTTATCCGAGCAACCCCAAGAGTCTGTCACCATCGCACACCTTACCCTTAGGTCTTATGTGGCTATTTTAAGGGGTTATGTAACAAATAAGTAGCACCATGTTCATGTACAATTTTTTTTTGTATATAATAATGAATATAATTTCTAGTCATTTTTGATACATTGTAATTAGTTTTTAAAGTACAAATGGTGTTTTTAGTTATTATTTAATTAAGAATTATATTTTATTAAATTAAAGGATTTTTGAATTAAATAATATTTTAATAAAATATTATTGTTAATATTAAATTAATTTTTATTAAATATAAATTATCTTATAATTTTATGAATGCAATTAAAATTTTTATTAAGGTTTGAAAGCCATTTCTGTCAAAACCCGTGAATTTTTTATAAATGTCGGTTTTTATTTTAAAAGTGAAAATTCACATATTTAGAAAATTATTTAGATAAAAAAAATATTATTTTTGGAATCTTGACGTCGAAATTATCCAACGGTGAATTTTTCATAATTTTCTGAGAAAGTCAAATTTTGGGTAAAAATTAAATACCATTTAAATATATAATGTGCTTTATGACATCATAATGACCCAATGGTGATGTAATAAAATACCATAATCCTTATGTTCGGCCAATATATGTTTTATCCTTAAAATAATGATGTTTTGGGCTTGTTTGACTCACTTTTCAAAGCATTAATGGAGCCCTCAAGACTTATTCAACACTTATCCTTTTTAAATTAATTTCCATGGGAGTGTGACTCACCTCCACATAAGCAACCCTAATTTTTTAATAAGTTCGGACCTTGGACTTGTAAAATATTGTTTTCCTCTTTCCTTTTCCAGAAACCATGGGAAAATACCATGGGATGGTTTGTGGTTTGGATTATTTTAATATAAGGGGTCCCAAACCTAAATAATAATGAATTCTCTCACATTTCCTATATAAACCCACCCAAGCACCCACTTCCTCCTCACTAAAAGCCCTTGAAGTTCTTCCAACCTCTGCCCTACTCTCTCTAGAATCCTCTCAAGGTGCCCCACGCTCCCAAGAAGTCTCTCACAAGCCTCTCTCTAGCCATTGGAAGCACACTTCCAAGTAAGGGGTTTTCTTCCTTTCTCATTTTTTTGTCAATTTTCTTTAAGTTGTATTGCCCTTTTTATTTCAATTATGAATGTTGGGGTATTGTTTCGCACCTCCCCATTACTGCCCTCTTATTTTTTGAATGATCGGAGAACCCTTTCTCTCTCATTAAATTCCTCCCATGTACACCCGTTACTATGCCGAAATTCCAAAAGGAACTTCTCGCCCTTTTTTTACATTCAAGCAATACTTTTCTATCATGAATCTATAATCAATTTCTATTGTTGGGACATGTATATATATGATCTCCTTACTATACATTACATGTAAATATGATGAGGAACCCCTTTCTCTCTCATCAACCTTATTTATGAATTCTTATGTCACGCCGTTACGCTGCCGAAATCACACCGATTTTCTAAGCCAATGTCTTTGTGTAGTGAATACCATGCCCATTTCTCCATCAAGGGTATTCACCTTTATGCACATTTACATTTTGATTATAAAGTTTCATTAATGAATTCCACCTTCCTTTATCGTGGATGAAATGATTATGTTTTATGAATCCATGTTTTATGATCCATGTGGCACACTTATGCATGAAATGAAATGTTTAAGAAGGGTGCACCCTTTATAGCGCTCCAATGCATCGGGTAAAGTATAGTATCATGATACGTCATGTGCAATGAGTGTTGACTCATGCTAATTCAAGTGCAACGAGGGTTTACTCGTGCTTCAAGTGCAATGAGGGTTTACTCATGCTCCATGTGCAATGAGCCTTGGCTCATGCTAATTCAATGTTAAGTGTTGTTGCCACATTTCCATGTTATGACTATCATGCTTTGTCATGCCTTTATGTTCATGTTTCTATTATGCTCTATTGATATGCCTATTGCCTAACATTTATTTCACTCCTCATGTTATTCATTGTTTACTCCCTTACTGGGCTTTATAGCTCACCCTTTTCTTATGCATGTCCTCAAGTTATCCCATGCAATGCTAAGTACGAAGGAATGTAGTGGTCATGTAAAGGAAGTTTTCAATAAAGATGTTGTATTTCAAGTTTAAAGTTTTTTTGTAATGATCCTAATCCCCAAAGACACTAAACCTCTCGATCTTCTTTGTTGTATCAAGTGAAGTTTTATGTAATAAAGCATACTTAAGTTGTAATAAAAAGCAGGGTTGTCATAGTTGGTATCAAAGGATAGGATTAGTTATTTTTGGGATTAGGAAACCCTAGTAAAGACTTAGATACAAGACTAAGCATAATAAAAACATCCCTATGTTTTGGTAAATACAAAGTAAGTGGTTTATCAAACAAATACATCCCTCTCTGGATATGAGCAGGTAGAGGCGGCTCTGGCACAGATGTATCCTAGGGGTAAAACCCGAAAACACTGCTTTGAGCTAGACTCGAACAGGAACTGGTGCACGACAACGGGCCTTGCTGCACTCTTGGTTACGATACTCCCGGGGGATATGTTTTGATGAATTCACAATCTTAGTATGAACCCATATTAATGGAAAAATGCCCCTAAGAATATATTTTAGAAGGAAGATCATGAGAAGCCTGGATTGAATCCTATAGACTCATGATTTAAAGAGATTAATGTTTATTTATAATCCATCAACTTTTGTCTTTGGATTAAACTTTATGCGCTACCCCTAACTTTTTTTTATTCCAGCCAATGGCCGGTAATAGGAGAACTCGGGCTAACAACCGTTGTGAAGATCAGTGTGATGATTGTACTTATGAGATGCCCAATCCAATGGGAGCGGGAATTGTGAACTTTGTCACGCTTCTCTCTCAGCTAACTCATGTTTTGAATAGAAACACTGGTCAAGAGGAACGTTCAACCCCCCCCCCCCCCAAGAAAGAACAAGTCGCTATTGAAAGATTCATAAGACAAAGGCCTCCTACTTTTAGTGGATCATCTGATCCCACGATCACTGAACAATGGATCAACTCCATTGAGAAGATATTCTCCATCCTCCAATGCTCTGAAAAAGAGAAGGTTCTCCTGGCAGCTTATCGTATGGAGGGTGAAGCTGATCAATGGTGGACGTTGATCAAAAATACTAAGCCTGAGGAGGAGATCGAGGCTTTAGAATGGAAGGTATTCCGGAAGATGTTTTTCGATAAATATTTTCCACGCACCCTCCGTCTTAAGATGGAAAGGGACTTCCTTTCCCTCAAGCAGAAAGATGAGGAATCTGTGGGAGCGTACGAGGCAAACTTCACAAGGCTTGCACGATACGCTTCCGGCTTTGTCGTTACCCCCGAATGCAAGGTTGACCGCTTCTTTGGTGGGCTGAAGCCTAGCTTTCGGAAAGCATTAGCGATCCGTGACTTCGACAGCTATGAGGAAATTGTCCGATGTGCGCTCAAGGTTGAAATGGAGATCGGAGAATCACAGGGGTATCATGGGGACAAGAAACGGAAGGTGGACATCAATGCTGGTGGTCCGATGGATAAATGCAACGGCGCTAAGAAATTCCAGCACCCCACTTGCCAAAAATGTGGAAAGAAGCACCGTGGAAATTTCCTTAGGGAGATAAGAAAATGCTTCAAGTGTGGAAGAGAAGGGCACCTAGCTGTTAACTGTCAGCAAGAAGGACCCGCGGCTGTGACAGAGGAGAGGAACGCTCCGTTCGAACCTCAATGTGTTGTTCAATGCTTCAAATGCAAAGAACCGGGTCATTTTGCGAATCAGTGCCCTAATCCAAGGGTTATCGGAGGCAATCAACAACCTCCAAGACAGCAAGGAAGAGCTTTTTCCATCACTTCTGCCGAAGTGAACCCCGACAACGAAGTGGTGACAGGTACACTAGTTATTCATTCAAGAATAGCGAATGCACTTTTTGATTCAGGTTCTACGCATTCTTTTATATCTCAAAAGTTTAGTAGAATAATCCCTGCACCACCAAAAATCATGGAAGTAAAGATGTCGGTGAGTACGGAAAATGGGGCAATCATTGCATCCCATGAGTATAAGTCCTCCCCTGTTATAATCTGTGGATTGAATTTCCCGGCGAACCTCGTCATACTCCCTTTGGTGGAATTTGATGCAATTCCTGGCATGGATTAGCTTTCCTTATATAGATCCAACATAAATTGTCGGGAGAGGGAAATCACACTCCATATGGAGAATCGACCCCCGATTCTTTACAAGTGTCAGGAGGAAGATGAATCTCCTTTAGCTCCATCATCTCAAGCATGGATATTACTACCTTATGAGCACGCATATCTGGCTCAGATGATTAAGTCCAAGGAAGAAACCACCCTTGAAGAAATGCCTATTGTGAGGGAATTCGATGAAGTATTTCCCAAGGAACATCCTGGTCTTCCTCCAAGAAGAGATGTTGAGTTCTCAATTGAACTTATACATGGGGCGCTACCAATATCCAAGACTCCATATAGAATGGCTATGGTTGAGCTTGAAGAACTGAAGAAACAACTACAGGAGAATCTGGATAAAGGGTTTATACGCCCAAGTGCATCACCATGGGGTGCACCAGTCCTCTTCGTCAAGAAGAAGGATGGGTCAATGCGGCTTTGCATCGATTATCGTGAACTTAACAAAATCACGATAATGAAAAATTATCCTCTCCCAAGAATCGATGACTTGTTTGATCAACTGTGTGGAGCACAATACTTCTCCAAGGTCGACTTGCGGTCAGAATATTATCAAGTAAGGGTGAAGAAGGAAGATATCCCCAAGACTGCTTTTCGTACAAGGTACGGGCAATATGAATTCATAGTAATGCCTTTAGGACTCACCAATGCTCCAGCAATATTCATGGACTTGATGAATAGAGTCTTTAGAGATTACCTAGACAAATTTTTGGTAGTCTTTATAGATGATATTCTAATATACTCCAAAACCAAGGAGGACCATGAGGAGCATTTAAAAACTGTACTAGAGACTTTGCACAAGGAGAATCTCTATGCAAAGTACAGAAAGTGTGAGTTTTGGTTGAAGGAAGTCTCATTCTTGGGTCATATCATCACAAGCAATGGGATATCTGTGGACCCCTCCAAAACAGATGCAATTGAGGGATGGCCGAGGCCAACATCGGTAACTGATATCCGTAGCTTCTTGGGGTTAGCTGGATATTATCGACGATTTGTGATAAATTTCTCACGATTTTCCAACCATCTTACCAAGCTAACTCGAAAGGGAGTAAAGTTTTCTTGGAGTGATGAATGCGAAGAAATCTTCAAGGAGTTGAAAAAGAGGCTTATCACTGCACCCGTGATCACTTTACCCACAAGTGGGGAGCTTTTTGTGGTATTCAGTGATGCTTCGAAGAAGGGCTTAGGATGTGTGCTGATGCAGAATGATAAAGTGATATCCTATGCCTCAAGGCAGTTGAAAATCCATGAGCGAAACTATCCAACGCATGATCTGGAGTTGGCGGCGGTGATCTTTGCCTTGAAAATCTTGCGGCATTATCTATATGGAGAGAAATGTGAGATATATACTAACCACAAGAGTCTTAAATATATATTCACACAGAAAGAGCTTAATATGCACCAGAGAATATGGATAGAGCTCATCAAGGATTATGAATGTTCAATACATTACCACCCCGGGAAGGCGAACAAGGTGGCGGATGCCCTAAGTAGAAAGGATCCAGCAATTCTATCAATGATGAGAATTGAGAAGGATCCAATCTTCTTAGACTTGATGAAGATGGACATGGGAATCATAAAGAAGGGAACATCATCAATCCTTTCACAAATGATTGCTCAACCATCTCTTTTGGAAAGGTTAAAGGATTCTCAAAAGGATGATGCCGGAATCCAAGAAAAATTGGAAGCTATCAAAATGGGAAAATCCTCAGAGATTAATGTTAATGAAGATGGAATTGTGCGGTTTGGGAAAAGACTATGTGTTCCATCAAGTTCGGAGATGAAGAAGGAACTTTTGGATGATGCACATAGTTCAAATTTGTCTATTCACCCAGGGAGCACAAAGATGTATCGAGATCTCCGAGAAAACTTTCGGTGGGATAATATGAAGAAGGAGATCGCTGAATATACATCAAAGTGCCTGGTGTGTCAGCAAATGAAGGTAGAGAGGCAGATGTCTAAGGGGATGATGCAACCATTGCCCATACCAGAATGGAAATGGGAGAACATCACCATGGACTTCGTCACTGGACATCCAAGGACATCCAAAGGCAACAATGCAATCTGGGTTGTTGTGGATCGTCTTACAAAGACTGCAAACTTCATTGCTATTCGAGAGGATTTCTCTTTGGATCAACTGGCACAGATATATATCAAGGAAGTGGTATGGTTGCATGGAGTTCCACTATCTATTGTGTCTGACCGAGATCCAAGATTTACCTCTATGTTTTGGAAGAGTCTTCAACATGCTCTGAATACTGAACTGAACTTCAGTACGGCCTATCATCCTCAAACTGATGGCCAATCCGAGCGGACTATCCAAACACTTGAGGATATGTTGAGAGCGTGCTCAATGGACTTTAAAGGAGGATGGGATAAACATATTCCTCTAGTTGAGTTCTCTTATAATAGTAGTTTCCACTCGAGCATCCAAATGGCACCATATGAAGCCCTGTATGGGAAAAGGTGTAGAACACCGGCATGTTGGGATGAGGTCGGTGAACGTAAGCTGCTTGGACCAGAAATGGTCGAAGAAATGGTGGAGAAGGTGAAAACCATTCAGCAGCATATTAAGGCAGCCCAGAGTTGAAAGAAGAGTTATGCAGATAATCGTCGATGAGACCTTGAGTTTAAAGATGGAGACATGGTGTTTTTACGCATATCTCCGTGGAAGAAGGTCATGCGGTTTGGAATGAAAGGGAAGTTAAGTCCAAGGTACATCGGCCCCTTCGAGATTCTTGATCGTGTTGGGGCTGTGGCCTATCAACTAGCACTTCCACCTACTATGGACAAAGTGCATGATGTCTTCCATGTATCCCTATTAAGGAAGTACATACCAGACCCTTCACATGTACTCTCTTCCGAGGTGGTACAATTAGAAGACGATCTTTCTTATGAGGAGCAACCAGTGAAGATCTTAGATTGTAGAGAAAAAGTTCTACGAAATAAGACAATGCCCCTCGTCACGGTGTTGTGGAGAAACCACAAATTTAAAGAAACAACTTGGGAGTCGGAGGATATGATGAAGCTAAGTTACCCACATTTGTTTTAGTGTGGGAAAAGGAAAATTTCGAGGGAGAAATTTCTTAAGGGGGGAATGTTGTAACGACCCAAAATTTCATTAATGGAAAATCCCTCTTGATCCAGTTAAATGTTTCTTTATGAAAAATGTTTTTATAAGATATCAACTTTTTTAGTTTTACTTTACGATTTGTGACCGTTACTTTTATAGCCGTTGAACAGTGATCATCTGGGTAGTTTAAATATAAGGCTTTAACGAACCAATTTTTTACTCAGACAAAGGATGCGATGGCCTCATCCAGTAGAATTGCCCCTTACGAAGCCCATTTGTCGGAGCTCGGAAAAGAGGTGGCGTCTTTGGGCTTTTCCCTTGACTAAGCCCAAGCTTAGCTTCATCAAGTCAAGCTCGAACTTGATCGTCTACGGGAAAAATGGAAGTTGATAGAGATTACCACTCGAGCGATGTTATCCGAGCAACCCCAAGAGTCTGTCACCATCGCACAACTTACCCTTAGGTCTTATGCGACTATTTTAAGGGGTTATGTAAAAAATAAGTAGCACCATGTTCATGTACATTATTTTTTTGTATATAATAATGAAAATAATTTCTAGTCATTTTTTATACATTGTAATTAGTTTTTAAAGTACAAATGGTGTTTTTAGTTATTATTTAATTAAGAATTATATTTTATTAAATTAAAGGATTTTTGAATTAAATAATATTTAATAAAATATTATTATTAATATTAAATTAATTTTTATTAAATATAAATGATCTTATAATTTTATGAATGCAATTAAAATTTTTATTAAGGTTTGAAAGCCATTTCTGTCAAAACCCGTGAATTTTTTATAAATGTCGGTTTTTATTTTAAAAGTGAAAATTCACATATTTAGAAAATTATTTAGATAATATAAATATTATTTTTGGAATCAGGATGTCGAAATTATCCAACGGTGAATTTTTCATAATTTTCTGAGACAGTTAAATTTTTGGGTAAAAATTAAATACCATTTAAATATATAATGTGTTTTATGACATCATAATGACCCAATGGTGATGTAATAAAATACCATAATCCTCATGTTCTTCCAATATATGTTTTATCATTAAAATAATGTGGTTTTGGGTTTGTTTGACTCACTTTTCAAAGCATTAATGGAGCCCTCAAGACTTATTCAACACTTTTCCTTTTTAAATTAATTTCCATGGGAGTGTGACTCACCTCCACATAAGCAACCCTAATTTTTTAATAAGTTCGGACCTTTTACGTGTAAAATATTGTTTTCCTCTTTCCTTTTCCAGAAACCGTGGGCAAATACCATGGGATGGTTTGTGGTTTTGATTATTTTAATATAAGGGGACCCAAACCTAAATAATAAAGAATTCTCTCACCTATCCTATATAAACCCACCCAACCTCCCACTTCCTCCTCACTCAAAGCCCTTGAAGTTCGTCCAACTTCTGCCCTAATCTCTCTAGAATCCGCTCAAGGTGCCCCAAGCTCCCAAGAAGCCTCTCACAAGCCTCTCTCTAGCCTTTGAAAGCACACTTCCAAGTAAGGGGTTTTCTTCCTTTCTCATTTTTTTTGTCAATTTTCTTTAAGTTGTATTTCCCTTTTTATTTCAATTATGAATGTTGGGGTATGGTTTCGCACCTCCCCCATACTTCCCTCTTATTTTTTGAATGATCTAAGTACCCTTTCTCTATCATTAAATGCCTCCCATGTACACCTGTTACTATGCCAAAATTCCGAAAGGAACTTCTCTCTCTTCTTTTACATTCAAGCAATACTTTTGTATCATGAATCTAAATTCCATTTCTATTGTTGGGACATGTATATATATGATCTCCTTACTGTCCATTACATGTAAATATTATGAGGAACCCCTTTCTCTCTCATCAACCTTATTTATGAATTCTTATGTCATGTCGTTACGCTGCCGAAATCACACTGATTTTCTAAGCCAATGTCTTTGTGTAGTGAATACCATGCCCATTTCTCCATCAAGGGTATTCACCTTTATGCACATTTACATTTTGATTATAAAGTTTCATGTATGAATTCCACATTCCTTTATCATGGAAGAAATGATTATGTTTTATGAATCCATGTTTTATGATCCATGTGGCACACTTATGCATGAAATGAAATGTTTAAGAAGGGTGCGCCCTTTATAGTGCTCCAATGCATCGGGTAAAGTATAGTATCATGATACGTCATGTGCAATGAGTGTTGAATCATGCTAATTCAAGTGCAACGAGGGTTTACTCGTGCTTCAAGTGCAATGAGGGTTTACTCATGCTCCATGTGCAATGAGCCTTGGCTCATGCTAATTCAATGTTAAGTGTTGTTGCCACATTTCCATGTTATGACTATCATGATTTATCATGCCTTTATGTTCATGTTTCTATTATGCTCTACTGATATGCCTATTTCCTAACATTTATTTCACACCTCATGTTATTCATTGTTTACTCCCTTACTGGGCTTTGTAGCTCACCCTTTTCTTATGCATGTCCTCAGGTTATCCAATGCAATGCTAGGTACGAAGGAATGTAGTGGTCATGTAAAGGAAGTTTTCAATAAAGATGTTGTATTTCAAGTTTAAAGTTTTTATGTAATGATCCTATGCCCCAAAGACACTAAACCTCTCGATCTTCTTTGTTGTATCAAGTGAAGTTTTATGTAATAAAGCATGCTTAAGTTGTAATAAAAAGCAGGTTTGTCATAGGGTGCATTTGGGTTTTGGCATCGATTGTTAGATGTTTCACTATTAGGTGTAGTAGGATTAATTTTCCTTTCACAATTTAACTTTAGAAAAAAATTTATATCATGAATGTTTCATATGAAATTAATATTAATTATTTATTTTTTATTTTTAGAAAGAATATCATTGGTTGATGTTAGGATATTGTGGTATATAAAAAATGCTTTCGTTAATAGTTTACCTTCTTAATTGATCTGACATGTTTTTTGTTTATTTTGTGTGGTGTGAAGATTAGTTTCTAAAGGAATATAGTTTTCATTTTATATTTTTTAGCCTTCTCATGTGAATTATGGTTTGTTTTGGTGAAACTTTTTTTATGAATAGTTTATATTAAATAATTTAATTTTTTATTCTAACTGTAAATGTGGTGTGCGTTCTGATATTGTGTGATGCAGGTGGACATTTAATTATAAAAGGGGCATTGAACTAATTTTCTGTGTGTAATGATGTGTGATTCTGATTAAAAACTGTTTTATAATATTTTTACTAGATTATAAAATATTATATTTAGTGAATATTATGTTTTTTAAATTTTTTGATTTTCCCGTGATTTCAAAGGTGAAGTTCGGGATTACAATTTTTAATGTGGTTTGTGTATGGTTTCAAAATGGATTTTTGAGGTGTGATATATTATTATTATGTTGTAAAATTAGTATATTCAATAGTGTATGTGGTGTGTATTCTCTTCTAGAATGTTCAGGATGTGCAGTTTCTCATAATAATCTTTTTGGAGGTTTTTTTGTGTGTAAAGATTTGAGATTCTTTTTGACAATTGTTCCATAAATTTTAACATGGTATATTATATAATATATATTGTTCCAGTTTTTTTTAAAAACATGTTGATGTGGTTATTTTGTGTTTTTTTTTTGTATTTTTTTATGATCATTTTTATGTATTTTTGTTCTTCTATATTTGTGGCAGCACATTGGGGAGGAACCGCGTGATAACGTGAAAATCAGCTTGTTTGTGTTTGGGGGCCTATGTGAGGTGTGTTGTGTCATTGTGTTTTGACTAAGAGTTGAATTAGGTCCCCCAATACACATGACATTATATTTATAATTAATTTATCACATGATATGTCATTGATATTATGGTAAATTATTAATAATATTAGATAATTATTTTTGGAATAATTACATGATGTAAACAAAGCTATTTATTTTATGCATGACACTTGAATTATATTCTTGAAAAATTGACACAGTATAGTGAAACAAATCCCAATTTTCATTTCATCATAACTCTAAAACCTTCAATTGTAGTTATATTTTGATGTTAAATTCTATCTTCTATAGAGTGAACAAATTTATTTTATTTCTTATAAATGATCTATTTGTTTTTTAAATGTTACATAAGGCCCATTTGGTACTTTAATAAAATAAATTATTTTGAAAATTATCATTGGAGTGACTATAGGGTGATATTGTTGTGTACATCGATGATCTAAGTTGTTTTCTGTGATGTTTGGTCATCCTAATTTCTAACTTGAATGATGTTGTTGAATTTCACCTCTTTTCATTCAGTACTCAGTATGAGAACCTCACATAATAACTAAATTTTTTATGCACCATTGTTGCTCTTGATTACATTATTCAATGGATACTGACCCATAGAAAGGGATGTTGTATTATATTTATTGCTATGTGATTGGTCCCCTCGACTAGGCCTCGTTGGGAGAAGGTCGGGTGTTAGGGTGTTATGATGTCATTCAGTAGGGAATTCCATCAGAATGAGCCACAAATATAGTACGTTCTGGATTGTTCATGAGCTCCTAGGTTTGACCCATGTCTCTTTGGATTTCTATTGCCCGTAGTGATGAATATTATTGTTTTACGTGTATCTACATTACCATTTTTGTGTACATACTATTGGGAATTTCTTTTTATTTTTTCTTGGAATGTGGTGAGCTGGTGTTAAGTAGTTTTCTGAAAATTGTGTTCAAATGATTGTGTTTTATTATCTATGTAAAATATAAAAATGTAAAAAACACTTTCCTTTTTATAATGATATTTCCACCAATGAAAAGATATTAGTTTTGAAAATAAATAAGGGAAATGGATTATAATTGTTCTTTAAGTTAAATTTTTAGAAAAACAAACATTTATAAATTATAGTTCAAAATTAAAATTAGTCAATTCTTTATTTAATGGTTTTGATTTGGGAATAGATTTTTGGGCACACCTAATGAGTTTTAATACTCAAGCCTATAGTGATTTCTTATTTTTAGTTTCAAATAAACTTTCATGTTCTGGTTGGGATCGTAGTGGGTGAGAGTTGGATGTGCATAGTATAGTGACTCTAGGGTTCATGAGGAGATTTGGTTGTAGCTAGGATAGAGTAATTCTATTGTTTGTTCATTCTTTTTATGTCATTTATTCACTTTTTATTATTCTACTTTTTCAACTCATTAATTTACTTTCATTGATTGAAATCAATCCGATTCGTTCTCTTTTGATGCCCTGGTTCTTGTCACCAACCCAGCACGATCGGGAATGCCTCTCGGGCCTTCCGCTGATTGGCCTAGGTGACCGGTATATGGTCAACCTAGGTTGGTATGTGAAAGATACATAAAATAATTTTTAGGTAAATTTTTTCCCTTATTTTAGTGTTTCTTTTTTAGGTTTTACTTTATGGTGTTTTGGGAGAAATTGTAGAATTTATGACGGAATAGGGGTAGTGAACAGTTAGAGACTGATTTTAACAAACCATGCAGCTTGGAAATAAAATTCACTGATCTAAAAAAGAGGGGATTCATACAATTAGATCATGTATTTCATACTGTGTTCCCTCCTAGAAGTGAACGTGTGACCACTTAGATGATTTTTATTGTTAGTAACTTAGTTAGGGGAAAAATTTGGACCCCATTAATAAAACAATGCTTGTAGAAAAATAAATAAAAATAATAATTAGAATTTTCCAAAACCCATTCCATATATCCCTAAATACTCTGGATCAATCATAACTCATTTTTATCATTTTGGCAGCTCTTAGAAAACATCATTGGCCTTCCAAACACTGTTATTAGTGAATAAAAGATCTAGTTGATGGATATACACCTCTCCCAATAATTGATTTATTCCCTCTAAGATTCCTCTCTTAATCATCTCTCCATCATGACTAATTTTAATTTTTTTAGAATATATTGGAGGGGGTTTAATTACTGGTGTTTATTTATCTAACACTATATGATCTTTGATCTTGATGTTTTTTATCTAGATATATTTCTTCATCGTAATCTTATTTATTCTTCTTAAATATTGGTATTTATGTTGGTGAATTTCTATTAACGATAATAATGATGGCCATATAAATTTAATTCTCGTAGTCTAGAATTCAAATATCATATATGTGTTGTGGAATTTCATTTTGCATGTTTCTCAATTGAATCATGAATTGAATTATTTAATTGAATAATTAATTAATGAAATCATGGAATTGATTAATTAATTTTCCATGTGAATATGTAATAAGTTGAAATCGGGAAATTTGAATTTCGGTAAATTTTATTATCAAATTGTTTAATAATGGGACTTGAAATTGATTAATTAAAAAGGCTATCTAAATTGGTCAATTAGTAATGTCCAATAATAGTTCAATTAAATAGATTGTGTTAATATTCCAGCTATTGTTTTGTGGAATTGATTTATTAATTTAACGATGATTAAAATTATTAATGAAAAGTAAGGTCTTCATTCCTTAACCTCGAATATTTGATTACTTACATGATTAAATGTTGAAAAATGTTTAATAGTGATTTATTCATATTATAAAATGTGAATTAATGTGACGGGTCATGATTTCTTTGAAAATTAAAATTGTATACCACATTTTGAAATGATGATGAGAGGGTTAAGGATGTATAACCATGATGTATATTAAATTTTGACACGTGTTATATTGTGACAGTTATCATATATATGATAATTAATGTGTTGGATAGTGACTGAGGCTCTGAATAACCTTATGTGTTAGTGAGGGTTAGAGAGAGACTGGGGATCCCAATAACAATATGTGACATTTAGTTGTCCGATAGGGATAAATAATTCAAATAACTATATGAGATAGCTAGTATTGGAATGCGACTAATACTCCAAATAACAATGTGATATTTAGATAATGGAAACATATTGATGCTCAAAGTATCCACAGGGTATTTGACACAACATTCTACAAACATGATATTTTATTTGGACTATGGTTCCAAGTGGTAGTGATATGAATAGAATTGAAATGATAAATTATAGCTATGGTTTTTTGACATGTGATATCCATTGGGTATTGTTAAATCAAAAAAATGGGAGGAAGCAGGTATAGATGGCATGAGTGTCATCATGAACATTTGGATTAATTTAGTTAATAAAATAATAATGAAATGTGATATCTATTTACTTATAAATTGTACTTTATTATTTATACAAATTCATAAACAATTTTTGACATTATATTTTTTATATGTCATTTGTGGTGGCCTACAAAGTTATAATCAAACCCTAGTTAGGATTCTTAATTTGTGCCTAAATATACTAAATTTTTTCAGGAAATGATAAGGTAAAGGTCCCTATATTAGACGGTTGATTAGGGATGAAACATTGATGAGGGAGCCATAGTAGGTGTCTAGAACAACATGGGATATATTTTAGAATATTTATTTTTCATATTTCATTATAAAACATGGTAATTATTTTCCATGACATATATATTTTTCTTTCATGGTTATTTTATTTAGTTTTGGTTCGTTATGTGACACTGGATTTTTTACATATTTCATTATTCTTTCTTTTTGTTACTATTTATTGGTTATGTCTTGGTCAGATTTCATTTTTCTGATACATAGATAAAAATGGTATATTTTCCCAATTTTTATATATTAGAGCCTCAATTTTATTTATATACCTCATTTATGTGTGGAGGTTCTCTTTGGGTTATATAATCGACTAGATCAGCGAACAAAGATGTGGCACTTGAGTCAGGATGTCATAATGTTGTATTGGAAAAATATTTTTTATGAGGTGGTGGATTAGACTATCATATATGAGGCGAACTTCAAGAATGATTTTATTTGAGTAAAATTGGTTTCTAATTAAAAAATTGTTGGTACATCTTCCAAGAGAAGGAAGTGTCTCAATGATAATGATGACCAAAGTAGTCGAAATATAATTTTCTAGGTGGAATGTTCTGTCACTTAGGATCTTACCTGAGTGCTTTTCCACTAGTGTGGTAGGTCGATCTACATTCATATACATTGGCACCATCCATTGGTAGAGTCCCAATCAAAAATAAGGATGGTATATTTACAATGGTTCTTTAAAAACCCACGAATGATAGTTAGTTATGGTGTATTTAGGAAGAACTATTGTGTGGGAAGGGGATCATTTAAATCATATTAGTATAGTTGTTGGTGTTATACAATATATGAAGGTAGAGGTAGGGAACAATGTAATTTTGTGTAACATCACCCATAATATTATATTGGTGCTTCTTAGGGGAATGTAATTGAATCATAGGAAAGAGAGGAGAGACTTTTAAATGTAGTTCATACCACACTAATCAATTTCAAGGATGGATAATCAATTGTTAGAGGTAATATTATTGTAGCCACTACCCTTTCTAGTTACTTATTTGATACTGGTACCATTCATTCCATTATATCTCCCCAACTTTTGAATGGGTTGAAACTGATAGTGGAGAATATGAGTAGGGTGATGAAGATCAATTCAAAGTTAGGAGCATGGTCGAGATATACCTGTTTATGAAAAAGGTATTCTTTCAAGGATGTGGAGTATCATTTTCAATGGTTTATTTACATCCTTGAAAAGTTAGGATTTGACATAATTATGGGAATAGGTTTTCAGTGTAATATTGATCCCCAATAGACTATTACCAGATGAGAGTGACTTTTATGTCTATTGAGGGTGGAAATTATGTTCATCGTGGAGGGTGAGATGTCTATGCGAGATATATAGAACCAATTAATCAAAAATTGGGGGATCTCCACACATTTGTTGAAAGCATGTTAATGGATGAAGGTGGTAAAAAGTGTTATTTAATACCACGCATATTGGATAGGTTCCAAGATTTGATTCTAAAGGACATTATAGTGCATCCATCTAAGAGAGATATGGAATTTACAATTGAGTTTATACCTGGGGCTGAGCTGGTTTCAATTCCACCTTACAGAATTGAACCAACAGAGAGTCAACAACATAGTACTCAAATTGATGAGTTTATTGATAAGGTTGTTATCTATCCAATCATGTTGTATTAGGTCTCTCCAGTTTATCGTGAAATGAATTATGTAAGGACGTTGTGCTCGTGTGTTGATTACCAGAAGAGGAACTAGATGACTATGATGGATTGGTATCATCTTCCATATATCAAATACCTATTTTACTAGTTAATGTGAGATTTTTTTCCTCTAAGATTCACCTTTTATCATGTTATCATCATTTAATTCTTAGACCTTTTGATATACCGATTGATTTTTTATAAGTATATCTTGGTCAAATGAGTTTATCTCCATTCTAGGTGGGATCACAAATGCACTAAAAGTGTTTATTCCCTTGATAAACTTAGTATTACACCAGTGTCATGATCCGCTTGTGGTAGTCTTTGTAGATGACACCTTGTTGTACTCCAAGACACATTAAAATCATGACCAATATATTGACATCATCCAATATATAATAAGAGATATTCTTCTATAAACCATGAAATTTATGTGTCAATTATATATTTGAAAGGTACATTTATTTAGTCACATTATCTTTGAATAAATTTTTTCAGTGGAGCACTATAATGTGTAGATAGTTCATTATTGATAGAAACATTATAATTTTTTTTGATATCCTTAGGTTTCTATGGTTATAATGATATAATTAGAGGTTCATTTATGAATATTCACGATTTGAATCACCACTTTCAATCTTGAAAAAGAAGGGGGTTATGTTTTAATGGTTAGTAGCATTTTAGTATGCTTCAAGGTTTTAAATAATTTCATGAAAACACAAGAAATCACGATCCAATCTAATACATGTGAGGAGTACATGTTGTTTTGTGATACTTTTGGTATCAACCATTTAGCATTATTTATGTAGGAAGATCAAGTTGGGCGTATGGTTCTCGAAAGGGGTTGCCACATGAATTGAACTACCCTACTCATTACCTTTTGTTAAATGTAGTTGTTTATGACTTAAATTGTTGGAGGAATTACATATTTGGAGAATATTTTACTATATATATTGATCATAAGAGTATAACGTATATCTTATAACATTGAGATTTGAATCCCCGATAGTATAGGTGGGTTAAGTATTTGAATTAATTATAATTTGAGCTAGAATATATGAATGGGAAGGAAAATAGTGTTATTGATGATCAGCAGGAATAAACAAACTCAAACATTTCATGAATATAGAAATGAGTAGATGTTTATGGCCATACTGGTAGAGATGCATGTTGTTGTTCTAGATGGCTAGGGGAAGGGGACTATTGCCTTAGTTTTTGTGGAAAGAAACTTTTTGAGCCGAATCAGGGAGAGGTAGAATGGGGATCTAGAATGTTTTCCCTTTAGTGAAATATTTGTTGGCGGAGTGTCTCCTTAAAATTGATAGAAAGACGAGGAAGATATCATATTTCCCATGAATTAATTTAATCTTCTTATGAGAATGTTGGTGGAGTTGATTCATGAATATCATTCCACAATGTGGGTAGTGAACCGGAGTTTGACCAAAATGTACCACGACCAGTGATAGTAGTATTGGTGGTCCTGAATGAGAAAGGATATCAAAGGGTTTGTGACACGATCCTACACTAGTAAATAGGTTAAGGATGAGCATCGATGACTTAGCAGTTTACTAAAGTTGTTTTCCATTCCATAATTGAAGTTGGATGATAATACTATGAATATTTGGTGGGTCTTACAAAGATTCCATGGGGAAATTTTTCTATTTGGGTGGGTTTTGACTGACTGATGAATGTAACACATTTCTTGCATATATGAGAGACTTTATCAGTGGTCTAGTTAGTATTTTTGTATGTATGGGATATATTCCATTAACCTGGGGTTCCAGATCATATTATTTTAGACCACAAATCACCTTTGATTTTTCACTTCTAGAATTTATTTCATAAGGAACATGATACATAGGTTTTACTAAGTATTAAAATCCATCAACAAATATATGGGAAGGGGAAGTTACTACTCAGTTGCATGAGGAAATGCTACATGTCTGTGGTCTAGACTATGGATGGTCTTTTGAGGTATACCTAGAACATATGATATTATCCTCAAACTATTATGATTTGGAAACTCATTAGATGGAACCATATGAGTAGGTTCAGTTTTTTAGAATCATCTAGATTCATCATATAGTAGACCAAAGTTGTTTGATGAAAAAAACCAACTAGCCCTATTGATTATGAGGGGTAATAATGTTTTCCATAATGTGTCTCTTATATTAGGTCATCGTAGTAATCAATGATATTCCACATTTGTGTCAAGGATGTTTTTGAATATTTTTGTTTTTGTAGAGAAGAGGGTCGTTGGAAAAAAGATTGGACAGTCCATATAGGTATAGTGATATTCATGTAACTTTTCATGTGTCAAAACATCAGTGGTATCACTGAAACAATTATATTTTTATTGATGTGGACGATATTGAGCTTGAGTCCAATGTGTCTATTTTGGAGCATCTTGTACATGTGTTGGATCACAGTGAAAAATTGTTTGTGGTAATATCCATGAATATAGTTTATGTCCGACAGAATCATTACCATATTTAGATAGAATTTTTGGAGACTGAATTAATATGGATTCTCAGTGGCGCAAACATTCTTACTCAAAAGCATAGAGATGCTTGGGAGTATAGATTGAATATGATTTGTTATATGTTTTGAATATTTTATGATCCCAACCATTCCTAGAAATATCACATGTTCAATTTTCGGTACCTTATTAACAATGTTTTATTAGATCATGTTTTTTTACATTGGGGAATTTTGGGATGAAATATAGTAAAATTGGAAGGTAGAATATGAGTGAATGGTTGGAAGAATTTTCCAAAACTGTGCACCCTGACCTGCAATCTAAAGAAAACAAAAACAGCAGGGATTTTTAATTTTAGAACATGGATTTTAAAAAATATCACCCTCCTAGTTTTTACCATGTGGCCTCGTGGGAGGAGGAAACTTGTTAGGTAAAACTGGACACCCCATACATGAAACCATATGCATGGAAATATAAACCTTTTAAAATTTAATAAAATCTTTTCCTAACCACAATCTTATATCCCTAAACTCGCAAACTCAACCCTAACTCATTTCTATAGTTTTGGCATCTCCTAAGTAGATTCCAAGGGCTTCAAAACTATATTCTTGGTAAACCAATGTTCCGATTTATAGATATTCACCACTCTTGGTCAGAGATTTCATCCCATTGAGATTCCTCCCTCTCTCAAATATCTTTCTTAACAAAGAATATTTTTTTATTATCTATTGCAGTGGGCTTAGATCTTTGTTTTAATATATATAACTCAGGTTTTTTTGTATCAAGGGTTTGGATCTAGATCATATTCTTCATTGTGATCATGATCATTATGCTTCAATTTGTGGATTTCAATTGGTGAGAATCAATCAATGATCATACTTTAAGTGGTCCAAATTAAATTTCCATAGCATAGAATTATTATTGTGTGTATCTGTTATGCCATTTAAATTGAAACATTTGTTAATTGAATATTGAATTGAATTAATCAATTGAATATTTTGTTCATGGAATCATGGAATTCCTAAAGTAAATTTCCATGTTAATATGAAATGAGTTGAATGTGGAAAAGTAATGTTTTTATTGTGGTTATTAAATTTGTGGACAATTGGACATTAACTTGACTGATTAATGAGGTTATGGAAATTGTTTAATTAACGAGATTTTATAACTGGTCAATTAATGTAATTCTGTGAATAGTCAATTGATGGTATTTTTGAATTAATTTATTAATTGAATGTTGACTTAATCAATTAATAGTAGCTGTGGTGTGTTAGTATTAACATTTAATGGTTGATGAGTTATATGAATAATATTTGATAAATGGGTTAACAATGATTTTTTCATATTATTCCTAGTGAATTAATATTTTTGATCCTGATTTTTTGGATAATTGAAAGTTAATATTGTAATATAAAATGTCAATGAGTGGGTTAATGATGCATAAACATGATGTATTTAAAAATTATAATTTTTGGATATTTTAGTTTTTTTGATATATGTGACACTGATGTGTCAGACTAGGAATGATCCTCAAAATACCCATATGTGTTAGTGAGTGTGGGATAGAGAATGAGGCTCCAAATTTCAATAAGTGACATTGAGGTTTACGAATGTGACTGAGGCAATGAATACCCACATGAGATAGAGAGTGTGAGAAAGGGGTTGAGGCTCCAAATACCCATGAGATATTGAGGCGTGGGATTTATACTAACTCTCTAAATTCCCATGTGGTGGTAGAGATAGAATTATATTCCCATGATATTGGCATAAGATTATGGTTCAAAATGGTATTAATATAAATTCAAATGAAATGATAAATTATTATGATGGTATTTTGATATTTCGAATAAATTAGTAATAGTTCAGACTCTAGCATAAACCAAAGTAGGTATTTAAGGAATGTGTCTCAGTATAAACCTGTGGATTTATGTGATAAATAAATGAATAATGAAATGTGAAAAATATTTACATATGAACTATTTATTGTATTTTATGAAAATGTATACTATATTGCTGAATGGATATTATTTTAGACGTTTTTGGTTGTGACCTAGAAAGTTGTACTCACATGCTCCTTAGGCTGCAAGATCGGTACTTGAATAGAATTAATGTGTATAAGATAGGATAAGGGCAAGGTCACAATGTAAAATGGCAATCTTGGGATGGTGAATGGATGAGAGAAATAGAAATATTGTGAGGAATGATTTTTAGGGGTTTTATGTGTTTATAGTTTGTGTTTTCATGTTGAATAGTGACACTTATTTGGAATAACATATCTACTATTTAATTGTGGATATATTTTTCATTTTTTATTCATTTGATATCATTATGTTAGAGTTATTTTATTCTCATTTCTTATGGTAAATTTCTATTGGTTATTTCTGGGTTATTTCTATTCTTTTTTTCTACGTGGAAAAAAATATAGTCTTTCCAAGTCGATATGTGAAGCCCTCATTACTAGTAAGTATAATCTTGCATATGGGTAGGCATTCCTATGGACACGTAACTAATGTGATCTGGGCACTGGTATGTAGAACCTGGGTTGAGAGGATACATATATTCATACCATTGATATATCATTACATTAATCTAATTATAATAATTTTTTATATGTTTCATTTGATACTTATTAATTTTATGGGTTATACATGTCGACTGCTTACATTCGGGAAATTGGATTCTCAATCTAATTTACATTATTGGGGTTAAACATCAACATCATTGTTTATTTAATAAATTTATTATGCATGGAATGCAATTTTATTAAGTTCTAATTTTTGTTTCAATTGTTTTATGTGGATTTAAAATGAATCCTTGATTTATGAAAGGATATTTGGGCAAGGGTTGGCCGAGCCAAATGGATTTGGAGGAGTGAATTTGAGATAAGGGGAAGTTCCCTTTTATAAGAGAGGTGAAGGGAACCTTAGAGAAAGATTGAAATATTATTTTATAATAAAATATCATTCAGATTTTAATTGATCCATAATGATTTATTTAGAGGCTAAGGTTCATATGGGTCAAAATCCACTCATACAATAGGTTTTAGACAGGTTTAGGTCATCATATTATCCTCATATTTTATATTTAACTCTTTGTTAAATGGTTTAACATTTACCAGGTCTCATTTAATTTTTATATTATATGGTTAATAAACATAATATAACAAACCAAGAGAACCCAAAGTGGATCATTATTAATATATATAACCTTATCTATGAAATTTGGCCAAACCATATATTTTTAGGAATAAAATATCAAATAATAATATAATATTTGTTTTAAAAACTCTTTTTTGTCGATTTTGACACTATTAATTCTTTTGTTTTGTTAAAGTCATAAAAGTATGATTACATCAAACAAAACACATTTAATCCACCCTAACATGTAATAATAACCAAGAAAATTATTTTAATTAATCAAAAGACTCAAAATAAAATTATTTGGATATTTATAATATCAATTATTTTATTTTTTACATTAATATAGAAATGACTACATCAACATTGTGTCATAAATAATTTTAATAATTTAATTTAAAAAAATAATAAATAAATTACCATTACGTATTAAGTCTTAATATAATTATAATGAATATTATTGTCAAATTTATCTTATGTATAACCCTATATTTAAAATGTTTTAGATTGGAAAACTTGAATTTAACACTTTTGAAACTTCATTAAATTATATAATAACAAAAGCCCTAATATAATAAAAGTTGGATATATAGGATAATATTTTATTCCTAAGATTTTTTTCAGTCAAATTACACATATAAAATAGAATTAGGACATGTGTTAGGGTAAATATAATATCATTTTTACCTTCAATTATCCTATTTACTTTTAACCGTGGTAAATAAAAGTCAAATGTTACTACTCAAAAAAAAAAAATTCATCTTATTAAACCACATTTTACTTTCTGATATCAACTATGTCTCTCAAATTTTTTAAATTCAACTCATAGAAGAGGAAAAATTATGTTTTATGCAAATTTGCAAATTCTCCTATGAGGCGGGTAAAAGACGGTAAAAAGTTAAATAAAATTTTATATATCTAAACATATTATTAAATGACTAAAATGAATTACAGTGAATATATATAGGTAATATTTATCTATTTTGACATAAAATAAACTTAAATAAAATGAATATTTATTTAAATAAAATTTAAGTTTTTAAAAATAATGTTGTGTTTTTCACTATTCATCAAAAAAGGGAAGTTTTCCTAAAAATACCAAAAAATCACTCTAAGCTAATTTCGATATTCCGAATTCCAAAATGAAAACCATTTAAAAAAATATATATAAAAAATTTCAAAAAGTGGGTATTACTATTTCTAATTGCTAGTTTGATTGGTTATGGTGTGTTAGAACTCAAAGTTGCGTACAACACACGCTATTGTATTATTCAAAAAGAAGCGTACCGTGGAAGGTTGTGGTTTTATATTCTTACATCATTCAAATAATTCAGTCCTCAAAATTTCTAGTATATCACTTTAAAAAAAGACCTAGGTGGTTCTTCATCATAAGTTCCTCAGGTTCCCACATCACCTCTTCTATCTTATGGTTTATCCATATTACTTCTACCAGGTGAGTCGTCCGGTTTCACAACACTTGTTCACTGGTATCCAAAATCCTTAGAGGTTCTTCACAATAAGACAAATCAGGTTCTAGTTCTATTTATTCATTGGTGAGTACATGCATTGGTTCAGGCATGTTTTTTTTTCTCAAAAGTGATACGTGGAACACATTATAAACATTGGAGAGAGTTCGCGACATTTCCAAACAATAAGCTACAACCCAAATTCATTCTAGAATTTTGAATGGTCCGATGTACTTGGGACTTAATTTACCCTTCTTACTAAGTCGTATAACTCCCATCCATGGATATACCTTCAAGAAAACATGACATTATACCTGAAATTCCAAACCCATCATTTAGTTATCAACATATATCTTCTGACGATTTTGAGTTTAATTGATGTAGGTTTGGATAACCTTCACATTTTCCATCGTTTCATCAACAAGTTCTGGGACTATGATTTTTCATTCAACAACATCATCCCTATAAGTTGGTGTGTGAAATCTCTTGCCATATAACCCTTCATATAGTGCCATTTGAAAACATAAATAGAGTCTATTTTTTTAGGAAAAATATTCAAGAGCTAAATAATTACCCCACATACAATTAATGTCATGTGAACATGATCTCAACATTTCTTCTAAGGATTGAATAGTCTATTTTGATTGTCCATCACATTGAGGGTGGTAGGCAGTGCCCAAATTAAGTTTAGTATCCAAATCCTTCTGAAGAATTTTCCAGAATCTTGATGTAAAATGAGGATCACGATAAAAAACAATAGATATGTTTACTCCATGAAAGTATACAACATCATTAATATATAGTCATGTTAAACATTCGAGTTTTAAATCTTCTCTTATAGCAAGAAATTGAGCTGACATTATAAGACAATCAACAATGACCCATATTGCATCGTTCTTTCTAAAAGTCCGTGGCAGACCCATGACAAAATCCTTTGTAATATCATCCCATTTCAACTCAGGTATGTGAATAATTTTCATGACACCTCAAGGATGTTGTCTTCCATCATTCACTTTTTGACAAACCATACATCTGGACACAAGATCAGAAATCTCATTCCTCGTGTTGTCCCACCAAAAAATTTCCTTTAATTATCTATTTATATTACATCTAGCAGGGTGTATAAAGGAATTAGAGCAATGATCATCATGAAACAATTCCATTTTTTGATCAGGTATATCAAGAACAAAAATTCTCTTTCAAAAATTCAAAACTCCATCTTCATATACGAAATCACCGAATCTCTCATCAATCACAGATGTAATAATCTTTTGAAACTCTTCATCATCGGTTTGTTAACTCTTTACCCTTTCTAGTAATGATGTTTTGGAAACCATTTGAAAAATAATTTATGTTTCACCTTCCATGGTTATATCCATGTCCAACTTTACTAGATCCTTGTATATAGGATCACTTCAAACTCAAATCTAGTTCAACACTCCAGGATCCTTTCTGCTCAAAGAATCTACCACCTTATTTACCTTCCCAGAGTGGTATTGTATTGTGTAATCATAATATTTGAGTAGTTCAATCCATCACCTTTTCCTCATGTTGAGTTCTTTTTGTAATAAAATATACATCAAACTCTTGTGATCTGTATAAATATCAAATTATAAACAATTGAGATAACGCCTCCATATCATCAGAACAAATATTGCAGCTGCTAACTCAAGATGGTGGGTGAGATATTTTTTCTCCTAAATTTTTATATGTCATAACGCATAGGCAATAACCCTATTATTCTCCATAAGGACACAACCAAGTCCTTTTATTGATGAATAACTATAAATAATAGCCACATCATTCCCCGATTGCAGATTCAAGATAAGAGCATTGATTGATATTCTATTCAATTGTTCAAAAATTTATTCACACTATTTTCTCAAAAAATTTAACCCCTATAAATGTGAACTTGGTTAATGGGTTAGCCAATAGGGAAAAATTCTGGACAAAGTGCCAATAATAACCTGCTAAACCAATAAAACTATGTTCCATAGTTATTCTTATCGGTGCACGCCATTATTGGATTTCCTTGGAATTTGACGGGTCAACATAGATTCCACCCTTAAGGAACATATGGCCAAGAAAATAAATCATTTGAAACCATAATTCACACTTGCTAAACTTCAAAAAAAATTCAGTCTTTCTATGTGCCTTTAGAATAATGTGCATGTGATTTTCATGATATTCCTAGATTTTTGTCTATACCAAGATATCATCAATAAATACCACTAAAATATAATCAAGATATTTTTTGAAATATCTGTTCATTAGATCCATGAAAACATAGAGTGCATTAGTGAGCACAAAATGCATTACTATAAACTCATAATTCATGTACCTAGTATGAAATGCCATCTTTAAAATGTATTACTTCTTCACACACAACTGATTATATCCAGATATAAGGTAAATCATTGATGAATATTGACCTCCATGAAGTTGGTTGAAATAATCATCAATGCGAGGTAGGGGATACATGTTATTTATTATTATATTATTGATCTCCCTATATTGAATGAAAAACCACATAGATCTATCTTTTTTCTTAACAAAACGAATAGGGGCTCCCCGTGTAGAAACACTATGGTGAATAAATCCTTTATTAATCAACTCCTCTAGTTGTTTTTATAGAACCACTAATTTCACCCTGTAAATTCTATAAGGGGTCTTCGATATGGGCCTTGAACTGGAAATTATATCAATGGAAAACTAAATTTCTTGTTCTGGACGGTGTCCAGGTAAATCCTCTGGAAACAAATCAACATATTCTTGCATAATAGGTACATCCACTATTTTAACATTCCATTACTCACCCATAGGTATTTCATTCTCTTCCTCTACAATAGATGAATTTATTAGAGCTACTGGGGGTGGATATAGATAAGAATCACATGGTGATATTTATTCTCAAAAGATAAGGTGTTCTTTATCATCATCATCATAAAAAATAACCTCTTTATTCTTAAAATAAAATTCCGCATCATTGTCTGAAATCCAATTTATAAAGAGGATTATTTCAAATTCAATCATTAGTAGGATGATGAGATCAGTCGATAAATAACATTTATATGCGTTAGTTGTAATTGATTCACAAAACTTTGTTGCAATGGTAATTTCCTGAAGAGTTTTAATTGATTACTGTCTTGATAAATAAAATTAGAAATGCCATGATTTTTAAGAAAATTTGAATGATTTGAAATAATGAGATGATCCTAAATCAAATAATTCATTTTCTAAACATGAAGAAACCATTAAATTACCTACCACCACATCTTTTGGAGATTAAAATTTTTCCGTAGTTATAGCATAAGCATTGCCCTGATCACTTTTCATTTTTTGAGGTATGTTTCCTTGGATCTTAGGGTATTCATTTTCAAATATTACTATTTATCTACAATTGTAGCATTCAACATTGAAAGACTCCTTCTTCCCATTATAGTCATGAGTGTGGTGGCCTTTTTTACCACACTTTTAAAAGACTCCCATTTTATTTAGGCCAGTACCAGGGTGTTTCTTCCCACATTTACTGGCAGATGTATATTCATCTTTTCTCTTATTCCCCTTAATTCCATTCCTAGAGTGTTCAGTAAATCTCTTCTTATCATTATTTTATTTAAAATATTAATGCATATAGAATTCCTTTTCTGTATTGATTGAACATTAGAAAATATCTTCATATGTTGAGAAGGATTGTGAGACTAATGCTCAATAGAGAAATGGTTTGAACCCATCAATGAATCGATATATCTTACTTCGTGGGTAACATATATAATCTAATTCTTGTATTGCTAACATTGTAATGTTATACTCGTATATTGCAACATTATCATCTTTCTCTTTCCTCAAACTCAGAAATTGACTTTCCATATCTACTCGATGGACATGAGGAAATTATTTTTATAAAAAAACTATTTAAACTCTCTCAATTCCATATTTTATATTTCATCATCTTCCTTTATGTTTTGAATAAATGGCCACCATTTATCAGCTTTTCTAGTGAGGCGATAAACTACAATTATAACTTTTGCCTTTGGCTACTCCCCAAAGCGTGAAATATTTTCTCAATGGATTTTATCTAGTTCTCCGCTACTATTGGATTTGTACTCCCATTGAATATTGGTGGTTGTTGTCTCATGATGCACTCCAACATTGATCCTCTGCGTTACGGATTAGGGTGCTCCATACGGGTTAGGTTATTATTCATAACCTGAGTGAGTCGTACTGGTATGGTGATAAGCTGATCAGAACAAGATGTATCACCATCTCCTCTATAATTATATTGAGTAGGAGGGAAATCCCTACAAGAAGTATGTGGTAAATACAGTTTCCATTTCTTCAATTGGGAGCCATTTCTAAAAAAATGGCATACACTAGATTAGTTTATGAATCACAATACATAATTCCAAACAAATAACATACTTAACATAAATTGAACTGTTTATGGATATAATACATGATCATATGTTTTTTTTCTTATAGGTGGTATATATTCAAAAATCATTCATAATGATTTTTTACGAAAATGTGGGTTATCATAATCATACCCCACGGGAGTGTCGTAACCAAGAGTGCAGCATGGGCCATTGTCATGTACCAGGATACCCCAGGTCAATCCCCAAACCCCTTCTCTGAGTTTTAACTCCCTGGTACATTCATTCCAGAGCCACCTCAACCTGCTCGTATCGATAAAGGGATCTATTGCTCAAAAAATACACAAAATACATACATTACCAAAATTCTAGGAAGCTCTTATATACAAATCATAAAATACTTTCTTAGGTTAAGGTTCTCAAATCCGAGTTTTTATAAATCTAGTTTCCATGGTTTTTACTAAACTTCCTCTAATACTAACTGCAACACCGTGACCTTTGTTACCCAAAGTCAGTGATATATTACATAACATTGGAATGGTCACAAAAGATCATGTATACGAAGACTAATTCGTTTAGTAGCATAAGAAGTACTGGATACATACATAAGTCTTACATTACATAATGTGTTATAAACAAGAACACCATTTTTTCCATTGGCTACATGAATATCCTTTAGACAATCACAGCAGGTCAGTCATAATAGACTTCTTCACAACATGGGAAAAATAAAACATTGAAAGGGTTGATCCTAGATGATCATTAAGGATAACAATATAGTGGATGTTTTCATAAATAAGAATAAACATTTAAGGAAATGAATAAAACTAAAACAAAAGCCATTTAAACATAACATTCAAAATAATGTTGCAAATATAAATCAAAATAATTCCATTTTCTTACTCACATTGTCATTATACTAGTATAATAATCACATGCAATATCAATATCAAATATCAAAATTATGGATTTCATAATTCAAGATTTCATAAACATGTAGTCAAGGCCTTGTTCGAAGAATAAAAATAATATTTTGTCAAATTCTTGTTCCAAGAAACTATTTTGTCTCAGGAGACATACCGATTATCAAGGATCTATAGTGGGCTTCACCTGTCACTTACTATGTCGAATGCATTCTTCATATGAAAAGGTTTAATCACAACATAAAAATTTGTCTTAAAACTAGCATATGAAATGTCAATACATTATCCGTAAACCATGAATGGTATACAAATAACACATCCACTGTCAAACATATCACAAAACCATCAATACAAAATGGAATATTTGTATCATAACAAATCAACTTCCAACAAGTTTAAAATCTATCAAAGGATGTTGACAAAGATGAAATGAAATATATTTGAAAGAAATACCTCTTTCTATTTTGAATCCAACTAAAAGCAACATAATTATAAAAGAAAAATTTTATTTTGGAAATATTATTATATTTTTTTAAGTGAATCTTTGACTATGTTATAGAGGAGGAATATAGTTACACCTGCCGTATAAGTTAAAAAACATTATTACCTTAAATCTGTTGAAAAGGACATAAAGTAAGTTGTTTCCAAAATGAAAGAAAGATTCATTTTAAAAAATATAAGGTAAAATAAAGGTATAAATGACATTAAACCATATTATACTAAATAGTAAAATTGTTTTTAAATACATTTTTTGGAAAACACGGATGTGGATGATAAAGTTGCCCCGATAGATAATTGCATACAAACAACCTCAAATAATTAATAGAATGTAGAATTAACCCCTACCTTGTAATTTTACTTGGATGAGGGTACATTAACCTCCTATATAATAGTTAAATCACTGTTATAAAATTGTACAAGAACCATATATAGAAATATGATATTATATATGATCTTCTAATATTTTTTGTTAATAATAGTTTAATATCATCTTCGTTTCAGGTGTTAACATATTCGTTTTATGTTATACACTTGGTTACATAAGTTATGTTTTTTATGGATAGTATATATTTGATTTATATCTAGAATGATATTAAATTTTTAAAAAATATTTTTAATCATAAAATGAAACTTATACTGGAATGGTTTCTATTGGGAAATGAATCTCATTGCATTAATGAAGACGAAAATCCGTACGTACGCACGAGCAAAAATTTCATTTTTTGATACTAAAATCATATGTAAATATTTGGTATATCATATATACATAATCATTAACATGTTTTATCTATTATTTACAGTAATTATACATCATTATTACACCCATCCAAATAATAATGTATTGAATTACAACTACACCATAATGTGGAGATGGTTAGTCGTACGTACGCACGTATGGTGAAATTTTATTCATAGAATGGACAGAATAAAGAATATGGTTCTGTCATTTTGAAAATTACATCAGAATATATAGAAGATACCAGAGTTATTATTTTAGAATGGAAAAAACACAGAAAGAGGAAGTGGAAGAAGAATATAACTTGAAAGAGGTGATGAACTATTTACGTTTTCTTCAGATAATTCTTTTTGAGTTGATCAAAATGAATAATTTGGATTTCATTATGATTAAACTAAGGCCTTTAGGTTCAATTAAGAGAACATGAGAGGATATTTTGGCATGGTTTGGCCTTGCCAAATGGATTTGGTGGAGAGAATTTGAGTGAAGGGGAATTACCCTTTTATAAGAGAGGTGGGGGCACCTTAATGAAAGAGTGAAATATTATTTTATAATAAACCCCTTTCCAATTTCTAATGGCTCAAAAATTATTTCATTCAAGGATAATGTTGGTATGTGTTTAAATACACTCAACAAATAGATTTTAGATAGGTTTATGTCTTCAAATTAACCATATCATTTAAATTTAACACTTTGTTAAAGAGTTTTACTTTTACCATATCTGTTTTTATTTTTATATTATATTTTTAATAAACATACAATAACTAGACAAGAGAACCCCATGTGGTTAATTATTAATATATATATAATTAACTATGTCATTTGGCTGAAACATTTATTTTTCATTATACTATATCAATTAATAATATAATATTTGTTTTAATAACTTTTTTATGTCAATTTTGATACTATTTGGTATTTTGTTTTTGTTAAAGTCATAACAACATGATTACTTAGAAATAATATAATTAATCCACCAAACATGCCATAATATCCTATAAAATTTTTGTAATTCCTATAAATTATCAAAATACATTTATTTGGATATTTAAAATATCAATTATTTTAATTTTTTATTAATAAGGTAATTACGGCATCATCATTGTGTCATAACTAAATTTAATGTATAAAAATTATAAATTAAATACCATTATGTTTGAAATCATTTTATATTACTAATTAATATTTATATTCAATTTAATATTAGGTGTAACCCTATACTAAAAATGTTTTAGTTATGAAAACATGAATTTAACAGTTTTAGCTCTTCTTTAAATCAAATAATAATAAATGTACTAATATAATAAAATTGGACCAAAGTAGATAATATTTTATTCTTAATGTTTATTTTGGTAGAATTTCACTAATCCAATAGAATTATGACATGTTTTAAGGTAATTATAATATCATTTTTACCTTTAATTACCACATTTACTTTTAATTGCGATAAATAAAAGTCAAAAGATAATATAAACCAAAAATTATTTTTATCTTATTGAACCACATTTACATAATAATTTCAACTGTGTCTCTCGGATGTTCTAAATTAAACTCCCAGAAGTTATAAAATTGTGTTTTATGCAACTTTGCAGATGGTCCTAGGAGTTAGGTAAAAGAGGGTAAAAAGTTCAATATATTTTTTTTATATCTAAACGTATTATTAAATTTCTACAAATAATTACATTTAACTTATATATGTATTTTTTATACATTTTGACCAAAAATTAATTTCAATAAAATAAATAATTATTTAAATAAAAAGTCGGTTTTTAAGAATAACGCATTGTTTTTGACTATTCATCAAAAAAACTAATGTTTTTAGAAAAATACAAAAAAATTAACCTTATGTTAATTTCGATATTCAAAATTCATCATATGGAGTCAATTTTGAAGAATAAAATTTATAAAATTTCAAAAATTGTGTATTACTATTCATAACAGCTAATGTGATTGGTTGTGGTGTGTTAGAACTCGAAGTTTTGTACAACACACACTATTGTATTATCCAAAGAGATGTGTACCATGGAATGTTTGGGTGTTACACCCATTGAAAAATTTGACATAAAAATATATTTAGTCATGATGATTAATGTTTAAATTAATTTTTAATCTTTCAAGGGGTTACAATTTGAATGTTACTCAGTAGGTAAGAATTTATTTTATAAGCTCATTTTGTTGGGAATTCTTTTATTTAAGATGAATATATTTTATAATATATACTTTATAAACTATTTATATAATCCAATAATATAGATATTTAGTTATGTTACATTTTTTAATAAAAAATTTAATCTCTTTAGAAATTTAATTAACAAATTAATTGATTAAAATAAAATGGGGACTTATTTGTATTTTTTTCTCGTATAGATTTTTCCTTGTCCAAATTGAGAAAAATTCTTTTATTTTTTTTATTTACTAAGAATATTTATCAACAAAAATATAATTTATTATTTAATTATTACGTTTAATGAAAGGAATAATACTACTTCATTCCATGGTTCATTATCAACAATCATTATAAAAATTGAAAAGAGTTTTTTTTAAATGATAACTGACTTAACCCCCCCCCCACAAAAAAAACTATTTTAAAATATTTTTAATTTATATAATATATCAATGGGTTTCAAAAAAATCATTTAAAATTATTTTTATTCGATTATATTTCTTCAATTTTATAAATGGTTCGTTTTACTAGAAAAAAATATTTCAGATAAATTGATAGACATATTTTCGACCTTCTTATTTTTTTGGTCACTACCAATATATTAAAGAATTAATGTTCTTGTGATCATATTTAATTTAAAATTATGTTTCAATTTAGTATGAATATTATATATATTTTTTATATCCTAATTTCATATAAAAGATTATAACTCTTTTATATATGATTTTTTAATATGAATGTTCTTTGATTACAAGGTGAAATGTTTTTATTTTCTATTTTTTACTCAATATATAAATGAAATGATAAGGAATAGTTTTAATTAATAAAATTGATCATCAATATATTATTAATTAAATTGAAATTATATAATGGGTGTGGAAATGAATTATATGGAACCTTGATGCATTAATAAACATGTTTGAAAAACTTATTAATTGGGTTTTTAGTGTATCCATAAAAACTGATTAAACTATGTTAGCACAATGAACTTAAAGTAAACATATAATGGTGCATGAAACAATTACATAAAACATAAAATTTTTTTTATTAAATAAGAATTTATTTATTATAATCAATGATATTTATGAATTGATATTATAATTTGATGATTTTTTCCTCAAATTGTTTATTGAATAGAATGTGTTTTATGCTATTTTCATTTCAATATTCCTTATGCTTTATTTACTTATTATAAATTCAATTGATTTTATCCCATAATTAGCGTTTCTAGAAAATCATTATTTTTTTCCTTTCCCATTTTATTTTTAAGTAATCATTGAATGTGTTCATGGATTTAAATTATTTACTTTCACAGCTTTTATATTTTATATCGAATAAACAATGTGATTCTTTTATATTTATAGTTATTTAAGACTAATAAAACAATAATTAAATTAGAATGAGATTCATTTTATATTATTACAGAGTACTAAATTATACAGTAGCTCATGTTTTCTGTAGTGAGGGACTTTACATACTGACTGAATGGCCTGAAGACCTTCTTTTTTTTCTGATAAACATTATTTCTAGGGATGAGGGGGAACCCTTAAAAGGCTAGTAAGATATGGAATTACATTTACTATAGGCTTGGAGATATTACATCACCCATAGATATTAAGGAAATCATACAGACTATGACCACTTGAAACTACTCCTCCCCAACATCTTGCATTGTGATCAGCTCTCTACCTTTGCATGACTGTTCGGCTAGCTTGTCTATGTACAGGGGTGAACGGGTGCGGTACCGATGGAAAATTCAATACCCTCTCAATCTTCCAATGTCTGTTTAGCCCTGCTATGGTAGATGTGCCCTGCTCTTTCCTCTTTTGATGTGGTTCCTTGTTGAATTTTTTTTTGCAACTGCTAATCAGGTGGCCCGGAGGACCTTGAGGTGGCCCGAAAGCCTTACTGACCCGAAGGACATGGGTGGCCCGTAAACCTTAAAAACTCTAAGCCCAAACCGGTGTCCTAAGGTGAATAGTTCATACAGCTACAGTACCGAACAGTAACATCTACAGCGCCTGCTACATTACTGCTACAGTACCTTCTATAGTAACTGCTACAGTACCCCCGAATGTATGCCTCCACGAGGTTTTAAACCTGGGTCTCGTGAGGGACATTAGATACATGCCATAAATTTTCATCCTACATAACATATTCATATAAAAGATTGATAAATAATGATATTAGAATATAAGTTTATTTCTTCGTGATTGATTTTATTCAAAATAAATATATCATTCATAGTAATAAATTTAAATTTCTTCTAATTCTATAACTGAATAATTTACCTACTTATAATATCATACACTATCAATATTGAATTTTTCATCACCAATTTATTAAGAATTACTTTTTAAAATATTTGATTCCATATGTTAATTGTTTGGGTTTTCCATATAATTTCAATTTGGAATTCCTAGCCCTAAAAATTTGTAAAAAAAATCCAGAAATTATAGAATTTTTATAAAGATATAAATATAGTATCAAGTTATTACATATAAATATATATATTATCATCTCAAAAATTTATATATTAAAAAAATCATTACACCATTCATGGAAATGGTAGGCCATAAGTATGTATGAATGTTGTTTTCATATTTAAATGGATGGGGAAAAATAAATGTTAATAGTAAATAACCATTAAATAAACATTGTTATATCATATATTTTATATATATTTATTAAATTATCTTATTATGATCCATGTAAAGAAGAAATAATAAATGATTCACATCTCTTTTTAGAGGTTCTGTTCCACACGTACACAAGAGAGATATTATAATTTTTTATGGGATTGAATTGTAAGAAATAAGATATAATATTACAATTAAATAATCATAACTATATCATAAATATCATATATAATAATATAAATAATCATAATTACAATCATTGAAATGTTGTTACGAAAAATGATTTTTATCGCTATGTGGATGTGGTAGTCCACACGTACAAGCGACTGATACTTTAACTTTACACATGATAGAAAAGAGGGTTAATAAAGGTGAATTCATAATCATAATAAATATTTAGTGTATTCCAGATACATAATTTAATAATTTATGAGGAATACAATATATTTACATGAGTCAAAAGAATAAATAAATTTACTGATGTTTTGTAAGATTGTTACCTCTTCTTTGGTAATCCTTTAGATACATTATTAATCACCTTTAGAATGGAATTTTATAAATACATTAACGATTATGACATTAATTGTTGAATTTATAATACATTTGGATATTTGTTAGTCATGATGCTTGTATAAATATATTTTAAGGAAGATATATGTGGGGGTTTAATTATATTATGGGGAGAAGACACACATGCAATTTGATATAATATAAAAATATAATAATTTAATACTCAATAAACATTCTATAATTCAGATAGATTTTAGAATGTTGGATATGATGAGGTATAAATATTAATATTAAATATAATTTAATCCATTTTAACTAGAAATAATATCCTTATCTTTTAGTTTAATGCACCATTATACATGTTACAAACGTAACTACAATGATAGGTTTTTTTGTTTTTACTATTAATTATCACAAAAAACTAATGTTTCATCAATAAAAAATTTTTAATGATGATTATAAAAATAGAATATATTTTATCAAATTCAATTAATAAAAATTTTATAATTTACATTATAATTAAACTAGTCAAACACAGAGAAGCCATTTTTTAGATAAAAATTATTTTATTTTGGGAAGAATATTTTTATAACAAACTCATATATAATATTTATTCTTATTACCATAATTATATAATTAATATTTTAATTTAAGAAGTATTAATTCAAAAAAGAATTTAATTATTTATTTATTAATATAAACATTTTATTAAAATAGGTTTTGTTATTTAGGAATATATTTTATTTATCTACCAAATTAATATAATACTATCAAAATGTCATTATTCATTTCTACTCTACGTATTTAATGTATATGTTTTAATTGTATACTATATTTTTGTTAATATAAAAATTGATTTTTTTAAATAATTATTTAAATTTAATTAAATTTTATATTAATATAAATATATCATAATATGTCAGAGTGTAACAAATGTCCACATATTTATGAAATTATTATTTTGGACATATTATAGATCATTTATATGACCCTTGGATTTAAATCAAATATAAATTATAGTTTTTTTTGTAAAACCATACTAATTATTTTATATATAGCATGGATAATTTATAATTTTAAAAACTCCCTCAAATATCAATGAATGTATCCACCTTTATATACCGATCCGAAAAGAAAAAAATCTCATTATAGTTGTTTATATGTCTATGGATGATCAAGGATGAATTACATTGTTATTTAACTAATTATTATAGTGTTTTGGGTATTAGTTTCTTTATCCCATTATACTATTGATACTCTCTCATAATTTTATTATATGAAGTACATCATGTTGTTTACTTCAAAATATATATCATCATGTTATCTGATAAGGATTTATCCTTGATATTTCTTGTCACACCCGTCGTCTCTAATTTTATTTATTTTATTGATTTTATTTGCGTCGGGTAGTTCGGGTCGAAACCTGACTTAAGATTTCGAGTTCTTTGTGTTTTGGTCTTGTTTGCGTCCAGCGCAATGTGACCGAAGCTGCGCGGCCTCACCTGGGTCGCCGAGCGGCCCCACCCGTTTCACCGCACGCCCTACTCGATGGCTAATTAATTAAATGAAATGGATCAGTATAATAAAACAATAATATTAAAGGTGTTAAGAATATAATTTGTCTTGTGTCGTTATTAATATTACTCTTAATAAAATAATAAATTACGGTCACCTCTTATTTTATTTGGCTTTAAAATATTTTGTCGAGATACGAGTTGAGTCAGTTCAATATTGGTTTTTGTTTTGTCAAAAAAAATGTGTCTTTGCAGCTTGGCAACGTCCGACGCTCGAGCAGAGCATGAATTGGAGATCGCGCGGCTTCGCCTGAGCCACCAGGAGGCCTGCCGATGTGAGCTAATCAAATAAAGCGAATTAATAATATTAATAATAATAATAATAATAATAATGATAATAAAACTAATAAGGTTTAATAGATTGTTTTAATGATAACAATACATATATTATAATTTGAGGTATTATTATTATTATTATTATAAATACTGAATTTATGTTTTACTTCCTTTTTATTATATTATATTATATTTTGTTTTAATTTCATTTTATTTTAGTTAATTATTTATTTATTTATTTTCTTTCTTTTTTTTCTTTTCTTTTTCTTCTCTTCTTTTTCTTTCCTCCCTCCCTCCGTTTTTTTTCTCTTTTCCTCTCAATCCCGTCGGTTTCCCTCCTACCCCCCTCGTCGCGCGGCTCACCCCTTCCCCATCCCTCTAACCCTAGCCGCCGGCTCCCCCACGGACCTCTCCCGCTCGCCCCGCCGCCGGCCTGCTCGCCGCCTCGGCCCTCTCTCGGCCAGCTCCCCGCCGCACGCTGTTCGCCACGCCCTCCCAGCAGCCTCGGCCCTCTCTCGGCCAGCTCCCCGCCGCACACTCTTCGCCACGCCCTCCCAGCAGACGCCGGACCCGCGTCGGACCAGCCACTCCCCTCCGCCCCTGCTGCGCCCTGCTGCATCCACACCAGACCCGCGCCCCCTCTTCTCCTCCTCTTCTGCTTCTGCTTCTCTTCTTCTTCTTCTCTCCTTCTTCTTCTTCTCTTCTTCCTCTTCTTTTTCTTTCTCCTTCCTCTGCTCCGCCAGGCAGGTTAGTTTTCCTTTTTATTTAATTTAATTTATTCTGTTATTCTATTATGTTTAATATGTTATTAACATTTTATTATAAAATTATAATTCGATGATTATTATTATTATTATGGCTTTGTTATTATTAATATGTTAATATTATTAGTATATCATTAATATAATTATGATTATATTATTATTATTATGTCAATAACAATATTATTATCATTATATTATTATTGTTTCTATTACTACATTATTACTATGTTATCGTTATTCATATTATTATTATCATGTTAATATTACTATGTTACTATTTTATTAATATTATTATGATTATGCTATTATTATTATTATTATTATGTTAACATCATTATTGAACCGGTATAACGGTCTGCTGTTTTAGGACCTGTTTGATAGCTCGATACGGTGCGATCGTTGCGCAACTGGAATCTTGCGTCGTGTCACTTTTCCGTTCCTATTTGAGGTAGGTGGTTCCATGTCATTACATCATGTAGATAATTTAATTTGTTTGTTTAGTTTAACTTAATATGTGCTATGGTTTAGTTGCAAAATACGAATTGTGTTTATAATGTTTTGGTAGAGCTGTAGAGGTTTTGCGAAAATGGATTTTTTTTTAAAAAAATGGTGTAACATGTGTGCGTGATGAATGTTGCACTTTTCTTAAGAAATTTTCATTTTTATTCCTTTTGATTCGGTTTTGGTAAATCCTAGAAATGTCTAATAATTGTTTATAGTGTGCCAAAGAGGTTTTGAAAGGGGTGACTTGTGAAATTGATTTTGCAATGGTTTCTTTTTCATGGAATATGTTTCATATGTTGAGAAATTGTTTATTTAAGTGGCGTTTTTAGTGCGAAACATGGTTGAAAGTTTTTTGAGGGCTGTTTGGCAGGTGCGAGAGGTGTTTTCATGTCACTTTAGGTGTTTGTATGTTTAAATAAATATTTTCAATGTATATGAATCACTTTTGGTGTGTTTTCCTTGTTGTGTACCTTTAAAGTTGAATATGCTTTTCACTTTTAAAGTGGTGTATTTTTATAAAAAGAGACATGTCGTGTGCGTGCGTCTTTGAAATAGTGCTTTGGTATGAAAATGTTGACTTTTGTGTGCAATATCTTGTTTGGTCTGCGAAATGAGAAATAAATATATTATGTGGATGTGAAACTTGTTTGAGCACAAGGGAAAACCCTGGGTATCTAGGTGGGCGGACTAGAACTAGTGCGCTAGTGAACCGGATGGGTGTCGTCCCTGTTTCACTTAGCTGTATTGACGATTGCAACACTAACAAAATATGATATCTGAGGGTCGTGGCCTTCTAAGCCACGTGTTCTGAGGGTCGTGGCCTTCTAAGCCACATTTTCTGAGGGTCGTGGCCTTCTAAGCCATGTTTCACCGAGACACGAGGTTCTACGGTCCCACTCGAGCTAGATGAACCTTAGGGGATTTACCCACAGTGCTCTACCATCAATGTCGTGGTGCCTTCCGTCGGTATATGGAGGACCACTTGGGTGTTAGCATGTGTGTGTGTGTGTGGGTGTGTGTGTGTGTGAGTACGTGTGTGTGTGTGAGTGTGTGTGTGTGTTCCCATAATGAACTTTTCTTATCCTCTTTAAAACTGTGTCTGTGAAACGAATTCTTATTAGTGTTTTTTTTCTTTAGATTTTATCTTGTAAATGTTTTCTTTAAAAGCATTTTTTTATAGTTTTGAATAAGCACTTTAAATTGTCTTTTGATGTTGTGGCATGGAACCATTTCTCGGTGGCATCCTACTGGGCTTTTAGCTCACACCCTGCATACACACTTGGGTGTATGTAGATTCTGTTTCTTCTGTATTCCAGGTTGTGACTTCGTGCTCAGGGATGGTGGCTCAGGTTACAGTTGGTCTTCTCATGCAGAATGGTGTTGATGTGGTCTCACTTCTGCCGAGAGGTTGAGTATGAGTTTTAGTTTCCGCTGTCGTCTTTTCTTTTTAGTTATTGTTTCGAGTTGTAGACCTTAAACTTGTCCATAGTTTAAAGGCACGTTTCGTTGTCTATTTCCTATTTTCAGTTTATTTACCTGGTTAGTTGTTTTTCTGTCTTTTATTTCGGGTAAAATCGTTCCCATGTGTTAGTTTTGATACCCGGGCACTTGTGCAAGCCCGTGGGGATCGGGAACGCCCTTCGGGCCATGTCGCGGACCGAGTCGGGCGCCGGGTCGGATGACGACCCGGCCTGGTTCGTGACAAAATGGTATCAGAGGGCAAGGTTTGCTCTCTTGGGTCGTTTTCTTTTGGGATAGAGTCACGATAGACATGAGTTAAGGTTGTTGGGACTCGACGTCCTTACTACGAGCAATGTGCCTGGCCAGCACACCTCGTGGCGGGACTCGAGTTACCAAAGTGTGTTGAGGTTTGTCTGAGTTTTTTTTTTCATTGCGGTTAATCTTGTCTATGGGAAATGGAAAAGGGGTAAGGTCAGTGGTCCTAGTGAGCTCGCAGGGTCTGGAAAGCCATGTGGAGCCGGGGGCGTTGTCCTAGAATACACATTGTGGCAGTGGCGTGACTGGCGTGTGGCCGCCAACCATACGTTCTGGCCACCCGCTGACACAAGTTTTCTCTTGCGTTGTTTCTCGACTCTTTTTTTGGGATTAGTGGAGATTTGGTTTTTGAGTAAAAATGTTTTGGTCTTGGAAAAATGTTTTCAAGTGAAGCGTTTTAAAGATGAAATGGTGTGTGAGGTTTGAAAAGTGTGGGATGAATGTTTTGGTTTTGAAAAGTTGAAAGGTTTGGTTTTGACACTTGGTGTTCTCGTGGGTAACCACATGCATGAGCGTATATGGGAAAAAAATGGTTAATGGCATGAGAGGATGAGTGCCTAGATGACATGTGTTGGGTTCCGGTGCGGCACGGGAACAGGCATGTGCGAGGCTCATGGGACGCCATTGGTGTTTGTGCAATCCACTGGGTTTACTTATTTTCAAAATGTTTTGTTAAAGGTAAGAAATTTGGTGTTTTAGTAAACAGTGTTTGTGTGGTGTGTCCTTGTGTTTTGAAAATGTCGGATGTGAGTTGTTTTGAGCCGAGGACATTTTCGGAATGGTTGTGGCCTGAGTTTGAATTCTTATTTGTAAGTTGGTATGCAAGCGTGTATCTAGTTAATTCTTTTGAAAAGTACCTCGGGGAGCCATTGCAGTGGTTTCCCTTGCACGTTTGGTGTTCTCTTGTGTTATGTATTGACCATCAGACCAGTTTGGTTGGGTCCATGGTTTTCTTTCTTGAATAGTGCACGCCCCCCGTAAAGCGTTAATATGCGGTTGAAGCATGGCCACAGGTAATCCGCTATTGGCCAGCCCTCCAGTTGATTAAAGCGAGGACTCTCCCTTTTGATTGATAGTGCTAAGTGTTTTCTTTTTTTTCGGTTAAGCGGATCCTCTCGTTGCGGGATGACATACATGAATAGCGTTGAAGGGGACCTTGGTCTCCTTGAGTTGTCTTAGCTGTCAGGTATGATGGTTGACATCGTTGTGTTTGAATGTTCCCCCTAGAAGCGGTGAAAGTAATTCCGGCGGGCAAGGGTGAAGGCGGTTCGGAATTTTCAGTGTTTACCAGTGTCTTGAAGGGCTTTGTAGTATTTACATCAGCTACAAGGGTCATGTTAGGTGAAGTCTTGCAGAGGAAGGTCCCTTTGGTAGTCAACGGTGGTTTGGAAGTGGTAGAGGAGACTCCAGTGGGAAAGAGGTGGAAGCGACCCTATGTCATCGGTGTAGCCTATCGTTCTAAATGACCTCTGGTCTTTGGTTTATTTCGTTTAAAGAAGGGTTCATGTTAGACTACTAGTTTGGCAGACCCAGTCATATGAGGCTGCTATGGTCGTTTGCAGGAATCATGTGTTGTTCAAGATGCAGTCTAAAGTCTTTCTCAAAGTATTGTTTCTCTTGACAGCAATGATTGTTCTCAGGGACGATTTGTGGTGTCATGTTCTCATTCAGGGTAACCAGGGATGATGCATGTGTATCATTTAAGCTCTCGTTCGGGTGAATGTTTAGTGTGAGAGTAATTGGATGTCATGACGTGTTGTGTCTGATGGTGTTTCCTCAGGTGCAGTATGATTGGGTGTGACACAAAAGGAGAAGCTCTGTTCGGGAGTCTTCCATGCCTGACTACGAGGCAGAAGATGGTTCAAACATCAGGGCTCCAGCCATAGGCCTCGGAGTGAAGCTGGTGCGTGGTCAGGATTCCCAGGATTGTATGAGACCCTAGTGTTGTCTCTGTCGTCGGTAATGAAGGTGAAGGCAATTTAAAGTTGTTTTCTGTGGTTCCAATCTGAACGACCCGATTGGGTGCGTGAGGCTCCATGTGGCTATAAGGGGGCACGATCGTCTCATTATATTATGGTCTTGAGAGTTGCGTTCCATCATAGGCAATCATTTTTAGTTGTCCCTATGGGATGTGTTGGGTAAGTTGGTATCAAATTGGAATGGAACTCATCTAGGGATGTGAAGATGTTGGTTCTTCTTGGGTCGTGGGTTGACGCCCGGTAGTTGGGCCCGACCCTTCCCGCCCCTTGTGGTGGGGTGCCTAGCCCCCGTCGAGAAATTTCTAAAGTTTTGTATCTTCTGTCAGTTCTAATGGTGGGGAGACCCATAGTGGGTCTCACACGAATGTCTCTAGAATGAATTAGTGTTGGACTTTTCTTTACTGGCGGGGAGTCTGCTCGAAGCTTTCCGTGCCAGTTTTCCAGTCTCGTTTCGAGTGTCAGTGACTTCCTAATGGTGGGGAGCCCCTCGGGCCTCCCCATGTTGATCTTTTGCTTCTGTTTTTAAATATGGTTTTGTGATAAGTGGTAAGAATGTTCTGTGGATGTGGGTTGACCTTATTTGTTCATTCTATCTAAATGGTGTGGTTCCGGTCTAATAGTGCTTGAGTTGTTTCGTCTTCTGAGGTTGGTTTCACTGGGTGCGAGAGATTCCTTCCTTGATCAGTAAACTGAAGGAGTTTTAGTTCTTTGGGGTGGGCGACACTTATCATAATGTCTTTTTATGCGTTTCTTGAGGTTGTCATTTGAGTCACTCTCTCCGAGCATGATGCTTTTGCCTCTCTTTGCTTGATGTTGTGGGGATCCCCTTTGAATCAAAAGGGAGTGTGTTTTTCTGCTCTGAGGTTTGGTTTTTAGTTGTGGCTTTCCGGGGACGGAAAGCTTTATGGTGGGGAGAATTGTCACACCCGTCGTCTCTAACTTTATTTATTTTATTGATTTTATTTGCGTCGGGTAGTTCGGGTCGAAACCTGACTTAAGATTTCGAGTTCTTTGTGTTTGGTCTTGTTTGCGTCCAGCGCAACGTGACCGAAGCTGCGCGGCCTCACCTGGGTCGCCGAGCGGCCCCGCCCGTTTCACCGCACGCCCTACTTGATGGCTAATTAATTAAATGAAATGGATCAGTATAATAAAACAATAATATTAAAGGTGTTAAGAATATAATTTGTCTTGTGTCGTTATTAATATTACTCTTAATAAAATAATAAATTACAGTCACCTCTTATTTTATTTGGCTTTAAAATATTTTTTCGGGATACGAGTTGAGTCAGTTCAATATTGGTTTTTGTTTTGTCAAACAAAATGGGTCTTTGCAGCTTGGCAACGTCCGACGCTCATGCAGAGCATGAATTGGAGATCGTGCGGCTTCACCTGAGCCACCGGGAGGCCTGCCGATGTGAGCTAATCAAATAAAGCGAATTAATAATAATAATAATAATAATAATAATAATGATGATAATAAAACTAATAAGGTTTAATAGATTGTTTTAATGATAACAATACATATATTATAATTTGAGGTATTGTTATTATTATTATTATAAATACTGAATTTATGTTTTACTTCCTTTTTATTATATTATATTATATTTTGTTTTAATTTCATTTTATTTTAGTTAATTATTTATTTATTTATTTTATTTCTTTTTTTTCTTTTCTTTTTCTTCTCTTCTTTTTCTTTCCTCCCTCCCTCTGTTTTTTTCTCTTTTCCTCTCAATTCCGTCGGTTTCCCTCCTACCCCCCTCGTCGCGCGGCTCACCCCTTCCCCCTCCCTCTAACCCTAGCCGCCGGCTCCCCCACGGACCTCTCCCGCTCGCCCCGCCGCCGGCCTGCTCGCCGCCTCGGCCCTCTCTCGGCCAGCTCCCCGCCGCACGCTGTTCGCCACGCCCTCCCAGCAGACGCCGGACCCGCGTCGGACCAGCCACTCCCCTCCGCCCCTGCTGCGCCCTGCTGCATCCACACCAGACCCGCGCCCCCTCTTCTCCTCCTCTTCTGCTTCTTCTTCTCTTCTTCTTCTTCTCTCCTTCTTCTTCTTCTCTTCTTCCTCTTCTTTTTCTTTCTCCTTCCTCTGCTCCGCCAGGAAGGTTAGTTTTCCTTTTTATTTATTTTAATTTATTCTGTTATTCTATTATGTTTAATATGTTATTAACATTTTATTATAAAATTAAAATTCGATGATTATTATTATTATTATGGCTTTGTTATTATTAATATGTTAATATTATTAGTATATCATTAATATAATTATGATTATATTATTATTATTATGTCAATAACAATATTATTATCATTATATTATTATTGTTTCTATTACTACATTATTACTATGTTATCGTTATTCGTATTATTATTATCATGTTAATATTACTATGTTACTATTTTATTAATATTATTATGATTATGCTATTATTATTATTATTATTATGTTAACATCATTATTGAACCGGTTTAACGGTCTGCTGTTTTAGGACCTGTTTGACAGCTCGATACGGTGCGATCGTTGCGCAACTGGAATCTTGCGCCGTGTCACTTTTCCGTTCCTATTTGAGGTAGGTGGTTCCATGTCATTACATCATGTAGATAATTTAATTTGTTTGTTTAGTTTAACTTAATATGTGCTATGGTTTAGTTTCAAAATACGAATTGTGTTTATAATGTTTTGGTAGAGCTGTAGAGGTTTTGTGAAAATGGATTTTTTTTAAAAAATGGTGTAACATGCGTGCGTGATGAATGTTGCACTTTTCTTTAGAAATTTTCATTTTTATTCCTTTTGATTCGGTTGTGGTAAATCCTAGAAATGACTAATAATTATTTACAGTGTTCCAAAGAGGTTTTGAAAGGGGTGACTTGTGATATTGATTTTGCAATGGTTTCTTTTTCAGGCAATATGTTTCATAAGTTGAGAAATTGTTTATTTAAGTGGCGTTTTTAGTGCGAAACATGGTTGAAATGTTTTTGAGGGCTGTTTGGCAGGTGCGAGAGGTGTTTTCATGTCACATTAGGTGTTTGTATGTTTAAATAGATATTTTCAAAGTATATGAATCACTTTTGGTGTGTTTTCCTTGTTGTGTACCTTTAAAGTTGAATATGCTTTTCACTTTTAAAGTGGTGTATTTTTATAAAAAGAGACATGTCGTGTGCGTGCGTCTTTGAAATAGTGCTTTGGTATGCAAATGTTGACTTTTGTGTGCAATATCTTGTTTGGTCTGCGAAATGAGAAATAAATATATTATGTGGATGTGAAACTTGTTTGAGCACAAGGGAAAACCCTGGGTATCTAGGTGGGCGGACTAGAACTAGTGCGCTAGTGAACCGGATGGGTGTCGTCCCTGTTTCACATAGCTGTATTGACGATTGAAACACTAACAAAATATGATATCTGAGGGTCGTGGCCTTCTAAGCCACATGTTCTGAGGTTCGTGGCCTTCTGAGCCACATTTTCTGAGGGTCGTGGCCTTCTAAGCCACGTTTCACCGAGACACGAGGTTCTAGGGTCCCACTCGAGCTAGATGAACCTTAGGGGATTTACCCACAGTGCTCTACCATCAATGTCGTGGTGCCTTCCGTCGGTATATGGAGGACCACTTGGGTGTTAGCATGTGTGTGTGTGTGTGTGTGTGTGTGTGTGTGTGTGTGTGAGTACGTGTGTGTGTGTGAGTGTGTGTGTGTGTGCCCATAATGAACTTTTCTTATCCTCATTAAAACTGTGTCTGTGAAACGAATTCTTTTTAGTGTTTTTTTCTTTAGATTTTATCTTGTAAATGTTTTCTTTAAAAGCATTTTTTTATAGTTTTGAATAAGCACTTTAAATTGTCTTTTGATGTTGTGGCATGGAACCATTTCTCGGTGGCATCCTACTGGGCTTTTAGCTCACACCCTGCATACACACTTGGGTGTATGTAGATTCTGTTTCTTCTGTATTCCAGGTTGCGACTTCGTTCTCAGGGATGGTGGCTCAGGTTACAGTTGGTCTTCTCATGCAGAATGGTGTTGATGTGGTCTCACTTCTACCGAGAGGTCGAGTATGAGTTTTAGTTTCCGCTGTCGTCTTTTCTTTTTAGTTATTGTTTCGAGTTGTAGACCTTAAACTTGTCCATAGTTTAAAGGCACGTTTCGTTGTCTATTTCCTATTTTCAGTTTATTTACCTAGTTAGTTGTTTTTCTGTCTTTTATTTCGGGTAAAATCGTTCCCATGTGTTAGTTTTGATACCCGGGCACTTGTGCAAGCCCGTGGGGATCGGGAACGCCCTTCGGGCCATGTCGCGGACCGGGTCGGGCGCCGGGTCGGATGACGACCCGTCCTGGTTCGTGACATTTCTAAACATCAGTATGCATCCAATGCGGAAAGTTAATGATGAACCATGTGCTTCATACAAAATAACAATACTTACTTCTAGAATAGGTGTAAAAAATATCCATGATCAAAATCTTATAACGATATCATTATCATTTTAAAAAATTCAAAATAATAATAATTATATATTCATATGTATCTATAGAGACAACAGATTTTATAAATGAATATCATTTCATTTTATATTATATTTGATATATTTCCTAAAAAATTTCCATGGTCTACAATAGATTACTTTTTTTTAGTCTGGAAATAAAATCTTCTTATTCCATGAAATATAATTATCATCACCCATTGTGATCTTCTCAATTGTGACTCCTCTTAAAAATATCCAACTTAATATTTTCTTCATTACTTAGGTATGGGAACACAATAAAGTATGAGATGATAATCTTCATTAGGATAATAATTGGATATATGAATCGATAATCATATGAAACCATAATACAATAATTTTTTTATGTGATCATGAACATAAATAACTACGTTTATAAACAACCTATCACATATCATAAAGATGATTGATGGAATAAAACATTATAACATTAGAAAATGAGGCCCATATGAGTAGGATGTAATCCTAAATAAATAATTAATAACAAGATAATTTCATAAATGTGTGAAACCATCATAAAATATAAATAATACATTTAATATTTCAATATGAACAACCAAAAACATCAACATAGTTAAACTAAACATGTCACGTGTTTCTTATTATAGATCTGGATGCTCCTTATTCCCATAGTTGATATAGCCCATCATCATGGTTCCTATTATTATATAATGATATATAAAGCTATACCCAATGCATTAGAGGGATATATTTGTCACACCCATATAACAATAAAGAATATAATAACGTGTTCCATAATATTATAAAATATTCATCATATCATCACATCATAGCTAATCTCAGGAAACTAGGTTTCATTAAAATTTATTCATATAAACATGTCATAAACTATAGAAAATAGGGTTTATAAATATTTCATCAGCAAAAACATTAACCATCTAGAAAATGGTTCATGATTGTATCAATCAATCTTATCCAAAATAATGAATTTGTAACATCGATAGATTTCATCTATGATGGAAAATGATTTTTAAATTTCACATATAACATTAATGGAGGAATATATAATTTATATATTGAAAAAAAATTATAAACATTAAATATTTTAAAAATCATTTTCATTAAATATTCTCTTATAATCATAAAACAAACCTTCAAAATTTATTTAAATAATTTCTTGAGGAAAATTTATATTCCATTTTTAATATCATTTTTTAAAATAAAAAAAATTCATAAAAATTTTATGTTAAACTTATATTTGAGAATAAAATTTTAATATTATAAATGAATCTGTAAAAATAATTATTCCCCAATGAAAGAAAACATAGACAACATCATGAAAATTAAAACAATGATTCATTTAACATTTTCATTAAATATAAATGATCATTTTTTAAGAAATGACATGATGATTCATTTCAAAAAAATTATAATAATTTTCAAAAATAAAGTGAACATGTATTTAATAATCCATTTTAATGTTTTAAACCAATTTTTATTACATTTTTTGGAAGACATATTTTTGATGAAACTATATTTTATGATTAAGTGATAAATAAATATTTACTTCATTAAAAACCAATTTTATTAAATTATTGAGTACACAAAGAAAGGGAAATGAAGTTAATCCATGTATTCAAAATACATAACTATATGTTAATAAATATGATGAGTTTATTGATATATGGATCATAATGGTTAATCATCAAAAGAAAAAACAAAAAATATCCCAAAAAATAAATGAGATTGTATTAAAAATCCTTACCACATTGGTAACTTCTGTAATGTAAAACATATGAAATAGAGTTCTATAAATGAATTTTCGAATACCAATATTTTTATGAGAAATGTAGTAACTCATTATATTTTTCACGTATTCCTAATCATCACATATAATCAAGATTTTATAGGTATTTTTTTGGGTTTCTTTTAGTGAGACATAATGATGTTTTGAATGTTCTAGGCTAGTGCATAGTTGGTGCTCGGTTTTCCCAAACTATGAAAACTAAGGCATTGGTGTTTTTCATGTTTGACGCATGATTTTAAAACACATTATACATATTTTAAGAACATGTGAAACCCATTTAAATGGGTACATGGCTACATTATATGGTTTAGTCTAACCATGCTTATATTCCTAAGAAACCATACAGATGTGATTTTTTTAATCCAAATATAATTTTCAAAAATAATAAACCCTCCTTTTTAAAAAAATTATTGGCTGGTGCAACCCCAAAACTGATTTATCCCACCTTGTGGCTCTCCTGAGTAGTTTTTCGAATCTATTAACTCTCCAAAAGGTCGATTGAATATTGAGTAATTCCATTAAAAATTATCCCACTTATTTACCTCTTCTTAATATCAATATACAACAATATCATATTTTCTATGTAGGTTTTTATGGATTACCCTGTTAGTTAGATGATCTAATCCCATCTATTTTGGATCTAAAACCATGGTTTGATCCAATTTGTTTTGTTAATATCATTTTTTTTAAAATAAAAATTCATATTTGTTTATTTGTGATCCAATGATCTATGATTGGTGGTTCTGTTGTGATACCCAAAATTTATTAACCCTAAATTTTTTATTTAAATTAAATCACTGATTCAAATTAAATTAATAATTTAAAATAAAGTAAATTTAATTATTTGATTAAACCCCAATTCTAAAGAGTTTTGGTTTATGGAAATTTTATTTGGAAAGAAATTGTGAGAAATAATATATTCTATTGAATTGGGATGTGTTTGTGAAAGTGATTTTATTCAGTGGAAATTAAATTATAGAATTAAAATTTATGAAATTGATGGGAATTTTTTGAAATTAAATTTTTTTATAATAGGGATTGTTAATTTTGAAATCGAACATTGAATTTATTTCAAATTCTTATAGCATAAAATTGGATTAAATTGTTCTGATCACAACCCATTGGGTTTTTATGGAAAAATAAATATTTTGATTATAAACGCATTTTTTTAAATGGAGAATTGTAATTTTTGGAAGGGGAGACTGAGATGAATTTTATTTTCAACTATTTTTAAAATAATTTTCTCATCATTGATTTATAATAGAGCACATGATGGTCTATGTAGTTAGTGACTTATTACAGGAAAGAACACTAGAATTTGAATTCCCTACCAATGGATTGATATTTTACAGCACTAACATAAACATTTTTAGCACATTGAATTATTTATTATGATGCTTATGAGTCCACGCATCCCCATATAGAAGGACGTGTTTACATATTACGGTTATTATCACATAATTGTGTTACGATCCCATAACATGGAACTATTATACCATTTGAAAGAGGATCATGTTTCTCACCTCTTTGTATTTGAGATATAAATGTATTCCAAAGTATTAAAACTGTTTTACATGCCTTCTTTATTTATAAAAATTATTTTATATAAAATATTTATTTAATAAATTGTTTTATAATCATTTCCCTCATTTGAAATGAAAATAATGAATTGTATTCCTTATTTTTTTGAAATTAAAATCATTTTTATTTAATATTAAAAACCCTATTTATTTAATTAAATATTGTAAATTATTATTGATTCCTTAGTGAGATGATAATATGATTTTATCCCACACCCTACCAGTGAATGTGGACGTTTGTAGATTATCTCGTTCTAGGTTTGGGTACGGGTATATCACCACATGGATGTGGTTATTTCTATGCATCTATGAACTTGGTGAGTTTCATCTACTGGGATATAGACATTTTTTCCAAATTTTTCTACTACATCCCTGTACTACTTTATGCTTTTTAGTCATTTTTTACTTCTGGTACACTTCATACTATGTATCTTATCTTGTATTCATACCATCTCACTATCTTATTCTCTACTGTTTGATATAAAATTATTCCAACATTAATTTATTATGATTCTAGGTGTAGTTCTTCAACCCATGGGGATCAGGAATTCACATAGGTATATGTCAGTGTCGCCGTGGTTATAGGGTTACCAAGGTATCTGAGATGGTTCATGAAAAGGTAATATTAGCGCTCAAGGTATAGCTTCTTGTATTAATGTCATTATGTATAGTGTAATCTTATCAAGACATAGGAGGTTGATTTAATTGAGTGCATGTCTATATCTCACTATAATGATCGTTATGTCTCTAGGGGTTGTTTGGGGAATTTTTCTAGTATATGATTTCAAGTATTTTTTCTACATTTTACTTGGATATATTGAAATCCAAATATTAGATGCTTTATCTTTTGGGATTAATCTCCCTCGTATCTCTGTTTAATAATGAATATGATGTCTTGTCGTCTACTAATGTTGTGTAGAGTTATGATTCAATGAAGATGTTCTAATGAAGTCTAATAAAAATCCATCATTGAATCATATTGATAAAATCTTCTCATGGACAAAAATATATTTTATGTGATTTTGAAAATTATCCAAGATTTACGAATAGAACCACCTCTAGATCCAATTTAGGCTCCATCATTGGATCCTCATAGATGTGATCACAAGATTAGTTCTCCGTAGTTACTTCACCACAATACAACAATATTATATTCTCAAATTATCCTCAAGAGTCTAGATAAGGATCAACGGGATGGAATGTTTTTGGGGTTTTCGGAGGCACCTAGCGAAATAAATGTGAATTTTGACCGCTTCCTACTGGAATAACTGGGATGGTGGTGTCGGGATATAATCGTGATGGTGAAGAAACAAGAGGTCCTAGAGTGGAATGACATAAATGACCTATTTATCTAAACATTATATACATAGTCGATGGTGTTGTCTATGGACACAAATCTTTTCATTGTTGAGTAGGCTAATAGGACCGTGACAAAGTATAAAAATTGTTTTTATACGCTTGTACAATTTTCACCTGATATAGTCTAAAATAATGGATGGAGGCTCTATGGTTCATCTTTTTTTACTTCGACATGATAATTTCTCCATATTTCTTGTTGATTCTAGATTTTTATAATACTATACCGGATAGTGTGGTGATAGTAGAAATGGGTTTGATAGGAAGATCCGTGATTTTAGGAGTTTCGTTCTCTCATAGTGGAAGTTCATGTTCCTTCATAGAAAAGGGAAAACATGATCATTAACAAGGTTGTTCTCAATAGAAGTGTCTTTATAGACCTCATTCAGTGCCTAGAAGAGGCCCTTTTATTTGTTACAAGTGTTTTATGATAGTGTATTGTAAGACGGTTTGTACGAATCAACCAAAGGAATGTGTTTCTTATAGAGAATCATGTCACTTGTAGAATTACTTCCATGATTATTCAACTCAGTGTAGTGGTATTGGATCATCAGCTCCTTCAAAAATAGTGGAAAAATCAAATTCTTCACTTATTAAATGGTTCTAAACACATGCATCCTGAATGATGATTCTCCACGCTATGGAAGTGACTCTAGGGAAAGTGGATATAGTTCTAGTGATCATGAGAGGTACCATTACTGCACCTTATTATTTAGTTACATCACTATTTGTACTAGTGATTCTCATTAATTTATTTCAACACATAATTTTAATCATTTGTAGTTTCTAACATAGCATTTACTACACCCCTTTGTAAGAAGAAGGAACAGGTTCTCTGTAGTACTGCTTGTGTGTTTTCACTTTTAGATGTTGATATTTCATTGATTTTAAGGTTTCTCAACATGAATCATCTTAATATAATTTTTGGGATGGAATGGAACATTTAAAATAATTCAAGGATTGATTTTTATCTTTTACAGTTCTCCTTCACTACACCAAATGGTGTGTGATGAATATTTAAATGATAATTTGACCGAAGGACAAATATATGGGGTACCTTAAAATCTACCGTTAGATAATGTGACATGTATTTTTTCCCCTTCACATATAGAGAGAGAGACTTTGAGTGGTTATCTCTATCTAGTTTCCATAAATTTTCCCATTTTTTTCTTTCAAACTTCTTTAGTTTTCGACTCGTATAAGAAGTATAGTTTCTTATTGATTCAGGGAATGGTACAAAACCTGTTCTTATTCCATCTTATCATACAGAACTAACTGATTGCAATAATTTAAGTCTCATTTTTAATGATCTTATAGACAATGGATTAATATGACTAAGTGTGTCACCTTTTGTGTCCCCAATTATCTTTACTAAGAAAGTTGATGGTTCACTCTCCCTTTTCAATGATTATAAAATACTCAATTTAGTAACAATAAAAAAAATCTATTTTTCCACATATAGATGATCTATTTGACCCGCTAAAAGGGTAATAGTTGTTCATGAATATTGAACTTCAATCTGGTTTCCATCAAATTAAGTTAAAATAATATAACATTCAAAAATATTATTTTTGGAGCACGAGTGGCCACTATCAGTACTGTATCATGCCCTTTGACTAACATTTTCTCTTGTAGTATTTATTTATTTAATGAAAAATATTTTCAATGAGTATCCTTATACCATAGTTGTTTTCTTTGAGATGGCATCCTCATTTACCCTTCCTCTGAGGAGGATCCTGTGAATCATCTAAGAGGATTACTATGTTTATTGATAAATCACTGAATTTAGCCCAATATTTTGAAATTTGATTCCATGATCTGGGAAGCGAGTAACATAGGGTACATAGTTTCATAAAATGGTATTTCAATTGTTCTCCAAAAGGTGAAGTGTGTTATGACTTGTGAACAACCCTAAATTTTTTTCGATATTCAATGCTTCCGAAGATCATCTAGATATTTTCTCTAGTACATCCCGGACTTATCCATGTTAGCTTCTTTTATTACTACACTAACATGGAAGGGGGTAATTTTATCACGGGATGAGTAATGTTAGAGTTCTTTTTTGAGAAGCAATGTATTTCTACTACCACTACGGTGTTGTCTCTTATAGAGGCCAATCAGAGCTATGTGTTCTATTGTGATGAATCATGTCAGTGTTTTAGTTTTATTCATATTCAATGACATCATGCCATTTCTTGTGGATCTTGTTAGTTTAAGACACAGGATAAGGGTTTTATAACCCATGGACACAAACATGAATCTATAATGCAAAAAGTTATGATTTTCCAATATTAACATTTTATAGAAAGGTTTACCATGTACCCATAACACAATAGATTGAGTTATGTCTTCTCTAAAAAATATTTTAGTCTCCACTAGATGAATTTGTTGGAATACTTGTACTCATTGGATATCAACATTTCCAATTCCCTGGGGAATAAGAAATTCATTATATATGCTTTGAACAAGACACTTCTGACCAAGGCATCGGGGGTATTATCAAAATGGTCGAACTTGATGGTTCTATTTATAAAGTGTAATAATGGAGTCTTGGAATCTGCGGCCTTGATTTATTTATCCAGTGTTCATTTGAAATCTGATCTTCTCAAAATAATTCTTTAGGAATACTCGATAGATGATGAGTTTTGGTTGAATTAGAAATCATCTTAACGTTAGGGATAACCATCTTATTTATTTGTTCTCCACATGTTAATTATATACCATCATAGTTGATTTTTGTTCCATAAGTGGTAAGGAATTATGTAATGGTGTATATCTATATTTCCAAGTTTTTAGTTCACCTAAGATCCATGAAGATGTTTTATGAAATGGGGTGGAAATTCGGGAGGCTAGGTATGAGTCGAGGAATTGTTGAGTATGTGTCTTAGTGTTATACATACCAATATGTTAGTGTCGAGCACTAAAATTAATTTATTTTGTTCATCCACTTCCATTCCAAACATGGTAGTGGGATCTGATATCTATGGAATTATATGTTTATTTACTAACAACCCTAAAATAGAATAATATGATATGTATTGAGATCAAAAGGATGACTAAATCGATACACTTTATACCCATTCCCAATGAAAATAAATTTTAGGAGTTTGAAAAAATAATATTTGGAAGACATAGTTGGTTCTCATTGATATCAATATTATATTTTCTCATATAGGGATCGTTGGTTCAGTTATAGATTTTGTAATGGCTTTCAAGATACGTTGGGATCTTAGTTTTATTTGAGCATGGAATGCCATCTACTGTTGGATGGCTATAGAGAAAGATCTGTATATGATTCCAGATGATATTTCTTTTCTATCTATTCTCAATCTTAATGGGGACTGGTATAATCATTTGGAACTGGTTGAGTTTTCTTATATGAATAGTTAGCATTCAATTATCAGAATGACTCTTTTTTAGGACTTTTATGGATGACCTTATAGATCTCCATTGTGTTGGTTGATGATTAGTGAATGTTCTTTGAATGGACTGATCTTTGTCCAAGAGAAAATTGTAAATTTGTAGTTGATTCATCAAAGGATGATGATGTCATATATTTGGTAGAACTATTAAATTGATCATCATCATAAAAATTTTTAATTATCAATTGGTGACCAATTATTATTGAAATATTCATCTTGGATGGGTCATAGAAAAAATGGGAGGAAAGGGAAGCGTACACCTAAGGTTTCGGGACATTTCAAGTTTATTGAGTGGGTGGGGAAATATTCATATTATTTATATCATCCACTATAGATGACATCAGTATATAATGTGTTTTTATTATCCTAGATTCAAATGTATATATATGATAAAACTCAATTTTTGAGATGGAGTGATCATGAGGTAAAACATGATTTATCTATGATTGAATTGCCAGTTAGGGTGGTCGATTCTGAAATGAAGGAAATATTTTGGATGATGATTCCATTGGTTCATGTGGAAATGGATGCTTGGATCATATTCTCATGAAATGTGGGAGAGGGAGGTAATGATGAAGGAACAATGGCCTCATATTTTTTCATGGAAGCTTAGGAGTATGATTTTCGAGGATAGGAATATCTTATGGTGGTGAGGTTGTACCAACCTATTACTCATTTTAGTTATTTATAAACCCCTATATTAATCATTCACTAGTTGGTTTTTTGGGGTTTCTTCTGTCCAAACATTGTTTTATTTTGAATGGTCTAGGAAAATACGATTTAACAAATTGTACAACCACATTAGGGAATCAATGAAACCCATTTAAAGGGGTGCACTACTAGGGTACATGGATGGGTTTAAATATGTATATATTTCATGGAAACCATGTGTATGGGATTTCTGAAACCAAATATAAATTTTAATAATCTTGAACCCTCTTTTTTAGACATCTGATGGTTTGGTACGACCCCAATCCAACTTGTCCCAGCTTGAATGCTCCAAATAGCACCTTTTGGACCCTTTGAACACTCCCAAAATCAGATTGAATCCTGAGCAACTCTATTTGACCTTCTATGATTAATTTTCCTCTAATCTATATATATCTCTCACTCTCTCAACATTACTCTCTTGGGTTTTATTAATATCCATGTTGTTTGGTGGATCTAATCCCCTCTATTTTAGACCTTACACCTCAGTTTGATCTATGTATTCAGTTATAGACGTTCATCAATAGAAAATATTGATTAGGATTTAATGAATCAAGATCTAGTTATCTTAGGTAGATGGTTATATTTTAATGGAAAATTTTTATTAACCCTAAATTTATTGATTTAAATTCAAGAGGTGATTCAAATTCAATTGTTATTATAAATGAAATATCATTCAACTGTTTGTTTAAAAACCTAACTCAAATGAAATGGGGTTTTTTTTAAAAAAATTTGAATTAAATTTTGGGAAAACCCTAATTCCATTGAATTGGGGAGTGTTTCTGAAGTTGATTAAATATAGTGGACATTCAATTCATGAATTTAGATTTTTTAAATTGACATTATTTTTTTGAAATGAAATTTTAAAATTTTATTATGAATATGAATTTTCAAATATAATATTTAATTGAATAAAAAATATTTATCAAGAAAAATTTCTTATATTATTTTTATTAAAACCCATTGATGATAATTTGTTAAAATGAATTTTTAAATTTAAGAATCATTTTGGGTTTTAAAATTAAAATTTTTATTTTTGAGATGGATAATTAGAAGATTTATATTTCAAAATGTTTTTAAAATAAATTTCTCATCATTGATTTTTACTATATTACAAGAACTCCTAGGATATTATTGAGTTATTAGAGAAAACATGGAAGCACAGTGATTCTCTTGAACTCGATTTATGTTTTAAAATTATTATATTATATAATTTAAAACATTAAATTCCCTAGTAGGTTGTCAATGAGTCATATCATACCTAGGTTGAGGGATGTGTGTACACACAATTGTTATTACCACATGAGTGTGAGAGAATCTCATAACCTAGAACTGTCATACTTTTTAGCAGATAAAAATGTTTATATCTTTTATTATTTAATATATAAATGCATTCCAATGTATATAAGATTATTTACATGCTTAATGATTTTAATAATTTTTTTTGTCTAAAAAATCTTATTAGACATTCTTTTATAATTATATTCCTCTTTTGGAATTTAAAGCATGAATGTTTTATATTGTGATTTTCAAATGCCAAACCTATTTATTAATAATTTAATGGTCACTTTGGTTTTTTAAATATTGGAACCTTTTTTAGAATCATTGGGGTGAACATAATAGGCTTTCATCTCACACCCAACATGCGCCTTTGAGAATTTGTAGATTATATCCTTCTAGGTTTGAGTATGTGTAAATATATACATAGATTCGGTTCTATATATTGATCAGTGGACAAGGTGAGTTTCATCCAGCGTGAATTTAGATATTTCCTATATTTTTCTAGTAAATATTTGTATTATGTTGTGTTGTTGATACATTTTTTACTTCTGCGATACTTCTCCCTATGGATATTCATTTTTATTATTATTTTCTTATTATATCCTTCCATAATGATTGTGTCAAAAAATTTCCCGCTTTCATTTTGTATTATTCCTTGTGCTAGTCACAAACATGTAGGGATTGGGAATTTCCTATTCGAAATGTCTGTGTAATCTTGATTATTAAATTACCATGGTATCAAGACTGTTTTATGACATAAATAATCATAAAATATATTTATGGGTAGTATTTTTATCACATTAGAGAAACGCGTGTTGAATATGACATGTGTTTCATATATATTAAAAGTGACGTTTTAATCCCTTAGCATAAGTGTCGAATTCAAAAATAAAAATTAAAACCTCTTATATAATAAATATATATTTATTAAAAATATATTAAATAACAATAATTATATGTATCAAATAATATATTATGCACTAATTACCTTCTATTACATGTTTATTAAAAATTCGATGTTAAATTTATGTTCCACTAAAAACATTATAATTTTTCATGTTTGACTTGGTTTGTTATTTTATTTATTATTTCTTTGATAATGGTAAAATTATCTCAAAATTTTTAACCATGAAAAAATTATCATATATATATTTATATATATTATATATGATTTTGGAAAATTTCATAAATGACAGAGTTATAAAATCAAATATATTATTCAAGGAGATAGTCAGCCATAGGTATAATTAAACATTTCACAATTTCTCTCATTAGATTTTAAATAGTAATGGTAAATAATATATTACATTTAATGAATAATTTATTCCATATATGTACCTTATTTTCAATGAATTCATCTTTACCACATTCCATGTGTATCGCGAATGAATCACATCGCTTTGTGAGATGGTAGTATGACACACATTAGAATGCCGTTATCATATTACCATGGAATGGAATGTAAGAAGTAATATGTGATCCCATGATTATATAATCACAATAATTTCATAAATATCATTTATAAACTAAAAATTCATCATTATAACTAGATATAAAATATTGTTGTGGAAAGTGAATTGCATCAGTTCATGATGTGGTAGCATATAGTAGCCACGAATAATGATTTCATAAAACATTTAATTGATAAGGATATGTATATAATTCGTTCATAGAACATACCAAATTATTAGTATGTTTAATAAAAAAATGTTTATTATATAATCATTGTTCAAGAATAATTGAATGAGGTGGAAGAAAAAATAAAATAAAATTCTTTATTAGGGACATTATATCTTCCTTGGACAAATTACATTGGTTTGCAATATAATGATTTACAGGTGTTGGTTTTTGAACAATATAAATATTCTTGATGTGATAAGTGAATTGGTGAACTGATTTCGATAGTTATCAGCTAAGACAATCAGTTTTGGATTTGTGAAGTGGATTTGAGATGGGGTGCTCTTTAATAAGTGTGGTAAGTGTTACACATTTAATTTCTGAAATGAAAAAGGTTTACACAAATTTTTCACATGAAAAAGAATAAAAAAATTCTAATTATTTAATTTTTTATATATAACGTCTAAATAGGGCCATAAAATGGGTGTTGTAAATGTTGGGGGTCATTTATAACATTTTGTTTGTAGTTTAGCCTCCGGTAATCCCAATTTTACCTTAACAATGTTAAATAATGATTATTTTTTTTAATATTCATAATGGTAAAACATTCATTTTAACATATTAAATAATATAAAAAATGTATATTTAAAATATGTAATCCATTTTTACATATTAATCTCATATAATAATAATAATTATATTTTAAATAAATCTTCTAGTCGTTAGGAGAGAGTTTTTAATGAAATACGTTTCATAAGTAGAAAATGTATTAAAAAATTAATTATAATGTTGATTGAAACGATATAAAGTGGATTTATAGATATATTATTGAAATACATTTAATTTTGACCCCTTTTACAAACAATTATTATGTTTTTAAATGTTTAAATAGATATGGAAATTATTAATAAAACATTGTATTTTCACTATTCATTAAAAATTTATTTGTTATAAAAATTCTCAAAATTTAACACTAAGATTGATATGAAATGTAGATTTAAAAAATAAATTATAGTTTTTAATTTAAATAATCATAATGTGGGAAAATACATTATAATAAAATTGGAGTATAAATTGTCACGAAACCAGTTTTTTGATAAAATTTAGTTCTAAAATAAAAATTTCACTTATTCTTATCACTTGTTTGAAAAAATATATATTAATTTTTAAATTTTCATGAAATATGTATATAAAAATTTCATTAAAATAATTCCCAAAAAGTTTTTTAATTTATTGTGGGAAAATATAAATTTGTAAATCATGTAAGATCATAATTTATTTAATCTTATTCATACCCTATATTCTATTTGTTAAGAGATGACAATTATATTAAATAATAGTATTTTAATATCATGAAAAATATTGTTTAAGCTCATTGATGCTTATAACATAAGATAAAATCAGTGTATATTATAATTAAAGTTATTCTAGATGTTTCATGTAATGAAAAACATAAAAAATTGTAAATTTATTTGAAAAATATATTTCTCAATGTCAGGGTTTATTACATTATCCCCCCTTAAAATTTATTTCCCCCTCACAATTCATCACTTTTATACTAACAACTGAGGATACGTTTTCCGCATTACATCCTCCAGTTCCCATGTAACTAATCAAGATGATTTTTAACTGAAAATCTTGACCATGAATGTGAAATTTTTTTATTATATTCTCTGTTTGATTCATACTCTCTATTGGTTATTTCAAAAAAATAAATATCAAGCCCCAAATTTATAACCTCTATCTTTAGTACATGTGATGTATCAGGTACGTACATACATTGAAGAAATACAAGGAACACATGTTGAACCAGAGTGAGGTTCAGTGGATGTTATAATGAATAGCCTACCATCCAGATATGATCAAATATTTCAAATAGAGTGATATTCTGACCAATTTTATCTCTTTTCTTTTGGATCCACAATTTAGTCATTTGATTGTGCTTCTATAACATTCCAATTCATTTCTTACACAATGAAATTAAGATGAATCATTTTATGCCTAAAGAAATGACATACCAAAATACGTATAATATAATGATATGAAATTCCTTTGATATCAATATATGACAATATGTAATGAATTGGTTAACAACTATTGATAAATCCTCACATGGTGATATAATATATTAAATATTGAAATCTAATTCAAAATTTTTCATGTACTATTTTATTAATAGTTAAAAAGATGACCCTAAGAAAAATAAAATACTCCATGACTTTATAAATAAAGCGGCCAAATAACCAAAATGAACTTATCATTAATCCCCAAAATAGAATGATTTATATCTTAATTATCATATACCCAATATGTGAATACATTCATCCTGTATTTTCATAAAACATGGTAATTTTATGACATAACATAAAGAAATATTCAAAAAATACATGCTTCATTATTATTTAAACAAAAAATTGAATTTCGGATATATTCAATATAATAAAAAAAATTTAATCCCCATAAATAAAAAAAACACTTGTGTAATGAATTATTAATCTTTTTAGAGGAATAATAACTATCTAAATTAATTTCTTCTTTTGCCATATTTATTTATCTCAACATCATTCAGTCATCCTCATGAATATATTATGGTATATCTTTAATAAAAAAATTATTTTTAATAAAATATCACATTAACATTAAATAACATACCAACGACATTAATATCATTCATCATATTCTATCATATAAATAATAAAATATATATAATTAAAAATTCTTATATATTTCATAATTTATAAATTTCTATAAAAACATTATCCATCATTCTAGCTTATTTATAATCCTCTAACATGGTTTATTCATATTTTCAATCATATTTAATTCCTTTTATAATTTATTTATGTCTCTTTATTATCAACAAAAAATCCTTTACTTTATCCACCTTGGTTATAATCTTCTTCATCATTCCCCTTGGTACTTGATTTTTAAAATTCCCACATATTACACATGTATAATGGTCAACCATTAATGATTCCTTAGGGATTGAATTATTAAAATCTTTTACATTGAAAGAACTTTTGATTATTACTCAATAGTTAATTTCTTTTCTCCATATTCTAAAACTCAAAACATATTTATTTTCCATTGAGACATTACTGACTGATATTAATCAAATATTCAAGGAATATTGGAAAGTAAATATTCTTTCCTCCATTTTCTCCAACACCCTAACTCTAAATTTAATATATATTTATCTTCATTGGTGAGTCTGAGGCTTAGTTAATGTTCCAGTTATTAATCATATATCGTGATAACTAATTATGTATAATCACAATATCTGTTCATACAATCATTAACCTATTCAATTTCTCATCAAGAAATTATCTTTCACATTCAATATTAATCAATTTTATTATATTTTCCACCATTAACTAACACCAAAATACATAGTGTGAGTAACATAAATTATCGTGGGGAACCATAAAATATTAGAAAAAAAACATATATAGAGTATTAATAGGGAAACCTTATGTATAATAAATCACACATTAGGTTTATAAATTTTCATTAATTGTCCATATATATTTAAATAATTTACGATGGTTCATAATGTACATGTCTTTTTAAAAATAAAATCCCCCAAGAGTTTCAAACCATGGGTTCAGCATGTCCTTCTGTCATGCACCAGAAAATGTCCTAAATAATATCAATTCCCAATTTTTAGGGTTAATAACCCCAGGAAATTATTTTATTGAGCCACATCGACCTGTAAAATCCATGAATTGAGGTAATATATTGGAAACGCCAAACTCTATCCTTCTCCTAAACTTTAGGATAATTTTGGATACATTATGGCATCCATAAAATTATATATATATATATATATATCCGTAGACATATACACTGAAATAATCTTAGTTATATTCTGAGGGGTCTCACAAAAATTTAAACCCTAACCTCTGAATATTGACTAATCCTTTCCAATGATTCCAACTATATGGTCCAATGATTATATAGATAAATATATTATCTTTTTTTATGAATACTATATAATTTTTATAATCACATTCCAGTTGAATGTAATAGTATAGAATCATTGGATACTAGAAACATAATATTATTATTTATTAATATATCTTCATAATTTCCTATAAATATATTATAAAATGATACTCCTATTAGGAATACATTGCATAAACCTTTCTTTATAACTTGGGTAATTATGCATAAGAAAGGTTTAGCTCAGATGCCCAGTAAGAATAAAAATGTGAGATATAAATATATGATCTTAAGAAATCATAAGATAATAATAGTGATATTTTATCATGAAAATAACTTAAGAAGTTCATTCCAAACTTATCATAGGTAATAAACATTAGTCATGCATGAAAAAAAATTATTTTAGAAAACAAGGAAAATAAGAGTAATTAATCACCATAATTTTACAATTAACCACAATCTCATTTCATAAAATTTTAGAACCATAAAAAATATTGAATATAACTATATATTATTTAATATTTAAATAAATAGAACATCTACATAGTGTATAATAACTTATCACATATTTCACATTATTGATGTGAATGCACCAGTTTCTGAAGGTGGATTTGGAGGCAGCAATTTCCCAGAGTGCATTAATCCCATATAATTCTTCCCATTATTTTTTCATGATATATAATTTTTTACCAAATGAATTCAAGTAAGATATAGGTCCCACTAAACTCATAATTAATATCATATATAATTGTTCCAAGATATCATAAATCATTCATTATATAATGTCATCATGAAATGTATAAAAAAATAGATTCATAAAACATTAATTAATTCCCCATTTAAGTGTCAATGAAAAATGTGTTCTATGTAGATTTAATCAACATAAAAGTTAACTATCCCATGATGTTATATGTATGGTATCTTCCAAATTTATCCCTAGTAAAGTATGAGTAAAATTAAAGTATGTGATCTTTGATAGAAAATTATTCTAAAAGATCACATGTTACATTTCATGAGAAATATAGCATATCCCTATGAAAAATTCCTTTTAAAACATAAAAATATCCTAATGAATTTTACTTAAAAATAAACATGGAAACATATAAAATAATCTTTAAAAATAATTGAAAATATTTTCTAAGAAAAAATATATTTTTCCATTTTGAAAAAAAATATATAACTAAAAATTCATAATAAAATTTATAAAAACTGTTTAGTGAAAATAATATTTAAAACATAAAATTTATTATTTCAACAAAAATTGGGTCATGATGGAATAACATATTGTTCATTATGTACATATTATAATAAATATTCAATTCAAATTTTCATTGAAATCGAAAAGGTAATTATTTAGAAAATGACATGAGGATTTCTTTTAAAAAATAAAAAATGTCAAAAAAAAGAAAATTAACTTGAATAATTCATTCATATGAGTTAAAAATATTTATAAGAATATATTTGAAAATATAAATTTGGATGAAAAATCATTTTCGACAAAATACAGAAATAAAGTCTAGTTTCTTTAATAAAACATATTTTTAACCATAAATGGGTTTAATAAAGGGAAATAAATTGAATCCATGTATTCTCATAAAATAACTACTGGAAAAAAAAGTTCATGTGTATATCTAGGGATAGATCATAGTATTTAATCCTCATAATAATTTTCATAATCAATCCCGAAAAAGGATGTGATTATATCATAAAACCATTACCAATTTGGAAGCTTATGTACTGCAAAACCAATGAATGAGACATCCTCAAATTGATATTTAAATAATGATTTTTATAGATATAAATTAAGACATTCATTCATGGTTTTTTTAAACAAAATAATAATAATGATGTGGTGAATATGTAATTTGACTCACATAAAATAAAAGTAAGACAATAACCCCTTATCATATACATTCAATTACTTCGTACATGTTAGAATATGCTGTATAATAAATATGAATTTATTGTCAATATATTATGGAACCTTACATACATATATCATATCAAATAATATTTAATTAGGCATTTTATTACCCATTAATTAATAATTCCATGTTAATGTCACATTTCATGAAATGAATACTTTGTTTTTTCTGGTATGTATTTATTTTAAATTTTCATTATTATTAAATTGATCATGGTCCCATATTAAGTAAATGAAAAATATGATATTAATATAAAAAATATTATATATATGTATTTATAGTAATCTAAAAAATATTGATATGGAAGACTAAATAGACCATTCATTGAGTTGGTAGGTCTTATATATGCAAGAATATTGTTTCAATTTTCATGAATAATTGAAGGAATAAAATTTCTATAAAATATTACAATTAAAGAATAATTTTTATGTAATATTTTATGCATATTTTCGATAAACCAATGATTATTACTATCAATTTAAATATTTAATTAATCACATAACTTTCTAAGGAGGTAGTTTGTCACACACACAAACGGTATTATCATCTACACACAAAATGGAATGTAAGAATAAATATAGGATATAATGAATACAGAAGTATAATAATATCATAATAATCATACATAAACACAAAAACATCATTTTATACATCCATGAGAGCATTTTATGGAAAAAGAATAACATCAGTTTGCATATTGGTAGTACACCATAAACATAAATTATGATTTCGTAACCCATTCGATGGAATATAAGATAGATATAAGTTATTCAATAAAAATAAAAAAAATTACTATATGAGATACATAGGATATTATAAATGAATGTTTTGATAATAATTAATAAGTCATAGGTATAAATAACATAAAATAATTGATTAGGGATGTCACCTCTTCTTTAGAATAATTTTTTGGGGTTTCACCAAAACACTTCATATGATGAATTTGTGACCAAATAATTCCATATAGAATTATATGAAGTAATTACATAATTTAGTTGGGTATTTTTTCACCGAACCAAATGGTTTTAGAATTTTTATGTGGAGAGGATAGGGGTGGCCTTTTATACATGAGGTGAGTGGCATAATTGTAAATATTGATAAGAAAAATGTTTACTCGCTTTTCTTATTTTAGAAATGAAAAAAATGGTACATTTATGATACTATAATAGGTATGGTCGAAGAGTTTCCAACCAATGGGTGTTGGAAATAATTTGGGCGATTTTTAAACCTTTTTAGTTTAGTTTGAACCCCAATAATACCAAATTTACCTTAACTGAGGTAAATCAATTTTTTTTAAATTAATTACTATAAAAAATTAATTTGAATATATTCGATAATATAAATTATTATTATTAGAAATATTCAGTCCATTTTTTCAAATCCATTTAAATGATGACGAATTATTTGGTTTAAAATTAAACCCGTAGATGTAATGAGAATGCTATTTTTGAAATATAAGATTTCTCTAAGTACAAAATTTTTTTAAATAAAAATTCAATTTTAAATTGATAATAATATTGTAATAATAGATATATAGTTGAAATAATTTTACTTTCAAAACAATCTAATAATTTTTTAAATAATTTTATATGAATCCAGAAAAGTAATAATTTTTAATAAAAAACAATTTTAATTATTCATTGATTTTTTTTCTTTTTATAAAATTCAAAGTAAAAAATCAAAATATAATTATTTTAATATGTAAATTGGAAAATTTCATTTTATTTTATGAAATTAATTTTTTAAAATTTCAAATAAATAAATTTTATAATATGTGTCAAAATGTTGAAAAACATATTTTTTGAAAAAATGTAGCTGTAAGTATAAAGTTGGATTTATTTTTTATATTATCTATATACTCCATATGATCAATATTAAATAATTTATAAAATATATAATATTAAAATTTTGCTGAAATTAGTCACAAAAATATATTTTTAAAATTTGATGATGTTTGTTGTGACTGGGTGCATAAAAGGTGTTTTCGAAAAAAGGGTTTCTATTTATTTTAAAACTATATTAATTTAAATGTCTAATTAACTAGTTAGTAATGAATTAATTTTAAATAAATTTCTAAGACATATATTTTCATTATTTATTTTCACTTAGTTATACCCAAAACTTCAATGTGTAGGTGATAAGTATCACATTAAATAATAATATTTTAATCATTTTCGGTGTTTTGTTTGAACACATTCCTTCATGAAATACAATGTAAACTCCTTTTAGTATGTAACAAAATATGAAAATCATATTTAATGTAATTCAAGTTATCTTAATTATTAAATTTATGTGAAAAAATTGTTATAAAATACTTTGAGTGATAAACTATATTTAAATAATCCTCCACTGCTTCCAAAATCATAAAAAATATGTATAGATGATAAATAAATTGAGAATTGTAGGATTTAATCCATTTATGATTTATAACATCACAATTTTAATGTACATAAGTATTAATTCACATTAAATTTTGATAATATATAAATTTTTTTGATCGTTCTGGAATAGATCATCAACATACTTATTTTTCATCCCGTGATAGTAATGTTTTGAGAAATTATATTCTTTGATTTAAAATAACTATATCATTGGGATCATTTTAAGTTAATTATATATGAATATATAAATTATTATTTTTACATATATATAAATATATAATGTTTCACCATATATATCGTTATTTTAAAACCATAATGGTAAAATTAATTCCTCCAACACGAGATAATGTGTAACATATTTTTTATGGTTTATTATATATTGTGATTCCGAATATGTCACCATATAATTTTTTTTAAGTAAAAATAATTTGATTTAATTTTATGAATCCAAATATATGAAAAAGTAATCACCAATATATGGTTGTGTGAGTAAAAGTTTAGTAAAAACATTTTCTTAATCTCCTTCAAGTTTTATTCACATTCATAAATCCCGTGAAAATTTATTTATTTCTATGTCAATAATGTTACTGTGTTTAATAATTTTAAATACATTTATAATAAATCCTTAGTAGTATCTATATAATAAAATTAGTATATAGATTCTAATTCAAATGTATAGTGCATGAAATTAATAAATCATTCATCCATTGAATGATCTATAGAAGAAAACATAGTTGTCTTGACATGACAAATGATGGATAGTTTTTTTATCCAAAATTCAAATTTTATGAGCATGGTATAAAATTTCTCCTATGGAATGGTTTCTACAAAAATCCCGAAATTCCCATCATGTTTTTACTTTCTCTTTGAATATATTATAATATCAACAATCAAGACATCCATAAATTTTCAAGGTAATAAATAATGTTACTATTAATTTAATACCTTGGGATAATTCATGAATTTTGTTTATGTCTCCATTGATCTAGGTATCAGTTAAATTGAAAATTCATCATCAAGATCTAATGTAATAAAAGGATATTAATTATTAAATACATTTATATAAATTTAATACCATATTAATGATATAAATATTTAGTTCCTCCAAAACAATTGGAGACATGTATCACTGATTATTTATTATCAACACTCATATTAAGGACATATATAACCAATGGATTTTATAATCACACTAGAATCTATATTTGATCATTAGTGGAAATTGAACATGAAATATGATTTACTTTCTTAAAAAATTCATATTTGATCTATGAAATGTGCTCCAATCCATTCACAATGTTGCTTCAAAAATTTAAAATGGAATAACAACATGAATTATAGGATGTATCTACCCAAAAAACATGGTTGTAAAATATTTGAAAAAATTCAATGCAATTAGTAATCCATTTTATGATTTCATTGATAATTCAATATCCAATGTTTGAGGAATTGAATAAATGATCTCATTAGGCCTCCTGGATATGAAAGAATTTCTTGAAAATGGATAAAATAATGAATTTATATAAATTTAGTAGGTAATAAATATATCATTTTTCACATCATTATCCTGATCTACTTCAGTAGTAGTTATTTCATATGACCATTTTTATCTCTTGTTTTTTAAGTATCTTAGTGTTGATTATCCTTAATATAAATTTTGTTAGTATACTTATATTCAAATTTACATGATTTATTAATCTGAAACATTGAAATTCTATAGTTTTATTTAGTGTTAAATTAATTTCATACACATTCGTTACCAGCCTCTCTATATAACTTCACATCCCATGTGATTAATGGATAGTTCTTCAAAAGTTTATTCATTATTAAAATCCATAGATTATATTTCATAAATTATCCCCCCAATGTCCACCATTTTATTATATATGTGTTTGGATATTATTTGTCCTATATATTTTTTAATCTATGTTATGATGAAACCCAAATTTTTAATTATGGTCATAAGAACCATGATAACAATGCTAGTTTACTGTCTCTATTTCCACCTTGAGGGGACATTAAAATATTTCTTCATTGAAATACAATTTTAGTCTATATAATTATTTTATAATTCCATGTTCAAATATACCAATGAAATGATTCATTTTTCTTATGGGATTAATAAAAAAACTGGAGGCATGCCTTGAGAATCTCATGATGTTTGGTTTCTTAGATCCAATAGATGTGTCTCACATTTTCTCATTCTAATGGAATTATCACTCTATTTTTATGTTAATTTTTCAATAAATATATTTTCTGACAAATATTTTTCTAAACTCCTCGTAGTCAATTCAGTCAATTTATTCATGTTCAGTAACTTTCTTAATAAAATTCTTCCATTGGTTTCATTCTACATCCAAAAGATAAGCAATGAAAATTACCTTTTAACGAGATGATTACTGAAGAATGAAAAATATATTATCTATCATGTGATTCATTTGGGTAAACACTTTTGTATGATAAGATCCACCAAAGTATGGTGGTTATTGTCTCATTATATAGTTAATGCCAATATTCTCTAACTATGATTTTTTAAATAGATTAAAGGTTTTTAGGATATTTTTTACAACATAATATATCATATATATATATATATATTCATAACTCTATCTCTTATCCCATTTTTTATTTCCATTTGGATGATCATCACATTTTCGATCATATATGATGTTTAAATCATCTTTACTTGGTAAATCCAATTACTAAATCAATATAGTGTATGTGACACACTAACATAATAAAATAATAACATTGTATTCAGTAGTATATGGGAAATGAATTACTTTTTTATTGTGTTACATGAAAAAATTATTTTAGCTTCATTTAAATCCATCAAAGCGTCTCTTGGGAAACTTGTGTTACACAAAAGAAAATTTTACCGATGTGCTATGTACTATTAGTATTAATATTTAAATTAATTATTATAAGTAGGATACTGGAATAGAGGGTATTAATGGGATTAAAAAGTTTTGAATGTATATAGTATACACATTTGTTATATTTATTAATTATAAATAATCTAAGGATCATTTAAGAGGAAAAGAAATGTTTTATGAAATCTATATTTATTCTAAAGAACAATTTCATCTTTCACTGAACAATTTATTTAAATTTTTTTTTTAATTTTTTTTAGTTATGTAAAAAAAATTTAAATTCATTATACCAAGATTATCTATGGGGTAATTTTTTGGGATTTATATAAGAATAGTCATTGATGATGAATAGTAAATAATATTTGATTTTAATTGAAACTACATTTCCAGTTTAATAATTTTTAATTATAAATTATACTATGATTTTTTTAAAGTAACAATAGTTAAATTATAAATATATTAATCATATTTATTTCGTTGGAATCATTTTCTTATTGAATTTAGATATAATAACATTTTGAACTTTTGATCATCTTCAATTTTAAAACCTACATTAACATCACATCTACGTGAAAAAGATTAAATGAAATTATGTCAATTCTGCGAGATAAATTTGTCCAAATGGATTATATATTTGAAATCATAATACAATATATTTTCAAATAATTTCTACATAATTTTTTTACAATAATTACAATAGAGAATATTTAAAATTAATTTTTGTGATTAATGTAATAACAAGTTTACATAGTGGTTAAACATAGTATATAAGGTGAAAAATTACCTACTAACATGTCCAAAACCCTTTAGATGGCCATATATTTTACCTTATGAAATATTTTCTTATTTTTATAATTGTTTGACACTTTTCCATGAAATTTATAAATATAATATGTTACGTAATGAAAAAGTCAAAAAAACACATTTAGTACTTTTAATATCTATAATGCATCAAGAAAGGGACATGACCACATATGATAGGTTATATATGTAATATTGATGACAAAATTAGTTTTTTATAATGAAATTTGTATTTAATTTTTTGAGTTGAATTAATCATTTAAAATCATTAAGAAATTATAACACACTAATTATTTACTAAAAACATATATAAATTAAAGGATTATATATATATTAAAAGTGAGGCAATTTGAATGAATTATCTCATTACATTAATTTTTAGATTAATGCATTATTTTTAATAGGTGAAACATAATATATTCATATTTTTTAATTATCTTTATTATTTATATTAAAATTAAATATATAGTTTTTGAATTGACATTAATTTTATTTTATAATAGATGGTATTATATTAAATCATCTAAATTTACATAAAAACCAATAATTTTCAAATTAATTTTTAAATGTTAATAAATATGAATCATTTGTAGTTCATGGACAAATTCTTAATTTATATTGAATATATTGACTCCAAAATTGTAAAAACAATTTATTGTGGTTAGTGTTAAAGTAGTGTTTTTGCATGTAACATGTGCATCCATTAAAATTAAAATCCAGTATACATGGGATTTGTATTCTAGAAATTATATATATTATTTAGAGTCATTGGGTGTAAATATTCGAATACTTCTCTATTTAATTTAGTCACAAAAGGAAAAATTATCTATGTTTCAAAAGTAGTTACAACAGAGAAAACAAAAAGGGTATAATTGAAAAAAAAATACAAAGGAACAAAATGATAATATATTTATATTATTCTATATTTGAGGTAGTTTACAACCACATAAACCCACCCCACAATTTTAATTCAATTTTGGATCCATATAATGTATAGGAGACCTCCCAATAGAGAATAATTAAGACAATTTATTAGAATTCCACTCCCCTTTAACTATTAAAGGGAACTCACACCCCTAAATTCCCCACACCACTATATTAATTAGGATCGTCCAACCCATGTGCAAATAACTCCTCAAAATCCATACCAATATCCTTTGATCCATATATTGTGCATAAATCCAACATAATATTGAATGACGGAAAACACAATGATGATACCTAAAGAAAAGGTAATGTTCTTCTAAAATAGTTGTAATTTTATTTCCATCTAAACCTCCTTCAATTATATTTATACCATGATTATATAATATCCATGTTATCTTATATATATATATATATATTAATATTTCAGTATGATATTTTTATGACCAGAAACATCACACTCATTCGTCAAATGATATTAGAAATCATCGTTCATGTGTTTGGTGGACTATAACCTCACAAAATGATGTCATTTCTTTTTTCCATTACCACCTTTTGAGGTTGGGAATAATGATTGTTTTATAGTATATATATGATATATATGAAATTTATGTTGTTATTAGTCTTCTTGAACTATTCTATGACTCATAAATTCGTGTATTCCATTTTTTGGGAATAAGATAATGTCGCTTGTGTGTACGGAAAAATGTCACCACATGAACCGATGTAATTAATTATTTCTATATGTGAAATGTATTAAGTATTGGTTTAAGAAAAAGATCTAATATTTAGGACATATAAATGATAATTAAATGATAATATATATATATATATATCATTTACTTTTAATTATTTCAATATCAAAAGAAAATAGAATCAAAATTCATGCGTACGTATAGCCTAGAGTTTACATGACTGTGGTATTACATTTCATATAAAAAAATTATAAATTACATTAAGTACATGTATAATAAATATATATGATATTTAAATCATGTTTTATGTAACATCTTGAGTTCTTATGATTTAGTATTTTTAGAATAAATTTAATTTAATTGATGAGTTGAATTAAACTCAATACTAATTTATGCTTGCACAACATGGAACATATAGATTTGAATTTAGTAGACAGAACACTAAGTTTGTCTTGTATTAAAAAATATTATTATTTACTTCCCAATATTGTGTAACACACAGGAAAATGTCTTACCAAATGACACTATACTGCTAATATTAATATTAATATACAATTATAGATTGATCCTAACTATTGGAGTAGAATTCATGAAAATTATAACATAAATTATGAATAAGAAATTTATGCTTGATAAAAAATGAATTATATAGTGAAAATTTGTTTTAATTGAAAGTTTGAACTATTTGAAAATATCGAAATTCCTTTTTAGAAAAATTTTATTTCAAATAAAAAAACGTTTTTGATTAATAAATTAAACAAAAAACTATTGATGTAAGATTTTAATGAAATATTTATATTATATATTCAGTTAACTATTTAAATTTTTCCTAGGTTTTTTCCATACAATAGATATGAATACAACCAATTTTAATCATAAAAATATTTATTTTTCAAAAAATTATTATTACCGATTGTTAACAGTTTACTTATAATAAAAAAAATTATTCACACTTTTTAAAATTCTATATTAAAAAATATACATCATTTATGAAATTGGAATTTCAAAATTATATTAGGGTTATTTTTTTATACTTTCCAGAGAAGTTTCATTTTTTGAGGAATTTGGAAAAATAATGAATTGTAATTCAAAACTAACATTTCATTTAAAACAATTATAATTTTAAATTATATTTTTAATTGGATTCAATGTAAAATTAGTTCAATTTTACATATATTAATCCAATTTAGGTCAACCAAATCAATTTTACGTTGAATTTGGATATAAAACCATTTCAAAATGTTGAACTTTTTCACATTAAAAATTCATTTTCGCAAAGTGTATGTGAGATAAAATTTATATTAATTTCTACCACATATAATTATATTTTTTAAAAAATGTATTCTATAATTTGAATATTAAATATTTAAAATTTATAATAAGGACAACTAATTTTGTTCCCTAATGTTATGTGAAAATAATTAAAATTTATCAAGGTGATTATGAGAAAAACGAGTTTACTAAGGGACTAGACCATAATATTAATGGAAAAATGATTGTGAAATTGGACCAAAACCCATTTTTCGACATATTTAAACCATATATTCTCTTTTACCAAACATTTATCATTATTTGCTGAAAATTATATAAGGTAGACCTACTAATACTGCTTTTCATTTGATCATTAAAAGAATTCCACTCCTCTTCCATTATTAAAGAGAATTAACACTAACCACTTATTCATAGCTATCAATCAAATTTTCTCCAAAATTGAATATAAAAATATTTCCCCAAATTTAATCCTATAAACCCAGATGCCTCACTTTTAGTATAAATCCCTCTAAAGAACTATGGTAAAAATCCAAAATAGTTACTCGAAGAAGTGGTAATGTTCATCAATATGCATTTTTGTTTTCTTTACATCTCCATCCTATTAAATTCATCGTAAAAAATATGTAAATAAAAAAATAATACTCCTAAATAAATATATTTTAATTTAATGTTATGTTTATTACCTACAACGTCACATACTTCTATCAAATGTGATACACAATCATCATTCGTATATACATCAGACAACTGCATCATGAATTGATGTCCTTTTCTATTCCATTAACACCATTACAGGATGAGAATAATGATTGATTTATAGTTTATATTTTATAGTTTTGATTAATTTATAATTATATTATTTTAATTTAATTTATAACACCATTATTTACCTTTTTTAGATTTAGATATCATCGTTCAGGTGTTTGGTGGGAAAATGCCTCAAGAAGCGATGTGATTTATTCATGCATTACATGAAATTTATTAAGTATCGACATAACATAAATATGTTATATATATGAAATAATAATTCTAATAGAATGATATATATATATATATATATATTTACTTTTCATTCTTTCAATATGACATGAAAATGGAAATAATGTTCATTGGTACATATAGCCTACCGTCTCATTGAGTGGTGTATTTCATATCCAATTTATATATTTTATATATTATTATAAAACCATATTTAATGAAAATATATTATATTAATAACCTAGATTACATTAATTAAATTATAAAATCCTTATCAAATAAAGAGGACCAAAAATAAAAAAAATCAAAACATATATGAAAAACAATGATGTTATGACCCAAAACATAAGTTTAAAATTAATTTCTTAATAAATAGGTAATATAAATACATTATATAGTAACATATGGTATAATATATATTAATATGGTTCTCTGGTAGATTTATAATAAACATATATTTATTATATGGTAGTTTAATATATACGCTGAAATTTAATACTTATGGTATGTGTATTTATATTCTTACTTTTATTTATGTGAGACTAATGATATATTAACAACTAATTTCTTTTTTGTGGTGTAATACAACCCTATGAAATGTGATATCGTAAATTTAATTTATTTAATAAGATTAACATTTTAAACAAATTTTTTTCTTTTATATATCTCTTGATTCAAAATTTATTTAAATAGTAATGGATTTATGATTGATATTTATTTTTCATGAGACAATATCCGCGTTAAACATATATTTATTATATGTGATATGAATACAACACAAGGATGATTTTTATTATTATTCTTGTAAGAATTATTGGTATTTACATATCTATTTTCGGATCTATATATTTTTACAATTATGATGTTACAAAATCATTATGTAGATTGTTTTTTCAATTTTCTCTCTTTGAGACATACGTTATGTAATGCCCCAATATATTTGAATAAGGTGCATATAAATACCATTTTACATGTTATATAATTAATTATATCATCCAAAATTTATTTATGAATAATTTTTTGTTATTCCATCATGGGTTTTTATGGATCAATTTTACCCATGGTGGTAAGAGTTTATTGTTTTAATTTCATAATTTATTGGTATTGTTTAGGATTGTGATTACATTATTGAAATATTAGGATAAAAATCTCAAAAATCCTCATGAATAATATTATACTCTAGTTATTTATGATATCATTAGATAATGGTACCAATTCTCTACTATTTTTTGTAAATATAAATAAAAAAATAATGTTAAGGAAATATGAAAACATTTCTTTCTTTAGTCTAAAATATGTTTACATTTTAAAATCATTCTGCTAAAAAAAATTAAAAAATGTTCGACTAATATCAAATAATTTTTAAAAGACACTTGTTCTCATGTTTTACTTTATTAAAAAATTAATTTTAAAAGGTATGTAACATCATATTACTTTTTTCTGTTCTTCTTAATGGCCTATTTTGATCATTCTTTTGTTGAGTTTATTTTGGGGTTTATTGGGAGAAATGTTTTAAATTTTGAAAGTTTCTATGTTGTGCATAGTTGGCACACTATTTTACCAAATTGTGCGCCCTGGTAGAGTAAACCCTGAAATACTAGGTTTGGAGGTTTTCCGCAGTTGGCACATGGTTAGAAAATCAAGTGCTCCCTTATGAAAAACAGAGTACCCATTAAAAGGGGAGCACGAATAGGCTGCACAGTCTTCCTAAACAATTATAATGTTCCCATAAAAACATGTTGATGGGATGTTTAATCTGTCAATTAATTTTTAAAATATTATAATTCTATTTTTTAGGCACCAGATAAACCTTTAGAAATTTAAATAAATTTATCTTTCCATGAAATCTCCCAAAATTATTTTTTATCCCTTTAACACCCCCATGGAAGTGAATTGATGAAAGGAAACTAATGATAGATTGTATTATGGTTAGTTTCCTCTTCTCATTCGATATCTCACCATCTCAAATATTTCATCCCTAGGTTTATTAGATCACTATGTTGTTTAGAGAATCTAATCCCCCAATTTTATATCTTCAATATTGGTGTGATTCATGGTTTCCACTTACATCATTCTCCATTGGAAAATCCCAATAAAGGTTTATAGTTTTGAGATATCTTGATCCTGAGGTAGGCGGTATCATCTTTTTTTCCCTATTTAATTTACCATAAACTTCATGATATAATTAAATTTATTTCAATGGAATGTCTGTGATTTGATTCTTTTGAAATTTTCTTAATCAAAAACAATATTCAATTAAATTGGGGGTGAGGATTTAAAGTTTTACTTTATGATAAAATTGGGGGGGGGGGTCATTTTAATTATAAATTTATTTCAGAATTGATGGAATTTTATGAATGATAAAATATTTAATTTCAATTGGGAACATGAATTAGGAGAATTAATTGTGAATGTTTTTAAAATTATTATATGATAAATATAACCAAAGTGGGTTTGATAGAAATATTTGGGTTGTAACTTTAAATTTGTATGTTTTGATTAAAAACTCATTTTGGTGTTAAATGTAAATTGGAATATATGAAATATGAGAATGGGATTAATAGACTTTTAAATATTTTAAAAATAAATTTCACATCATTAATTTTTGATTGAGCACATGGATGCCCCGGAACATAGTGACTTATTTGTTATAAACACACTAGTATATGAATTCCTTAAAATCATATTGATGCTTTAATGTTATAACATAAAGTGTTTGGAAATTTGTTTCTCAATTAGGATTTTGATGAGTCATATTCAATCAATGTTGATGTGTTTATGTATACACAATCATATTCATTACATAAGTGTGTGAGAATCCCATAACCTATAACCATTGTACCTCTTGGTAGATTTCCATGTTCCCCGCTGTTTTTATTTAAAATGTACACCATTGTTTTAAATTAATTTTACACATTCCTAGTGACTTATATATACAATTTTATTTAAAATATTGAATTAATCCCTTTTCATAGAATTTACATCCTTTAAAATGTAAATCATAATTTATTTAAAATATTATATTGAAATGATAAACCTTTTTATTTAAAATTGAAACCGTTCTATAGTTAATTTAATGTGATAATTTTATGGACTTCTAGGTCAGACACAACTATTATTTTAGTGGACACCATACCTATGACTTAGGGTGTTTGTATATTATCTTATTCTAGATTATAGAAAATGTATGTATAAAAATATTGGTGTTTGTAGCTATTTATCCTCAGACATGGTGAGCTGTGTTTGTGGGTCCATTGGTAGTTTTCCAATTTTCTAGTACATTATTGAAGTAAAATGAACTGTTACACTTGTTTGATGTCTTGTAAACTTCTCCATGTGGAGTTTCTATTGTATGCACCCTCACATGGTTTGGTGTTTCGATAATGTTTCCAATGAAATATTTCCCACATTAATTTTAGTATGATGGAAGGTGCTAGTACCTGACATATGGGGATCAAAAATACCCATTGGTTCATGTCATAATCACCTCAATTATTGAGTTACTAGGGTACCAATTCTGGTTCGTGAAAAATTGGTATCTGGTCAGGTTGATCTTCCTATCTTGAAGTCTATATGCATTATGTAAAATTTTCAAGACTCATGAGGATGTTGTGATTGACTACCTAGTCAGATATCACTGAAATGAACCTTATATCATTGGTGTAGTTTGGGAAAGACATTTTTATGATTAGTTATATTATTTTCTGAAGTTTATATTTTGATATAATTAAATTCATATTTTATATGATCAATATAATGATATTAATCTACGTCATTTCTCTATTTTAGTGATAATAATATGTATTTAATGTTTTATAACAATGTTGTGTAGATTCATGCCTATGAGATGATGTGAAAATAAGATATAGTTGGAAGTTACTTAAGATCGCCATTGATAAATTCCAATTGTGGGTCTAATTCTAGCTGAGGTGATCATGTGTACACTCCATACTGTCATACAGTCACCACCACCACCCCCGTACATGATCAATCATTGGAATGTTAAGGGGATGATGTAACCAAATTATTCTCAAAAGTTACTTTAAAAGAATCTTGTAGCATTCAAGGGTTAAAATGATCATCAAGTGGTTGTGGAATGTTTAAACATGATGGAATGGTTTTTGGTTTCTTTAAGAAACCTGGTGAAATGAAAGGAAGTTCACCACCTTCATGCTTGAAGAGCCAAGCTAGTGATGGTGCGTAAACATGGTGATAGTGAAGGAGAATGGGGTATTAGAGTGTAAGGAATTCAATTTCCTTTTCAACATCTAGTTTTATCCAGAGTTATTCTTATGGCCAATGATATCTAGTTTTTTAAACATGGTGTGGCTGACATGGCCATGAGAGAGTATGCAACCCACAATAAGGAGCTTGTAAATTTTTCACTTGAGGTGGTGTAAAATTAGAAGATGATGGCTATAAGGTTTGTGTTTGGAATATAATAGGATATTATCTCTCTGGTATTCTTTCAGAATCTTCCTTCTAAATCTAATGAGTCGGATAGAGCATTAATAGTCAAAATGGACCTTCCTGGGAAGTCAGGGGTTTTAGAATTTTTTTCTAGATCAATGGTGGTGAAATTTAGATAAAAGAAATTTATTAGTTTGATGATTCTTTGGGTAGTTATTCATATTAGGGTTAATTATGGCTTCATGTAGTTCATGGGGGAGGCCCTTTGATTTTCTATCAATGTGTAAATCTAGGGAATTCAAGAAGGATTCTCACTAAGGAACCTAAGATATGTGCCTCTTATTAATGTCTACATCACCTACAAAAATTATCTCTTGTTTATTTCACATCCGTAATGGCACTTGATCTTCATATCCAATTAAAACTGTGGTGTAATACGATTATTTACATTAAAAAGTTAAATATCTATAGTCATCTGAAATAGATCCTCTTCACACAGTTGATGTATCTGCATAGGAATCGGCCCTAGGAACACTGATCAAGAGATGTACCATCACTATATATTTTTCAATGGTAACAACATTATTTGATATAGGTGAAACTCGTTCATTTATTTCAACCAGTATTATCAATCTATGAAATCATCCTATGAAACTCTTGTCTTCTATGATGGATATTTCATCTCCCCTTGTAACAAATATATATCATGGTCTCTATTTTCCATATTTTTCATTATCATTATCAAATGATGAAATAACATGGGATTTTATGTTTCTCAACATGAAACATCTTGACATTATTTTCTGAATTTATTTTCACATTAATAATAGACCGAAGATTTTTTTATCATCGATCAGTCTCCTTACTACACCTTATGGTTTGTGCCATGACTTCTAAAGATAATAGGTCCCAATTTAGATCTTATTCATAACATATTATCTAGATTTTGGAAAAGTAATATCAAAATTTTGGTTTGATCTAGAGTGGTAATCATTGAGCATTGATGTCATCCCAATTTTCATCAATTTTCCTAATGTGTTATCTTCATGCTTCCCTAGTATTCCATCAAGAAGGGAGGTTGTGTTTTCTATCAATCTACTATCAAGTACTCAGTTAGTATCTATTACTTCCTCCATCATGGGAATAGATAATATATAATATTTTAAGACTCGGTTAAATTTTATTATATAGAAATTCTTTATACCCCCGATTGTGTAACCTTGGGTATTACTAGTTTTAGAATCTAAGAAAATTGATGGGACACTTAACCATTGTGTGATTAATGAATAATAAATCAGGTAATAGTAATAAAAAACAAGTATATTTTTCAATGGATTAATGATTTTTTTAGTCCATTTTAAAGGGGATAAGTGGTTCTTGAAGATTAATCTTTGTTCTAGTTTCCATCAGTTGAGAATAAAATAACCAATGTTAAAAAAACTACAATTCGAAGTGTGTATGAATATTAGGAGATTCTTTTCATGCTGTATGGTTAAACAAATGAACTTAAAGTCATTATTTATTTGATGAATTAGATTTTCACTTATTACATTGATACATTTGTGGTGGTCTTTGTGGATGAAATAATGGTTCACACATTGTCCAAAGAGGATCATGTGTATCATCTGATAATAGTTATATGTTTATTGAGGAATAAAAAACATAATGAAATGATTTTGAAGTGTGATTTCTTGATACATGAAGTGAATTTATTAGGGAATGTGGAGTTGAAACATAGTATAATAGTTTATTCTGATAAGGTGGAGGCTATTATGAAATGGGTTAAACAAAGATATTGTTTCATGATTCCAAGATTCTTGGGCATACATAGGTAATATCAAATGTTTTTAAATATATTTTAAATGTTGGATTCCTTGATTCCACCTCTTACTCAAAAGGTTGTAATTTTTTATTAGGATGTGAATAGTCAGAAATCATTTTTTGCACAAGAAAATATTATAAATAATGTTTTTGTTTTGACTTTTATAGAGTTCGAGTAGTGCATTATTGTTTATTGTGATACCACGATTTCAAGTTGTTGGTTTATAATTCAATGTGATCATGATTTTTTTATGGAGGTCATCATCACATACTACATTATAATAATTATATGACCCATGAACTTGAACATTCAGTTCTAAAATACATGCTCATGATTTGGAGAAAATACCTTTATCGAGAATGGTTTACCATGTTTTCTAACCACAAGATCATGAGAAATATGGTCTCTCATAAATATTTGAATCTCCTCAATAGGCCTTGGGTGGAATACCAGTTTTATTTAAAATTTAAATCATTTATAGCGTGAGAAAAAAAATTCATCGCTGATGCTTTGGGACAGAATCATTTATCCTAGGCAGTGAAGATATCCTGAGAAGACCTGAATTGATGGCTATTTTTCTATAGAGTAATATTGGAGTCTGAGAATCAGGGTCCAATGATTCCATGGAATGATTTAATTTAAGATTATTTATTAATAGGATTATTATTTAGAAATATAGGTTTGATGATGAATTTTGTATCATTAGAGACTACTAAATAATGTAGATACCATGCTTGATTGGTCGTTCGCTATCGAACGAATGATATGCCATCATGATCACTTTATTTTTATTTTAGCTATAAGGACATATCTAATGTGGTATTTTAGTATTTCCTAATGGTTTGTGATCCCAATAATCATGAAGATGTTATATGACATGATGCAATGATTTTAGTGTCCATATATGAGATGGTGAACTACTGAATTTGACTCTTGTTTTTATATGTTCCACCAGGTCTAGGTGGAGCACCAAATACTTTCGAGTTATCTTTAATCACTTCATGTCCATACATGTATGTTGGATGAGATCTCTCTAGATTTTTTTGGGGGTTCCATGTATATAGAGAAAGAAGAATGAGGTATGTGTTTCCATCTATAGGAAAACCATTTCTACTCACATTATACCCACTCTTGATACAACCAAAGTTGAGGTGTATTGAAATATCTATATAAAATCGAACATTAGTTTTAATGGAGGTAAATATTATTTTTTCTATGATAGGGATCCTAGGTTCACTTATCAAAATTTGGAATGGCCTTCCAGAAGAATTGAAATATGTGGTCTTTTTTTGAACGACTTATCATCCGCATTTTGATGGCCAGACAGAAAAGGCTATAAATATTCTGGATGATATGCACCATGCATATGTTCTCAACATTGGTTGGTATTTAGATGATCTCTTGGGGATGATTGAGTTTTATTATAACAATTGTAACCAATTTGTGATCATAAAGAATCCTATCGAGTCCTTTTACAGTCAACCTTGTAAATATACATTGTGTTGGTTGGAGATAGGTGAACATTCCTTTGTTGGACCGACCCTAGTCTAAGAAACAATAGAAAATATTCAGTTGATAAATCATATATTATTGACGGTCTAGAGAAGATAAATGACATATTAATATAATAATTATAGACTATTATATTTCTCAGTTGGTGAAAAGATATTGTGGAATGTTTCACCTAAATTTGGTCATAAACAACATTAAAGGCAAGGGAAAATTTCCGGACATTTTGTTGGACCATTTTTGGTAGTTTATTAGATTGTAAAGTATAGATTGTATTTATTAGTTTCACTGCTTTTTATGTTGAAACATAATTTATTCCATGTATCCGATCTATTAAAGTATCTATGTGATATATCTCATTTTCTGAGCTAGAGTGATTGTGATTTTTAACCTGATTTGTCTTTAATGGATCATCCAATTAGAATAGTTAATTCTAAAATGAAATTACATCATGGGAGTATGATACTATTGTTTCTAGTGCTATTGAAGCATGGTTCTGATAATCCTGAGATTTAGGAGATGGAGGCACTAATTATACATTAGTGGACTCATTGTTTTTTCATGGAAGCTTCTAAGTATGCTTTCTCAGGATATAATATTCTAATGGTCGAGAGGCTGTAACATTCTATTCATAATTCTTTGTATTCATAAACACAACATTTTATAATGACTTGTTTTGATTTCCTTTTGGTATGTTAATGATTTTTTTTTTAAATTTTGAATTTTTTTGGGCAGTGTATGGTTGGTACAGGGTTTTTTAAAACCATGTGCCCTGCTATAAAAAATAGTGTAAACTAAGGAAGTGATGTTTTTTCATGGTTGGTACTGGGTTTGAAAAACCATTAAACCACTTATGAAAAACCTGATACCCACTAAAATATGGAACATGGATTGGTTACATTGTTTTACAAAACCTTATGGCTCTACCAAAAAACCATGCATATGGGATTTTTAGTCTGAAAATATATTTTTAAAATACAGAAAACAACCATTTTATGACATTATTAAATTAAACATGTACATACCCAAATTGATTTATCCTACCAATAAACATCCCAAGATAAATTTATTTCCCTATAATCCCTCTTATTTTTGAATAAAATATTAGAGATTGATGTTCATTCTTTCCCTTGTTAGTTCCCACTCTTTGTTCTCTATCTCCCACTATCCACTCATTCTTCCATAGGATTTTTTAGATCAACATATTAGTTTTATAATAAAAATGTTTTGTATTCAGAACATGGATATAAGTTTGATTCCCAAGTTCCATTGGCATAATTCCCCATTAGAAGGTCATGATTGGGGTTTGGATTTTCGTGATCACCTGAGGTAGGTGGTTTTGCCTTGATTAGAAAATATAATTAACCCTAAACTACTTGATTTGATTTAATATAATTCAATTGAATGAGTGGGATTTTATTATATTGAAAATTAATTTCAGAAAACATTATTCCCATTGAATAGGTGGTTTTGGATTTCAAATTGTATTTTGGAATAAAATGGTTGAAACCACAAATTCTTTTGAATTGGGGATTTATTGTGATATTGATTGTATTGTGTGAAATTTAAATTTTTGGATTTAAATTTGGAAATATTATTTTGAAATTGAATTGTGAATTCCTTAAAAATTATTTTATAAGATAACATTCATTAAATGGGATTGATATAACAATTTGGATGTTATATAGGAAAAGGCATGTTTTGATTAAAAAACATCTTTGGGTTTTAAATGAAAATTTGAATTTTTGAAGTGGGGGATGGAATGAATTTTATTTTAAACTATTTTAAAATAAATTTCCCATCATTTAATATTGTTTGAGTAGACTCAATTTATAACAACAAAATATTTTATGATATGACACTTTTAAAATTTATCATCTACCTTATTTTTGGTTTCGCACAACACCGCGTTTAAAACAATAATATTCTAATAAATATGGCCATTGGAATAGTAATGTGACTATAAGAAACTGTAAAATGAACAATAGAATAGAAACATAACCTACGAATGAATAAGTAAAATGTAATTATCATATAAATTAAAAAATATGTTATATTTATATCATTTAATAATTACATAACAGTTTAAGAAAATATAAATTAAATGATGGTATTTTGTTAAACATAAAAGTTTTTTAACATTTTTATTTAATATAATGATTTAAAATAAACTTATTTTCATATTATAGATTCATAAATAATTTTATTCTTACAACTAAAAGATATATTTATGATACGTTAATTATTTTTTAAAATTGTTATAAAATCAGGTATAATTTTAAAATCATAATTTTTTTTAATAAATGATGATTTTAATTGAAAAATTAATTTATCATTTTTAGATATTTATTTTCATAGAATGGATTTTAATTAATAAATTTGAATGTTTAGAAATTGTTGGATGTAGTTTTGATTATTTTTTGAAATAGTTTACTTTTTTGGAATAGTGAAATACAGTAATTTTCTGTACTTATCATTATTAGTCAATAATTGAATTTTGAGTCATTAGTGATGTATGAATTATGTAAGCACCAAAATATTGAAATATATTTCCATATTTACAATATGTTGTCATGGAATAAAAAAATTTCTTAGTCGTGAGCCAAAATAAAAAAAATAACGATTAAAATAATAAAGAACACCCCTCTCCTCCACCATATATACCACTCCTCATCACATCTCCTACTCACACCTCTTATACCTTAAGGATTGTCTAATTTATGAAAAATACATTAAAGAAGGCTCTTCCCCATGTCTAAAATTTTATAGTGTCAAAAATAGACCATACCTATTTCCCTTAAAGAGGTTCTAAAGGAGAATAATTCAGTAGGAAAAACCATATTTCCCTTTCATTATTTTCTTTTCACTATTATTTATTTTTATATGCACTCACCACATACTATTTCTAAAAAATTTAAGATAGATTTAGTATCAAATATATACACTAGAATTTGATTTTTTAGTTGGAAAATCAACCATCATGTCTCTTCTCCTCTTCCAATTATTCGAATGATTAAAACATCCTCTGTGTGATGTTGATTTACCGCCTTCAAGGACAATGTGTTTTTATTTTTCAATTACTCTTTTAAGGTTGGTCATACAACCATTTTTTTCCAAACTAGATTAAAATATAAGCATTAAATCTAATTTAATTTTATCTAACTTGAATATATACAAAATATTAAATAATAAATCAAAACATGTTTTTGAATATCAAAAAACATCTATAATATTCTAAATGATTATGAAAAATATGTAATCAAATGATTCATCCTCACCCCAAATAACCAAAAGAACATTATAACCATATAATCATTCGTAATTACATTAAAAAATTTAATTTAATTATATATATTCCATTTCACATGATGTTTCATACATGTATACAATTAAACCAATCTTGAAAATCAAAGAAACATACACTCTCGAACAAAGAAATTGAATCGTATAACTAATCAAAAAGACCATAAATGAAAATAAGAAAAATTATTATAAATATAATAAATGGTTAATAAATTCACAACTTAATTATTAATTAATGAAATTTCACTAAACAATATATAATGTATAGGTACATAACCCTTTCAGGTATAAGGTAGGGGTTTCTTCTCGAACCTCCATTTTCCATTGGGCTAACGCTTTATATCTCTTTACACTAATGTAATTAGTATGTATTTTTTAATGATTATTATATATTCTGTGTATATGTTCCAAAATCTTATATCTAGATCTTTTCATATTTCTTTTATGAGAGATACATGACTTTATAAGGATCCCTTCTCAAATCACTCCAATAAGAAACCCCGATAAAAGGGACCTTCCAAGATCCATACCCATTTTCAAGTGCAAATAGTATTATATTTATTATAATAATTACATTTATAAAAAAATTATCCTGAAAAAATATATTTTTTGTACCGTAATTATTCATTTCTTTGTTTTAATGAAAATTTATTATTTTCCCTTAAACAACACTAATGCTTCTCATTCCTAGAGTTTCTTAAATTCTATTTTTAATTGTTTCCACTTAATTTGGAAATCAATTATGCCTAAAATATAATTTTATTGTCCCTCACTTTTCTTTTTTGATACATACATGTTTATAATATTATTTTATGAAATATAAAAATGATTTTCAAAAAGAACTCATCATTTCAATGTTAAAGAATGTTATTTATCTCAAGAATTATTTAATGATATTATTATAGTATTTTATTCTATTTCATAACCCATGTAAAATATTATGATTAATTGATATTTATATTTCATGAAAATTAGGTGGATTATGATTAGTTTGAATATGGATGTGTAATCTTGATATCATCCGCCATTCTACTTATAATTTTTAGTGAATATATTTAATAATCATGGAATGATATTTATATTTCATATGTATATTGATTGGATTCACACTATTTATATAAGGAATTAATTTCACATTGTTATGGGAGGGTCCCGCTATATCCCCACAGTACATCAGAAGGTCTTGTTAGAAAAAATATATTTGGACTTGGCTAAGGCCATGACCATTTATTTTTATATATGGATTTTTATGATGCCTTAGCCATATATTTTTATATGTCTTGGCTGAGGAATTGATTTTTTGTTACAGATTTCCAGCATTATTTATTCCCAAATTATGTTATTAAAAATTGATAATTGATGTGATTATTAGACAAGTAGAATATCCAAGCTTAATTTTATTTCTCATGTGGTCATTTATAGTGATATCTACTTAGATAATATTTCAACAATATGATATTAATAATTATGTTTCAAACAGAATGTTTTTTAGTAATTCACAATTCTCTATTATTTATGTTTTCTTAAACCTTATTTCATACCCTTAATAAGAATATGAAATCATCCATTTATTATGTTTTATTTCTTCCCATTATGAGAATATGCACCATATGAAGGACCTGTTGGGATAATCTATGTGTTTATGGGTGATACCATATGGGCTTATATTTTTATTTTCCTTTCATATTTGAATTTCATTATTTTGTTTGTATCTGTTTTTCAAATGCTAATAAACTATTCAGTCATTTAGGATACAAATGATTTTCCATAATACCAATGTCATTAAGTTAGGGCATGAGATCCAGGTTACATGGATCAGGGTCCATAATGTAGTTATTCGAATAACTTTATTAGAAAATTTGGAAACATTATTTTGAAGAGATATATTAGGGAATATAACCATAAGATATAAATTTTTTGTATGTATATAATAACATCCCATAATTTTTGTAAGATAGATATTATGTGGCTCTTCCTTGAAATAAATCAATATTTGGATTCTATGAGTAGGAATCATTCTAGAACATGTGTACTAAGTTTTAACATCTCTGACAAGGGGCATCAAGCCAGACTTGGTGTAACCGAGTACACAACCATGGGCCTTAATAGGTACCTTGTTTGACACTCATGGGGAATATTATCTGGATTATTAAAATTTTATTTAAAAACATAATAATGTATTTAAAAGAAAATATTTCATGAAATAAACATTGTTTATAGTTTTTAAATTATCTATTAATACATTTCCATTGTATTTTAAGATTTTTTATTTTTTAAAAATTGTGAATTATGACTCATATACTAATTTAGTGTATGCAATTTTTATGAAATGGAACCCTGTTAAAATAATGTAAATTGTATCAATGTGTGTATCTCTTGTAGTGATTTCCCACTTATACAAGATAAAGTTGTTGGAGCAGGAACACAAATTGGAGCTGAGAAGCATATAACTACACAGGGGCTATCTGACTCATGTATTGATCCAGAAAGAAACCTATATGGAGTATCCTAATACATTACACTCTGTAATAATGTTATACCCATTTAAGTGAAAACAACACCCCATTATTAAATTTTAAAACAAACCCCATCTGTATCTTAGGAGTGGATAAGTTCTTTAAAAATATTTTACTTCTTTAGGAAGTAACGGGATGGAGAAGGCTGCAATGGATATATATTTATTATTGGTAGATTCAGATTCATAGTGGACATTAATTCAAAACACTATGGGTGGAAGAAGAAATTGAAAATCTATAATGGAAAGATTTTAAGGAAATTTTCTTAGAAATATATTTTACTCATGAAGAGGGAGAAGATATAATGATTGAATTCATGAATTTGAGGGAAAATGATTTTAAGAATGTTAATAAATATAAATCAATCATTATTGGGATATGAAGTCATGTTGATGATTATTTACACTATCCAAAGTGAAAGATGGATCGATTCTTTGATTGGATGAAAACAATCCTCTGAATGGAACTCATCTCCCAAACATTATCATAATAGGAAGATATAGTCTTGGGTTCTATAATGATTGGGAACAAATTCCCAAATCCTTATTTATTAAAGGGGAAAAATAGAATAAGGGGGTGGTGGATAAAAAAATTTATAAAGGGAGGAATAAAAAAGGGACTTTTCAAACATGCGATACATGTGGAATGAAACACCATGGTGTATGAATAAATGGAAAATGAGTTTTCTATATGATTGGTGAGAAATTCCATCATGCTCGCAATTGAAATGGAATTAAAAATGCTACAAATGTTCAACGCTTAAATTATATGGATATGGGACACTATTAAAATGATTGTGTGATGTTTCAAGAAAACCATCAATAAAAAAGGCCACGAGATCAAGGAAAATCTTATGGAATCATTATGGATGAGGTTGAAGTTCATAATGATGTAGTGTCATAAACACTAATCATCACCTCTAATTTAGCTAAATCTTTATATGACTTTGTATCATCATATTCCTTTATAACGTCTTAGTTTTCATTAAAATTATATATTTTTAAGTCCCCATTATTAGGGAGTTTTTAATAATCACTCCTAGTGGAAACATTATTACTGATATTATGTATGGGAATATTATATTATGACATATTAAAATTCTATAATTATTGTTTTTATCATTAAATATATCATTCATTTTGATAAAATCATTATTATGGTCATTCATTAGAAATATAAATCGAATATTTATCGAAAATAGAATGAAATTGTGATTCGTGATCAATGTACAAAATTTTTCCTCAGTACAGGGGATACATCATTATCTAATTCATTCCTGGATCCACCTCCAATAACTCTTATAGATGAAATTATTTGGGTAGAAAAGAAAATATCATATACGGATAACGAATGAAAAAAATGAAATTTAAGATGTACCTATTATGAAATAATACATTAATGTATTTATAGAATATTTACCTAGAAGTCCTCTAGAGAAGGATGTTGAGTTCTCTGTTGATTTAATTTCAATTTATAGACATGTATCAAAGAAACCTTATAAAATGGACACTATGGAAATTGTATAATGAAAGAAAAAACTGGAGTAATTGAGTGGTAAGGTGTTTATTCAACCTATTTTTTTCTATTAGGATCCCATGTTCTCTACATCAAGATTATAGTTGAATACACAAGGCACTGCATTGACTATAAAAAAACAATGTCATTACATTAAGTATCCTCTTCCATACATTGATGATTTATTTCATCAAATTCACAAAGGTTAATATTTTTCAATGATTTTTCTTCTATATAGATATCGTTAATTATGTGTGAATAAAGAAGAATACCCTAAGCAAGTATTCCGAACAAGGTATAGATATTATGAGTTTAGAGTAATTCAATTTGGACTGACTAATAAAACCATTATTTTTATGGATCTAATGAACATAGTGTTCAAGGAATATCTTGATTGTTTTTTGTTGTATATATTTATAATATCATGATATATTCCAAAATCTATAAGGACCATGGGAACTAGTAAATGATAGTTCTATAAACTCTTATAAACAACAATTATATGAAATGTATAGAAAATGTGAAATATGACATCAAATTGTTTCATTTCATAGAAATATTATATATAAATATCGAATATCAGTTGATCCTATGAAGTCAAGGGTAGTTCAATAATGTCCTGTAGTAGATAATACTAATGTGGTATATTGTTTCGTTGGTTTAGGAGGTTACTATTAAAATTTCTTTTATAATTTTACAAGACTATCTGATCTTCATACCAGGATAACTTGTAAAGGGGTATGTTTTTTTAAACAAAATAATGTGAAGAATGTTTTGAATAATTTTAGAGGAGATAAGTGAAGTATTTGATATTTAATATACCATAAAGAAATAGTGATTTCACATTAATAATGAGGAACAAATGAATGGACTTGGTTGTATCATTATGATGAATGTTAGAGTTATTACCAATATATTAATGTTGTTAAAAACTCATGAGTAAGACTATAAAACTCATGATGTTGAGTTAGTAGTCATATGTTTTCTATAAAAAATACACAAACACTATGCCTATGTTGAAATATGTTAAATATATATAGATAATAAGAGTTTGAAATATATCTTCTCATAGAAATAAGTCAACATGACCTAATGGTGAAGGCCAGAGCTACTCAAGGATTATGATTTTTCAATAAACTGCCACCTGTGGAAGGAAAATGGGGTAGTATATTATTGTAGAAAAAATTATCATGATGTTCAGAACAAAATGAGGAATAAAAAGGATCCCAGGTACATAGATATAGTAATGATATATATGGGAATTATCAAGAAAGATGAAACATCACTATTTTTCCAATTTTCTTCCCATCAACATTTGTTGGAAATGATTAATATATCTTAGTCAGAGAATGATAATTTTAAAAAAATAATTTTTTAATAAGGGGAAATTGTCAGAATTTGTATGTGAAGATTGAATTTTGAAATTTTGGAAGAGTATTTGTGTTCTGTTTACACCGTAGCTAAAAATGGAGTTATTGGATGATGTCCATAGCTTGAATTTCTTTATAAACCTTGGTATAACTAACTTATATAGAGATTTTTAGGAACATTTCTCATGGAATAATATGAATTATGAAATTACTAATTATATACCATGATGTTTACTCTATCAATATGTGAAGACTATAAAAAACAACATAGAGGTTTCATAAAACCTCTTCCTATTCTTATATATAAATTTTATGAAATTTCTATGGATTTATTCACTTCATTAAAAAAATCCATGAAATAATGATGCAATACTAGTAATTGATGATCAAATTACAAAATTTTCACATTTCCTTACAATAATTGAATATTTTTTACTAGACCGCATCAAACGACTCTATAAAAATGATATAATAATATTTCATGGATATCCTATTTAAATTGTGTTTGATTGTGATGCATTAATTACATATAAATTTTATAAAATTATTCAAAAATATTTTGATATTGATCTTCATTTCAGTACCTCTTATTACCATCAAACTAACAAGCATTCAGAAAGGTGAATCCAAAAAATATATGACTTGTTCAGATCATGATCAATTTAATTTCAAGACATGTTGGAATTATATTTACCATCGGTAGAGTTTTCAAAAAATAATAGTTTCCATTCAAGAATTAATATGGAACCGTACGAATCATTTTAAGGAATGATATTTCACAAACCATCATGTTTAGTTGAAGGTGGTGAATGGGAGCCTGCAGGGCTAGAACATGTTTCAGAAACAATAGAACAGATGATGACTATTCAAACCCACAACAAACCTTTTAAATTTAGGAAACACAAGAAATTATAATAATATAAGGAATTTTTTGTAATTTCAAGTGGGTGATCATGTTTTCTTGAACATATCTTCAAGAGAGTGTTTTATAAGATTTGGAATGAATAGAAAACTATGCCCTGGGTACAGTTCTGGTAATAAACCATAATTTTATTAAAGAGTTTTCCATTATTATGTTTTTTCCATATAGTCTAAGTGGCATAAAATCAATTATAGGACATAATAAAATCGTTATAAATGATGAATAAATGAAATAACATGTATTTCTAGATATTAAGGAACCTATATAGAAGAAATAATAACTTGACCATATGAATATTAATACGACCCTTATGAGTATTTAATCAGCAAAATGAATTGTATAATCACCCATGAAATTATAAAAAAATTTCAACAACTTAAAAATGATATTATTATATAATTATATCATAATATAAAAAAATTAATAATTTTAAAATTATTAATTACACGTCGGTATTATTTATGTCATTAATATTTAATTAAAATGCTATAATTAATAAATTGATTTAAAATAAATTGTATTTTAATAAAATTTATTCATAAATTAAAAAAAAATCTTATGAATTTAGGATAATTTTATAATACCTTAATTAATTTTTCAGGGTATTATAAAATCAGTTTTTAATTTAAAATAAATATTTTATAACTAAATAAATATTTTATTTGAAAAAATACCCATATTTAAAAAAAATTTATGATTATATAGACTATATTTTTTAATTTTACAAATCAAAAAATTCAAACGGAGAAAATTTTAAATTTTTCTAAAATACGTGATTTTTTGTGTATAGTAAACTACTGTAATTTATGGTATAAATAAATTATAAGATAAATACACTATTCCATAGGTCATGAATGTTTTAACAACTATAATATCAAAATAATATTAATTTTTATATATATTTTATCATAATGTTCAAACTATTCATATTCTTGTACCAAAGTAAAAAAAATGAATAAGATGTCCAAAAATCACCCCTCTCCTCCACTAAAAATAATACCCATCACCCCCTCTTCTCCTCACATCTCTAAGACATGAAGCATGTAAACATTTGGACAAAATAGTATTACCTATTCTCTCCCCATATCATGGATATGTTGGTATTATTAAAATTTTAAGACCCCTTTCCCTAATGAAGTTTGTAAAGAGAAAAATTAAAGAGGCAAATCATCTTCCCTTTTTAGTTTCATTTCAATCTATTTTCATTTCTTATCATATCCAAACATTCTCAATACCAATTATCATGATAAATCCAGTATCACATATATACTATAATTATATCATATAAATGTAATATCCGTTATTTATCTCGTTTCTCTCTCCATTTTATTTTAAAAATTAAATGAGCATATGGGAGGATCTGATTTACAACAATCATGGATGAAAAACCTTCATTAATCAATTTCATAATCAAAGACATTCGAGAAAACATTTTAATGGTTCAAATATACAATAAAATATAAATTATATTTTATATAATAATTTTTAAATATCATATATAAATGATATTAAATAATAGAACAAAACTAGTTCGTTGTGATAAAAAAGCCACTAAAATTAAGAAAAATGGTTATCACTAAAATGTTTTCTAATGATTCATCCTAATATGTATGAAAAAATTACACTTATAACCAATTAAAATTATATTTTTTTATTAATGAAATTTAATTAAAATTATTTATGATTATACCTATTTTAAATGAACTCGTTTATATATATTCAAGCAAACTGATCATGAAAATCATGGAAACAAGGACTCTGGAATTAAGGAATTATTTTCCATATCTTATCAAAAAGACCAAAATTAATAATAATAAAATTAAAATAAATTTTATACATGTATAATTTGTTAAAAATTAAATAATTAATCATCTTAATTTTATATTCTTGAAACTTAAGTTCAAGTGAAAAATGATTTAGGATATAAGGTAAGGGTTTTTTCCCCAGACAACCATTTTCATTCGGGTTATGTTTACTTATTCTATAAAGAAAAACTATTAATGATTATTTTTATAAAATTATTAATATATATATATACATATATATTGTTTCCAAAAAAATATATCCAGATCAATTAATCAATCCTTTAATGGTTAATACATATTTTACAAGGTTCCCTTCTCATTTCTTCTTAATATGCATACCCAGTTAGAGGAAAAATATTGATTTTGTACAAATTTTCATATACCATCAATAATATGTTATAAGAAACCATAATTTATCTAAAATCAAAAAAATCATAGAAAATTATATATGTCCATTACTATATTTATGTGAATAATTATGAAAAATAAAAATGATTTTTCCAAGAAGCTCTTTATTAAAAAGTAAGAACAGTATTTATCTCATGATTTCCTCAATGATTTTATAAGATTATTTAAATACACTTCATATCCCTTTTTTATTCTTATATTTAATTTTTATAGATATTTTATTATATCATCTATCATATTTTATTTAATGGTTTATGATTATTTTGATAGTTAATATTCCATCTTGAAACCATTCACAATATTCTATAGAATGGTTAGTGATTATGTTTATTGATCGGGGAAAGATATTTACATTTCATATACATGTATCTATATTAATTTATATAATGATTATGTTTCACCCCATTTGTATGAGTAATTAGTTAGAGTTATTAAGTGATAGGTGAGGCCCATTATATCCCCTTGTTGCATCAGTAGGTCTAATAAGACAATCTAGTTTGGGTCTTTACCAATTTATGTATCATCATGGCATGAGTCCTTGATATTATGGTTATGATATCCCACATTTTACATTTCATCATTATGAAACTAGTAATTGATAGTTCATTGGATTATTATTAAACTAATATAATTTCCATGTCTATGTTTTATTATGGAATTATTTATTTAGCTTTTATTCCTATCATATTATGCTCAAGATCATGTTTTAATGGAATATGGACTTTTAATTATTCACCACTATTTAATACTTTTTATTATGTGGTATTATTTACCCTTAATGAGAATATGAGAACCCTCATTTCTTATATTTTATATTTCCTCAGGATGCAATGATATATATTATCAATAACTTGCATAGAAAATCTAGGAGTTATAGATGTTTCCAATTAAATATAAATATAGTTTATTTGTTCAAAGTTGTAATTTAAAACATATATATTTATCTAGTTTTCAAAATATAATAAACTATTCAGTCCTACAGGATGTGTATTCCTTGTTTATATTGCAATGTAATGATGTAAGGCACCAGCTCTAGGCTATTGGGGTCGGGGTCATTAATGTTTGTATTAATACAAGTACTGTAGAGTATATGGAAAATATATATAGAAAACATATTTTAGGAATGAAAACCCTACAATATACCTTGTGGATAATGATACAAGAACATCCTAGAATTTTGGTAAGTCGAAGATTATTTGGGTCTTTCTTACAATATATCTTTATTTGCATACTACATTTGGGGATTGTGCTGTCAAAGATGTAAATAGGGGTGACTCACTAACAATGTGTCATGGGCCTATGATACAATAACCTAGTACACGACAACAAGACATACTATGCACTTTGTTCATCACTCCTAGGGGATATGTTTAGGATATATTAAATTTTCATGGCAAAGAATTATGAAGGATTTAAATCTAAATGTTTACCCAATGAAACCATGCTTATGATTATGAGAATATACCTGAATTAAATATTAATATATGTTAACAATTTTTCTATTTTGTAATAATACATTTTGATTCATAAGTGTTGGCCCATAAGTGGCTATTATCCACTCACTATAATATTAATGGTTTTAATAATCACAAATCATTTCATTTCGTATCAATAATTATTATCATTTCAATCATTATTATATAATTTTCAATATGTATAATTACTATTATCTATGATCACATACAATTTTAACAAAATCTGATAATAATTGTTTTGAAAGATAGTCCAACCAGAAATATTTTCTATATATGCCAAACTGACACCGATAGAAGTGAAGAGATAATGATAGATTACCTGCGTCACTGGTAGTGCAAAATAACACTCCGATAATTGAATCACTGATAGTGAAATCAACCTACCAACGCAAAGAACTACCAATAGTTCAAGGAATTAATGATGAAAGGACCTACCAACACATGATGATACAGAAGCATGGTGATACTGATGTAAGGACTCCCGAACAGTTCAAATGAGTTACCGATGTACTGGACCATCGATGGAATGAGTCACTAATATCAGATGATATTAATAGTGGACTCAATGATAAAAAAATTTAGATTTCCATTTATTTAAAATTACTTTTAGTTTTCATATTTTGAGTTTTTTAATGAAACATATAAATTCAATTATTTTCTCATACATATTAAATAATGATTTCGAAAGTATGATGTAAACTTACATGATTGTTCTATGGATTTATCAAATAAAAGTGGCATGCTTGTGAGATGAAAATAATAAGTAAAAAATAAATACAACCTGTAGACATAAAAAAGAGCTATATCCTATAACTATAAACAATCATTATAAAAAAATTACAAGCACTTGAGTAAATCATTATTCCTACATGATATGAACCAAAGAACTATAGTTCATCATTGTTCTAACATCTCTGAATGATCCAATATAACTAAAGTAGAAGAAAATATTATCTTACTAGAAGACAAAGCTTTTTGATTCACAGCCATTTTTTTAATTTATTTTTATATAAAAGAAATCAAACTTTAAAAATGACACATCATGATTCCAGGGCTAAAAATTATAACACATAAAAAACAGTGTGTCATGAAGGACTATGATCATTATTCCATGAAGAAAAGATTTCTTTTAAACAGACAGAAAACAATGTGTTTGTATGTTTTTAAAATAAAAATTGACTATTTAAAAAATAACAGATACTATATATCCTCAAAATAAAATCATTTTACACATGTTTATCCCACTATGCATTGTGGCCTGGAATGTCTGTGTACTATTATGTAAAACCTCATCCAGGGTTTGGATCAAAACCATTATCTATATAGTCTTTTTTTGGTAGGAGATATCCAAGATGAGTAGATTAAGTCTCAAATTGAGACTGAATAACTTTTTTTATATCCACTATGTTTTCAAAAATTATTTTTCACTTGTATTACCAATATTTTTGAAAACACAATTTAATGTAATATTTATTCCTGGATATTATTTATGAATATTTTTATTTTGAAAATTAGTTTCAAATGCTATACCGTTATTTTAAATATTTGTAACTGAGAAATAATCAATTTTCTAAGAAACTATTTAAATAGTAAGTCAATTATATGTTGACTACTTTGGATAATTATCATGTATTTGTTTTAATTGGAGAATTAATTGAAATTTAAATTCTAAAATATTTATTTAGATGAACTCAATTAACCACCCTTTTTAGTGTCCTAATTTTAGAATCATTTTGTATAAGACATTTTTTATGTTTCTTGTTTCAAATGATTTAAATCTGTTTTAAAATGCTTTTGAGATATAATTGTAGTTCTGGTTTAATGATCTTTTAATTTTTGTTAGTTTTAAATTTCTAGTTCGGAATTTCCTTATCTATTTATCATGGATAATATATTGGAAGGTTTTACTATCAGTAGACCTCTATTTTTAAAGGGAAAATTTATTACCAATGGAAAATTAAAATGAAAAGGCCTGTAGAAAGAATGGGTTTTGAGATTTGGTCTTCAATTATTGATGAATAAAAGATTGTATTTACCATTAGAAATACTTGGGATGACCCAAATAAGGATACCAATAAAAATAATTATAATGAAATTAGTTCCTTGTATTGTTCTCTAGAAGATGAATAATTTAATAGAATTTATGCATGTAAAATTACTTTTAAAATTTGGAACTAATTATATAGTTCACATGAAGGAACAAAATTTTTTATGAAATTATAATTTAAAGATATATCTTATATATGATAATTTTATAATGAAGCTTGATGTGACAATTTATGACATGTTCTCATGTTTAATGAAATTTTAAACATCATGATCTTTGGGGATGAGATTTTACAGCCAAAGAGAAAATCATGAGAATACACAGATGATTTCCCAATATATGAATACGGTCTTCTGTATGAATTAAAGAATCATGTGAATTAAACACATTGATGGTAATGGAATTGATAGGGAGTATTATGATGTATTAGGAAGAATTTAATGACCAAATTTATGAATAAAATTAACCAAAATGAAATTCAGCAGCTGTGAAAACCACTACCTCTAAACACAAGGAAAATGAGAAGATAAAAACCCATTCTGAATGTAGTAGTAATGATGATTATCTAACTGATAGTGATGAATAAATGTCAAAATTATATATAATGTTAAAAAAGTTTTACATGATTAATAAGTTCTTCAGAAAGCCAAAATTGAATGGAAAATATGATCGTAAGGGAAATTGAAAAAAGCACTGGAAAAAGAGTAAAAAGTAAAATAAGATAGTCTTTTATGAAGGAAAAATAAACGGACAAGTCACGAATTACATTCCCCTATAGAAATATAAGAAGAAAAATGGGTATAAATATTCAATGTATAAAAATTCAATGAAGGACACCTATATTTCTGCTAAGGATAGCTCTAGTTAATCAGAATCCTCACATGATGAAAATGATGACAAATCCAATATGTGATTCATGAAAAACACACATGGGGTATCTATTGAGTCTCCGATACAAAATTCATACTATTATGGATATGAACATTATTATATAAATATAAATTGTAAGGAAATGTTTAAATACTATAAAATTCCTAAAGATGAATTCAACGAATTAAAAGAAAAATATAATTCATTAATAAAAAAATTCTCTTACCTATTTGGTTTAATCATAAATTACCATTTAAAAAGTGAATAATTATCAATTTCCTAATGTAATCATTGATCATACACTATCAAATGAGAAATTGAAAAATAATTTAGAAAATATTTAAAATGGTAATGATATCTTGGTTCAAATTATTGGTAAATAATTTGCACCCAAACACACTAGTGGTATTGGCTACCAAATAGATAAATGGAGTTTGGTAAATATAATTTTTTTATCAAAATCAAGAAAATCTAGCTTTATGTGTTGTTCAGGAAAAAATTCTACAAGTTCAATTTGTGATTGCATTTCCATTATTTCATTTTTTGTTGGAATAAATAGAGTTTACATTTTTAATATTTTTAAAATGGTGTATAGGAAACCCATAAAGAAAATGTGGGTTCATAAAGATCATAGTACTAATGTTACTAGACCCAAACAAATCTAGGTACCCAAACCATTTCATTTCTAATCTTTTGTTGTAGGAAATGTTTTTAAGAGATCCTATAAAATTATTTTGTACTATTACAGTGGATTTTCAAGCTACATGAAATTAGAATATTCATGCTTCAATACCAAGAAAATGATTGATGGAGGACATGTAAACATTGGTGATAATTAAAAATGGAAAATCATTGGAATAGGGAATATAGGTAACTCTACCATAGTTTGAGATTCAAAAGTGATTTTTTTTAAAGTAATTAAATATAAAATTATTAGTATCACCCAATTAAATGATGATAATTATAATTTTAAATCAGAAAACGAGGCTTTCAATGTTTTTAATCCCAAAAATTAATTTTATTTTTCTGCACATAGAAATGAAAATGTCTATTCTATTAACAAGGACTATTTGATATCTCAAAAAAAATTCATGTTTTATGGGTTTTCATAGATAATTGTGTCTTTGGAATAAGAGATTAGGACACGACAATATACAGTCACTTTGAAATGTTACTAGAAATTTCATAGTCAAGGAACTAACCAAACATGTTTTCCCAATTGACAAAGTCTTTGATCCATGAAAAAATGGTATATAACAAACAATCACATTAATCCCCAAGAAATAAGTGTCAAATTATCAACCTCTTGAGTTATTTCACATGTAATTTTTTGAAACTACTAGTGTTTCTAGTCTCTGTGGGAAGCACTATATCTATTTTCTTGGTGATGACTACTCTAGGTATACATGGACTTTTTTCTTGGCTCACAAAAGTGAGTCTTTTTCTAATATCACAAAGTATACGAGAACTGTAGAAAATTATAGTGATCATATAATTAAAACCTTATGATGTAACCATATCCATGTGTTTTAAAACCATGAGTTTGAATAATATTTCCCTGAAAATTTAAATATTCATATTTTCTCTACTCCTAAGACACCCCACCAGAATGGAGTTGTAGAAATAAGTAATAGAATCCTAGAAGAAATTTCTAGATTTACGCAATTTTATTATAACCTACCTATAAACATTTGTGAAGAAGATTTCAAAACATCATTCTATATAAATAAATATTTCTTGATTTGACATGTCCTTAGGAGATCTCGTAATGAGTTTTGTAGCAAAAAAACCCAAGTCTAACAACATCAATGTTTTTGTTTGAGAAGTCTATATTCATTACACTAAAGACAACATGAACAAATTTTCATCCAAGATTGATGAATGAATTTTCCTAGGTTATGAAATGTATTGTACATTTTATAGGGTCTTTAATAAAAAACCCAAATGTGTGGAAGAATATTTGCACGTCAAATTTTATAAAATAGATCCATATGATCCTATGACCTCCCTAAAAAATCATGAATATGATATGTCAAATATATAAATAAATGATAAATCAATTGACTATCCTATTATTTAATCAATTAAATCACCCAGTTATAGAAATTATCTAAAATATAGTCAGGAGGAACCTAAACCTCAAGATGAACATGGAGTGTATTGACCTTCTATTTCCAGACCTATTAGAACTGTCAAGAACCATCCTTTAAAAACTATAGCTACAGATTTATAAAAAGATCTCATACTATAGAATATTTTAGATATTAGGTTTAACATCAAGTCTTCTGGTCACAACTTGAACATGAGAACATCAATGATTCTACCAATGATAAATATTGTGTGATGTCTATGCTAGAAGAGTTAAATCAGTCTTAAAGAAACATGGTCTATATAATTTTAGATAGTCCCAAATACAACTTGACCATAGGCACTAAACAGGTGTTTAGGAACTAAGTATATGAATTTTGTAATATAGTTATAAATAAAGCTCGATTGGTTGTAAAATGTTATAGTCAAGAGGAAGTGATTCAATATGAGGATACCATTGAACCCATATCTAGACATGAGGCCATTATAATCATTCATTATAGTGCATAACATCTTGATTGAAACTTTATCAAATGGATTTCAAGACTTCAATCTTAAATGGGTATATAATTGAGGATGTTTTTGTTGAATAACATCTATTTTTACAAATCCCCACTTCACAAATGATGTATTTTAATTATGTAAATATTTTTATGGTTTAAATAATCCTCTAGGAGAATGGTATGATATGATAAGAACCTTTATTTTTTATAATGTTTTTTAGGAAGGTATTTTATATCCTACACTTTTTATAAAAAACATTCCAAATATATTTTAGTAGTACAAATTATTTTTAATGATATTATTTTTATATCTTCAAGAAATAATTTACGTGTTGAATTCTAAAATATATTTCAAGGTTAATTTGAAAATAATTTATTGAGGGAACTAAAATAATATCTTGGATATCAATTATTTCAAAATAAAGAATTATTATTTTATATCAATGAAAATATTCTAAAAACATTAAAAATGTGTTGGTTTTGATTTCACAAAAATTAGTGACACTGAAATGAGTACCACATGTATGTATGACCTTGATAAAGATGGTAAATCATTTAATCAAGCAACATATAAAGGAATGGTTGAGATTTTTCTTTTCTTAACTGCTAGTAGGACATATATTATGTTTACATTGAGAATGTGTTCATGCTTTCAAGAAAACTAAAAATAATATGATTTAATGATAGAAAAATTATTTTAAAATACCTCAAATATAAACTAATTTAGATATGTTCTATCCTAGAGGAATAAAATTTGGATTTGGTGAGTTATTCATGGGATGAATTATGTTGTTGTATGTTAGAAAAAATATATAACCTATGTCACATGTTACTTTTTGGGAAAGTCTGTAGTTTCATGGTTTATCATGAATCAAAATTACATTTCATTATCAACTTTCAAAGCGGAATACATAGATTCCCATTTTTGTGAAAAAATTTTGTGGATGAGACACACATTACAATATAGTGGATATCAATTAAAAAAATTTCATATAAATTGTGATAACACAATTTTTATTAATATTTACAAGAATCATGTTTCACATTCTAGGACAAAACACATTATTGTAAGACATCACTTTTTGAGATAACATTTTCCAAAAATGTGATATACCATTAGAATTCTGTATACCTAAACATCAACTTGCTTACATTTTCAATAATCCATTTTACTCTAATAGAATGAACTACATCCAACAATAGTTTGTAATGATTAATATATACGACCTTATGTTGTTATTCCTTTCATATTATTGTTCTGGGATGTTTTCATACCAACACTAGAAAACTCAAATAGATAGTGTCATACGGAAACTGCTAGTATGAAGCTGACAATGTCATGATGATACTCATAATGTATTCATACGAAAACAGTTCTCACCCCAACACTGATGCTTTGTCATGTCGACACTCAGTCATTCCAACACTAACACCTTGTCAAGATGATATCATTATTTTTATAAAAAATATATTATAATAACACTAATGAACCACTTTTTTTAAAATGTATTGATTTTTTTACCAAAATTACACTATTTTAATACCTTTCTTCAAACTGGATCACGATTTAATGATTTTTAATTATAAATTTAATAAATAGTATAAATTTGAGTCAATACCCACTATGAATTTACTCTTACACTTACTCAGCCATTTCTCTCTCTTCCCCAGACCATTAATCTTCTGACCATCAAACCGAACTATTGGAAAGAGTCAAGTGATGATAGATATTAAATGAGGTGAGACTATTGCAGCTAAGAAATAAAAAGGGGAATCGAGAAAATATTTTGGGCTTGTGAAATGTTTCTCTACCAAACCATGTAGTGAATCTAGAAAAAATGTGTTATTATAGACTGGATGTTGTAAATAAATACATTCATACTCATGGTGTTATATGATCATGGATAGCTTGAGTAGTTATTAGGTAATGAAAGACCCTTCAACCTGAAGCTAGATTATTAATTTTACATGAATGTGGATTTCCTTTTGGAAGGAAGGGATTTTGCATTTATTAAGTCCATAGTGAAAGAAAATAATATATATTCTTCATTATAAAATTAGTTCGATTGTATTAAGGTACCCCGAGAGGGGGTATTTCGTGATTATAAAGTTATCTATCCACCAGAGAGTGGTAGTTTCTTCATTGAGACATTTTTTAAGGATCTTACTCATAATTATGAGTACATTAGACCAATTTCAATAGAATTATATATGGAGTGTATAATTTGGTTCAAAATTATAAATAATTAGATCTATCATAAGAAAGATGACTTTTCATCTCTAGAGTATCAGTATTTCTGTTTGAATTATTTGATGAAAATGGAATCAAGTTCAATTTATGTACATAGATTTTTGGGAATATAAATGAAAAAATCAATCCATATTTAAAATATTATTCCCTTTTTACCAAAGATTAATCACAGTTATGCTAAAAGAGAATGGTGACGTTAGTGATGGAGATGAAGTTTTTTTGTAAGTGTAGTGAGTTCTTCTTAAGTAAAGAGATCTATAAAAGTATGTTGATCAATGGGAACCCAGGGAAGAATGAATGGGTTAGGGATTATGATAATATCTATGATATGATAAATTTAGTGGACCATACAACTAGGACATTTAATTTGGATGATCAAAGTCTTAGAACAGATAATGAAGTGTTTACTCATAAGGATAAGAAGAAGAAGATCATGTCACTTCAGTCAGGGATCAAGGTTCACGTTTTATTGATATGAGTTATTGGGAAACCCCTAGAGAAACCAAAGGTATTTCATTCGGACCTCCAAGCCAACCCATTGTTTAACCCTCTTATGATCCCACACATGATGATGATAAAGACGAGGATATATAAGTCTCAAGAAGTGAAGATTATATATGTTCATCTAGTGGATCTAAAGAAGAAGAAGAAGATGAAGGAAAGAAGTAAATAAAATGATGGCGGCAGTAGCAGTGGTAATGAAGAGGAATAGAAGAATAAAATTATGATAGAGATGGAAGTGAAGAGAATTTATCTGAACATGATGATAATTTAAATAATTAAATAAGTGACAATGATAAAGACCATAATGATAATAATTAGTGTGCAAATGTAGATATTATGGAAGTTGTAGTTCTGGAACGATTTGAATGACCTCCTGAAGTTGTTGTTTAAGAAAGAGAAAATGATGTTGTTCATAATGAAGTGTAAGTTAAAATGATTTTTACATCTAACTTATTTAATGAAATAAGGGGACCTCATACTGAAAAATAGAAGTTAATAATGAATGTTTATGTTTTGGGGGCCTCATGAAATGAGAGATCAAGAGGATTAGGAGCATCAACCTAGAAAATTATGACTTTACACTCCCAATCTTATAAAATATTCTGTTGTGTATGAATGGTAAATAAACCCAAGGTATGTGGTACTTCGTTTCAATTATGTAAACAATGATTAATAAGTTTTTTTTCATGTTTCCAAAGATTCAGTGACTAAGACGAATCCTGGTCACTATGTCACTAAAAAGGATTTTGAATGATTTAAGAAAAATGTTTGTTCAATTGTAATTATATCAATTAAACCATAACTAGTCCATGAGATTCAACAAACTAGATGTGAAAACATTGATCTATTTAATGGAATACAATCTCTCATATATTTAATATACGAAAAGAAATAGTCCATCAATTCTATTTCTATACCAATTTAGATAGTGGGTGTGAGTGAGGCTGATGCAGGTAATGTTTCAAAAAATGCGATAGATGATATTCAACCCCAAATAATCACAACATCTCAAAAAAAATAGAAAATTCTTCTAAGATGAGAAAATAAATATTTTGGGTTAGTTATATAATAAAGACATTAACCATTGAGTATAAAGGTTGTTTGTAAAATAATCATAACACATTAGAGTCTCATACCTCAACTCTTCCTGATGTTCCTTCTACCTCAGGTCATATTTCTCAATCCCTAGTCATTGAGGTGGTCTGAAATATTGATAATGAAGGCCTTAAAGCTCTATTTGATGCTTTTTTTTGTCCAACCTTGCAAATATTTAGAAAAATTGTGACCATGTTCATGGTATGGCCAAACTCTTCTTTAAAAGCGAATAGACCGTTAATGCTTAAATTACAGAAAAGGTGGATTACTATTTCAAGAGTATCATTACCAAGAACCAATTTTTCATTCTTTTTATGTATTTGATATAGAACCTATCATTTTCTCCAGTTACTAGATAATTCAAAGACCAAGTATAGTAGTTGAAGGACATCACCCCTCTTTTGGAAAAATTCAATGAAAATAAAATGATTTTAAAAAATCTATGAAGTATGGTGGTAAAAGCATTGACGGGTTCATCATGATGTTGAAGCCACAACATCATGTGAAATGTGAAACAACTATAGTTCATTATATTTCACCTATTAGACCTTCTGAGTCAGTACCTCCACCTCATATTTTAGTTGTATAGCCTTTTAATAAGATTTAGCCACTAATCACAAAGCAGTCTTAACCTCGTGTCTTGTCCCGGCACAGACCCACTATTGAGCATAATGTTCTTGAGGTTGTTATATTGCGTCCTATGATAATTTCTTTAGACCCTCTATCATCTACGACACCATCTGGTGAATACTCTATGGACCCCTATGAGAAAATAAATGCACTTGTTGATTTTGAAAAGTAGTGGGAATAATTCGATTATATGGCTTTTTGGTTTTTTGTCTTTATATGAATATTTTTACTACATTTTATGTCTTTGATTAATGAAAATTATTTTTTTATCGTTCATACATTTGTATTGTTTTTATTGTTCTCTGCTCTTTATTTATTTTATTGATACTTGTGTCCTTCATTCTTTGAATGAATATGGGGAAAATAGGTTGCTACTTGTTACCTTTTTTATAATCCCAAAAGGGTGAAAACATTTTGGCATTGTACTTATTTAGTGCCCGTATTTATATTTATTTTATCATTGATATAACACTTATAAATATTATTTTTCTTACCCTATATTACATATAGTAAATAAATGAATTTGTATTTGATGCCACTATTCTTGTTTCCTTTTATACCATTACTACTGATTGTAAAAGTTCTTCAATAATTGGAGATGATATGTAGAATGATTATGATTCACATAAAATGATTTCACATCATAATTCAATGAGTTTTGATCATCAAAAAGGGATAGATAGTAGGCCCATAGTTGATCATTTTCCATCCTCTCTAATATTAATGGTTTTAATAATCCCAAATCGTGCTAATTTATACGAATAATGCCTAATCATTTCAATAATTTTTATTTTAGTTAAAATATGTATAATTATGATTATATATGATCACAACAAAATTTAACATATTCTAATAATATTTATATTATAAGACTTAACAGGCAAAAACATTTTCAATGTATGCTAGACTGAAACTGATAGAATATATGAGATACCAACAGTTCAACTATGTCACCAAAAGTGTAAAACAACTCAACAATAAATTACTCAATAAAAGTGCAATCGGCCTATTGACTAAAGGAATTACCAATTAATGGATTTAATAATAGTTAAAGGACCTAATAATTTAAGGACCTACAGATTTATGATGCTAACAAAGCATGGGGATACCGATGCAAGGACTCACAGACTATTCAAATGAGTTACTGGCGTATTGGCTAACCAATGGAATGAGTCACTGGTAGAAGGAGGTACCGATAGAGGACTCACAGATAAACTTTTTAAATTTAATTTTATATAAAATTACTTATAAATGTCATATTTTGAGTGTTTTAATTTGAATAATGAATTAAATTCATTTTGGAGGCATATTAAATAATGATGTTAGATGTAAGAGGTACCTTGACATGCTTATTATCACGATGTAGCACCTTAAATATTCATGCATGTGAGATGAAAGGAATAAATAGAAAATAAGTAAAACATGTAGACATACAGAAGAGTTGTATATTATAACTATACATGGAAAATATCATAAAAGGAAGAACACATCAGTAATTATTCACTCCTCTTTGTTGAAAACTATTGAAGTATTTTCCATCAAAGTTACATCATCTCATCATGATACAATGTTACCGAAAGAGCATAACATCTTATCTACCTGGAAGATAGAAAAAATTTCTTCACGATAATATTTTTTTAGTTTCTATTTCATGAAGAGGACTTCAGCATCAATCATAATACATCATTAGTCCAATAATGAACTATATAACACACATAGATTTATAAAATCTATCAAATACTTATTTCTATATTGTGTACCCTTTTATTTAATATTCGAGTAGTGTGTGTGTGTCTATATGTAAATAACACATTGTCTCCTGCACTAAACTAGAGGATATGATATATCCTCAATATAAATTCCTTTTACACATGTTTATACCTCAAATAACTATGAAAGAGTTCTTGTGTGGCCTAGATATATTTTGTTCCCATGTGGAACTGTGGTAGAGGTCTTGTGACAAAAATAGTTTGTGTACTATTCTGTAAATACTAAACTGTTATAGATCCAAACCTTTATAAATATAGAATACGTAGTGGTAGGTGATCTCAATGTAGAGTGGATTAAGTCTTCTCTTGACGTTGAACTAGTTGTTTTATATCTGTTGTGTTTTTAAAATTTAGTTTACTATATTTTTACATATATTTCAGAAAACAAAGTTTGACATTGATCGTTAATCATGGATTGTATTTATAACAATTATGATTTAGATAATTAGTTTCAATAGTTGTACCAATATTTTATATTATTTTAACTATGAAAAAATACATATTCTAAGAAACCGTTTGAATAGTCATACAATTATTAATTAATGATCTTGGTTAAATGGCCCTTTTTAATTGTTGAGTTATTTTAAATAATCTTTTTAACAAAAGCTTTTTAGGAACTCAATTCACCCCTCATCTGGACTGTCATACTATGACCAATAATAACATAATTTATTTTATTACATTAAATAGAAAAGGATCCTAGTGGGTGGAATGGAGGCCTCATGAATTCATGTATCCCATATAGGTATTTCCCTCATAAAAAAGATAAGGATGTTGGTTCTAAATCTATGAATGGTGTAGAGAAACGTCTAACTATACTGGGATATCTGACTCAGGTTATGAAAAATAATATTTCCAATATAGAAAATCATGATCCACAGTATAGAGGATAAATGTTATACTATTGAATGTGACAATCTCCTCTAAAATTAAATGTGACTATGAAACCAATTATAAAGTAGATATGGATGAGTACATTAGAGATTACATTTCATGATTTGGGATTTAAAAAACATATATTGTCATTATAGAAAATTATTATAATTTATGAAATGTGGAACAATTTTGGATATTGATCCAAAACATAAAGGATGATGAAGAATAAAAAAATGTAATGGAGTGAATATAAATAAAATTTCAAAGACAAATATTTTCTTAATGAAAAATGATATGATAAAGAATGTTAGTTTTTGAGTTTGATTAAAAAAGAGAATGAGAATATTGAAATACATGAGTCTAACTTCACAATGTTATAAATTCGTGTTTGAAACTATAACGAAACCCAAAGATTAAGATTTATCAATTATTGGATGGTTTAAAACAATTGCACTAATGGGCACTCTTTTACCAAAATTTTTCATCATTCAATTATATAGTCTCATTTTCTATCAATACAGAAACACAATTGTCACGGTTTAATGACATTACAGAAATTAAAAAGAAGACATGGGATACTGAAAAATATAGAAAATGAAATAAAAAAATGGTGAATAATGGTGGATTTCTCATTCCACCATGTAGTAATTGTAGTAAAAAACACCCTTGTAATTTCTTTAAGGAAATGGGAGTCTCTTACAAGTGGGAATAAAAATAAAAACAATTAGTTATTACAAAGGAAAGAAATAATCTTTCGATGTACAATTCTATAATTGCAATAATAAGGTATATTATGCACAAAAATCTTCTAGGCATCAATGAAACATTCCCCATCGAAGGACAAAGAATAAAGGCCATGATTTTGTGATCACAACATCTATGGTTGAAATTCTTCATGATGTGGTGTAAGGTTCATTAATTATTTCCTAAATATAATAAAATTATTTATTTCATTCAATATCATCTCTTTCTTTTATATCATCCATGTTTTCAATGAAATATGATATTTACAATTTGATTTAATAAATGAGTTGTCAGCCAAGACTCTTATGGGAATTATCTTTTTAATAATGATGATTCAATCAGTCCCCACTATGATATATAAATGTGATTTAGTTGCTGATCTTATCATCAATCCTATTATTTAATTATTTATTATTCTTGGTATGGATTGGATTTCATATTATGATGTGTAAATATATTCCTAGAAAAAAAGTTAAATTTTTTTAGAATGATATAGAATTCCTTATCTTTATATCATAGACATCATCATTTTATTATTATCTATATCCACTCCATTAGCTAAACTAGTTGAAATTCTTCAGGAGGAAGAAAGAGATATATATATATATATATAGCGGAGGAAATAAATCATCAAAATTTATGGTATACCTATTGTGCAAGAATACTTTAACCTATTTGCGAATGATTCTCCTAGAAATTCTTCAGAGTGGAAAATTTAGTATTCTATTGATTTAATCCTTGGTACTAGATCGATATCAAAGTCTCCTTATATAATTTCTACAGTGGAAATTCTGTAGTTGAAGAAATGACTATACACATTGATTACTATTGTGTTTATTTTCCTCAATGTTTTTCCATGGGGTGGTCATATTCATTTTGTTAAAAATAAATTTCAATCTATGTGTCTTTGGATTGAAAATAGAAATATTAATGCTATTAAAAAAATCTATAAGTATCATATTCCTTGCATGATGATTTATTTGATCAGTTTCAAGGATATTTATATTTCACGAAGGATGACCATTGATCTAGATATCATTTGTTTCATATAATGAAGGGAGATATTCCAATGACTGCTTTTCATCCTAGGTAAGGGCATTACGTGTTTACAGTAATGCCTTTTAGACAGACTAATACACCATATATTTTCATGGATCTAATGAATAGTGTATTCATGGAATGTATTGATGACTATATTGTGGTATTTATTTATGATATCTATGTATACTAGAAAATATAAAATTATCATGATAATAACTTGTGCTTTCTTTTTAATATTCTCAAAAGAAACGAGTTACATGAGAAGTTTAGATAGTGTGAATTCTGGCTCCAAAATTTTTCTTTTCGTGGAAATATTTTGTCTATGGATGGAATCGAAGTTGATCATGTAAAGACAAAGGCAGTTCAAAAAATGGCCAACACCAAAGAACATAATCATGATATGTTTTTTTTATAGTTTTTTCAGGTTATTATCGGCATTTCATTCAGAACATCACCCAATTAACTAACCCATTAACCAAGAATAATCTTAATAGGGTTATGATCATATAGAATAACCAATGTGAATAATGTTTTGAATAATTGAAGAAGAGGTTATTGAGTTCTCAAATCTTGACTCTACCATTAAGAAATGGTGTGTTTGTGATTTATAGGGACACATCAAAAAAATTACTTGGATGTGTCCATATGCTGAATGATAAAGTTAGTGCCTATGTATCAAGGCAGTTCAAAACTAATGAATAGAAATATCAAACTCATGATATTGTGTTGGAAGTTGTAATATTTTCTTGGATGATATGGATATACAATTATTATATAGAAATATGTAATATATTTACATATCACTAGATTTTTAACTATAAATTGTCATAAAAAACTAAACATGAAGAAAAGTAGATATATTGATCAATTAAATGATAAGGATTTCTTAATATACAACCCCCCTGATAAGTAGAATAAGGTAGATGTTTCGTTGAGTAGGAAAGAACATGGGGTTTCAATTAATGGGCATTTAAAATGATTCTATATACATGGATCTAGTAAATATTTATATGCAAATTATCAATGGATGGGAATCATCACTATTTTTTCAAATGGTTTCAAACAATTTTTATTAGAAATTATTAATAGGTCTTAGTCTTCTGATTCGAAACATAAAAATAAAATTAATGGTGTGAATGATGGTATGTTTCCAAACACATGTGTTAGATTGGATTCTGAAATTTTTTATGAAGTTATGAACTCCCTCAATACCCAAACTAAAAATATATTTATTTGATTATGCCCGTGAATCAAATTTCCATATACTCCTTGTTAGCATTTAGATGTATATATATTTGATGGAACATTTTTCATACGATAACATGAAGTATGAAATTGCAGTTTATGTATCAAAATGATTATTATGTCAATAAGTGAAGTCTAAAAGACAACATCCTAGGGGATTATTTCAAACCTCTCTCTATTGTTACATGGAATTATGAGGCCATTACTATTGAATTTGTTCAATGGATTTCCCAAACCTCCAAGAAAGAATGACGCAATATGATTAATTATTGATCGACTTATCAAATCTGAAAATTTCCCCAATATAAGGGAATATTTTCTATAAGAGCGCCAGGCCCAACTCTATATCAATGAAGTTTCATGGCTTTGTGGAGAACCTATTTCAACAATTTATGATTAAGATCCATGATTTACATAGAAATCATGGAAAATTCTCAATATATTTTTGGAAAATGAGATTCATTTGAGTACTGCAAATCACACTCAAATTGAAGGGCAGTCAAAATGGATGATACAAACATTAGAGGACATGTTGAGATCAGAGTCAATTGAATTTCATTGTTTTTTGGATCATTATTTAAATTAAGTGGAGTTTTCCTACAACAATAGATTATTTTATTGTATTTAAATGGCACTATATAAAGAATTGTATGGAAATATATGTTGTTCACAATCATTTTTTGATGAATTTTTTAATGGAATCTTGTACACCAAGATAATGTGAAGGAAACAACAAAAAAGGAAATGACTATTGAGTCCCATGACAAAGAAACTCGAAGAACTAAAAATAACTATTATCATAATTGAATAATGGTTTTTGAATTCTATATAGGGGATCACATTTCCTTAAAAGTATCACCATGGAATGGTGTAATAACATTTAGGAGGATAAGAAAACTAATCCCCAGATAAATTATTACTTTTGAAATTCTAGAGGTAATTATAGTTGTGTTCTATTGTTTGGTTACTCATTATAGCCTTTATAAAATACACAATGTCTTCCACATAAATTTGATATGTATGTACATGCCAAACCCATTAGATGTACTCGCATATAAATGAATAGAATTGGAACCTGATTTACCATATTGTGAAGAGCTGATCCAAATATGGGAAACTAAAGAATAAGTGTTTAGGAATTAGAATAATCAGTTTTTATGGTTCTTTGAAAAAATCAAACAATTTAAGATGTGACTTGGAATAATGGTGAAATTATGAAGAACAACTACACAAATCTTTTAATGAGGTGACAATCTAGAAATTTTGGGGATGAATTTTTTTTGTAGGAGGGGAGATTGCAATGACATTGAATTAGATCAATGATTTTCCATACCTAACATTATTTCATATAGAATATATCACATAAAATCACCTATAGAACGTAATACCATCTTTATAAATGAAATGTAAATGAAATAAATATATTCTGGGAAGTTTTGAAACCTATACCAAATAAATAACAATTTGACTGTTGGAATAGTAATATGACCCTTATAAATAGTAAATCGGGAAAATTCATATTAACAACACCCATGAATGTATAAATAAAATTTTATCACCTAATAAATGAAATTATGATAAAATTACATCATAGTATAGTAAATGATTTTTTTAAAATTATTCATTAATTGTCTGTATTATAGTAAGTCATAATAATTTAATTACAATTATATAATCAATAAAATGATAATAATAAAATATTTTCATTAAATGTATTCATAAATATAAATTTATTTTTCTTATGATTTATGCATAATTTTATGGGACCAAAATTAATTTTTTAGTGTTATAAATCAGTTTTGCATTTAAAATCTATATTTCTCTAGTAAATATTGATTTTAATTAAAAATTAAATTTTAAATATTTATAATTTTTCTTCGATAAAATGGATTATATTTTTTAAGTATGATAATAAATTATGTGGAGGGTAAATTTTTTAAATTTTTCTTAAAAACATGAAAGTGTGTTGAATAGTAGAATACGATAATTTACGGTATAAATACATTATAAGGTAAATATAATATTCCTTGATCCATGAATGATGTAAGAAACATAATCTCAAACTCACATTCAGTATTATAATATGAATACTTATAATACTAAAAATAATCATAGTATTGATCCAAAATAATAAACAAATGAATAAGATATTCAAAAATCACCCATCCCTTTCACTATAAATTCTAACCATCATCCGCTCTTCTCCTCACACCTCAATGAATTGAAACTTTTAAAAATTCTACCCATATCTTATATCCTAGTCTCCCCAATATATCTAATAGCTATTGGTCTTACAAAACAACTAAAATCACATTGCCTAAGGATGTTATCAAGGATGAAAATTTAAGAGGCAAGTCATCTTCCTTTGTCTTTTAATTTCATTTCAACATAATTTCTTTTCTCATTCTCTCCTCACATTCTCAATCCAAATTATCATGACAACTCCATTATAATAAATATACTATAATTATATCATGTTAATTAAATATTCACTATCAATCTCCTTACTCTCTCTCTATTTTATTTTAAAAACCAAATTATAGTTTGGGATGTGGCGATTTACATATTTCATGGATGGAGAACATCCGTTATTCAGTTTCATCATCAAGGCTATTCATGAAATGACTTTTATGGTTTAAAAATATTATTAAATATTAATTATATATTACGTAATATTTTATGACCTTCAAATAAAAATGATTTTAAATAATTGATAAAAACCAGTTTGTTTTGATTTAGAAACCGCTAAAACTAAGCTATGTGATTATCATTAAAATTGTATCTAAATATTCATCCTCATACATGAAAATAAAATAATAAATAATACCCATTACACTTATGGTTGTAAATTAATGGAATATTTATTCACATTTTACATTATTCTACACATTTTACATGAACTCCACTACTTATAATCAAGCGAACTGATCATGATAAAAAAGGAAACCAACACTCCAGAACGACAGAATTCTATCTTATAAATTATCAAAAAGGACAAAAATGAAAGTTATATAGCTATATTAAACTATATAAATCACTAATATGTTTTTAATTAAATTATTAATGAGTATGATTTTATATTCCCGGATTATATGATCTTGTGTAGATCTATTTCAGACATGAGGTAAAGATTCTCATCATGGACCTCCATTTTCATTCGATTTTTGTAATCATCCAATATATACCAATATAATTAATAATTATTTTAATAAAATTAATCAAAATAATATATATGTTCCAAAATAATATTTCAAGATCATTTCATCAACACTTTAAAGGGTAGTATATGTTTCTCAAGGTTCCCTTCCAATTTCTTCCCAATACGCAAGCCCAATTAATGGGAAAGTCCCTATTTCTTACCAATAATTAAGTACCGTATATAATCTATTTTAAGAAACAATTTTTTTTTCTTAAATGACATATTTTTTCATGGATAATTTTATTTCATAAATAATGGATTTATTAAAACAATTATGGAAAATTAAAATCAATTTTCTAAAGTAACTTTTCATTGGAAAGTATAATGACTATTTCTCTCATGAATTCATCGATGATTTTGTAAGAGTAATCACATTAGTTTCAACACCCTTGTTGATTATTCTACTTAATTGGGTTTAATATTTTAGGATATAATATAAAATATTATATTGAATGGTTTATGAATATTTTTAATTTGTAAGTGGTATCTTGATATAATTCATAATATTACTTCATATGGTTAGTGATTATATTTAATGACTGGGGAAAGATTATTACATTTCATATTATAGTATAAATATGAATGTATATTTTGATTATATTTTACCCATTTCATAAGAGGGGTTAATTTGACATAGTAACTATTTGGGGGGCTCACTATATCTTCTTGATGCATCTGTAGGTCTTACGAGACAATCTAGTATGGGTTTTTACTCATTTATGCATTGTCTGGGCACGAGACATGGCAGTATAGTTCTGATGTCCCACATTATGTATTCCCTCTTTATATAAATATTAATTTATATTCCACGGTATTTTTAAACTTGTATAATATCAATGGTTATATTTTATTATAAAATTATTTATTCTTCATTTATTCCTATCATATTATGCTCAAGATTATGTTTTATTGGCATATGTACTTATAATTAATCACCATTGCATTTTTACTTATGCTTATAGTGTATTATTTACCCTTACTAAGAATCTAACCCCACCCCTTTCTTATTTTTTATATTTCCCCATGATGCGAAGATGAATATTACGAATGACATTCATGGATAATATGAGTGATATGGATGTTTCCAATGAAATCAATATGGCGTTTTCCTTTCAAATTGGTAATGTAAAACTTATGTATGTATTGTGTTTTCTATATCAACTAATGTATTCTGTCCTTCAAAAATAATCTTCCTTTTGTATATTCAAATTTAAGTATATATGTCACTGAAACTAAGCTAAAATGTTTGGGGTCATTACATTGTTCATTTTGATATCCTATATTGAGTTATAGTTATGGCTTATAATTTAGAAATGGTGTCTAGTCTTTCTATGTGACACAATTCAATCACAATCACTATGTTATGGAAGTACATGACAAACCCAACACATGACCTCACTTCTGAAAAAAAATATAATTGGAACCTTATTTATATTACTATGATGATCCTTTCAAAAATTAAGTCACTAAATAAATCTTTTTTAGGAATAGGATGACTTTGCTGGTAATGGTACATTGGAAAAATTATCAAATTGAAGAGGCGACCTGTGTACCGGAAAAAATTATGTAAAATACTAACCAAATAATTTTTTTGGTGAAACTATTTAAATTTTATGACCTAATTTTTTTATGAGGGGATATTATAGCACTACAATATTTTCAGGTATGTCACTTTAAAAATTTAACATCTTCGATAGTTTTTGCTTCATGGAACATCAATTTTAAAACTCTAATATACTATTGAATATGTATGATATAAAAGTAATGTGAACATTAAGAATAGTAAAATGTGAAATAGAATATTAACTTATTATGTATGTCTAAATAAAATTTATGTATCTTTAAAATGAAAATATTTTATATTTATACAATGGAAAAAGTAAAAAAAATTAAAAAGATAAAATAAGTGTCAGAAATTTTGTGAAACATAACTTTTTATTAAAAATTTAATAATTAATATAAATATTTAATATAATTTTATATTCATAAAATATATTCAAAAATTAATATTTTTTATCTTATGAAGATAATATTATTTTACATGACCATAAATAAAAATTCAATGTTTTATAAAAACAGTTATAATTTTAAAATAATTATTTTGTGAATAAATATTTATTTTAATTAAAAATAAAATATATCATATATAGGAAATTATTTTCACAAAAAAGTCTATTTTTTAATTCTACACATAATTAAACAATTGAAATGAATTTTTGGAATTTTTCTAAAATCGTTGAATTTTTTGTGATTAGTGAAATACAATAATTCGCAATATTTAAAATAATATGTAAATAAATGATTTTTGAGTCATTTTGGATGTATGGATTATGTAAGAAACAAAATCCTTAATTATACATCTCTATTTACTATATTTATCAAATGAATCAAAATTATGCATAGACCTTATCCAAAATAATAAACAAAATGATTAAAAAATACCCCTCTTCTCCACTATAAATACCACCCTTCATAACCTCTTCTCCTCAAACTTATTAATCATTTAATAATTTAAAATTAATAACCAAAACTATTCCAAATCTTCCTTCCCACTTCTAGGAGGTTTACTCTAAACAACATACCAAATCTAATTTCTCTAAGGAGGTTCTCGAAGAGAATAATTCTAGGGGTAAAATCTTGTTTCTCTTTCCTTATTTTATTTTTACCATATTTTTATTTCTTATACTCTCATAACCTAATTTATAAATAAATTCATGATAAATCCAATATCTTAATATAAAATAATTGTACTATATAAATGGAAAATCCACCATCATGTATCTTCTCCTCTTACTTTTAATCTAAATAGGAAAACATTATCTGTGTGGTGCAGATTTATCACAATCTTGGATGACATGATTTTATTTTTCAAGTCTCCAATTAATTCTAGAAATAATAAAAATTGTATTATTTTAAAATATTTTAATAATTTATTAAATCTTATTTAATGTTTTATAACTAGTATATATACATAATATTAAATAATTAAACAATACTAGCTTTTGATGAGCGAAAAGCTGAGAAAATAATCAAAACGATTATCACTAATGTATTATATAATTATTCAACCAGACCCAAAATATCGAAATGGCATATATATCAATTTAATATTATGTAATATACTTGAAAAATAAAACGTAAATTTTGGATAAGTATTCCGATTTCACCTGATCTTTAATAGATGTATACAAGTGAACCAATTGTAAAAATCATGGAAACAAACACTCTCGAACGACAAAATTTATTCTTATAACTCATCAAAAAGACCAAAAAATGAATGCAATAAAATTAAAATAATAAAATAAATGTTGAATATTTAATTAACTAAATTATTAATTAATATAATTTTATTATCAAGGACATTAAGTCAAATTGAATTACTCTTTCAGACAAAATGTATGGGTTTCATCCTGAACGTCCATTTTTCATTCGAGTTAGAGATTCTCTCTCATTACCCTAATGTAGTTATTTTATATATTATATATAATTGTTATAAATTGTCATTACCTATTCCAAATTCATAAATATTTATTATTTAATAATTATTTTATTGGAAATACATGATTTTGTAAGGTTCTTGTCTTAGTTTCAAAAGCCTGAATAAATGAAACTTCCTTGTTTCTTACCCATTTTAAAGTGAACTTTCTAATTTTTTTAAACCATTATTTTTCAAAAATATTGAATTTTATAAGGAAAAATACGTTTATTATTTTATGTTTTTATAGAATACTATTTATTTTAATGTTTTAATGAATCGTTAGTATTTCCCATTCAACCACACAAAATAGGATCACTACTATAGTTTCATTAAAGATCATTTTACATGTTTTCATTTCAGTTGGAAATAATTTATGAATGAAATTAAATTTCGTTGTCCCTAAAAATTAATTTGTGGGATATATATGTTAAAAATATGGTTTAATGACCGATAAAAAGTATTTTCCAATATAACTCTTCTTTCCAAAGTAAATGAAGGTATTTCTCTCCAGAATTCCTTTATAATTTAATTAGTGTATTTTTAAATATTTCAAGATACCATGATGAATATTATTCTAAAATAGGATATATCTTTTATAATATCATCAACCATATTATATTAAATGGTTTATGATTAGTTTTATAATGGATGTTTAATCTCGATATTATTCACCATACGACTCGAAATGGTTATTGATAATGTTTGCTAATTTGGGAAATTTATTTACATTTCATGTAAATATATTTTTTATGTTTCACCTAATTCATATGATGAAATCAATGGATTTTTTAATTTATGGGTGGGACCCTCGATAACCCCTCTATGAATTGGATGTTCTCATGGAATAAAATAGTTATGGACATGGCCAACCCCTTACCCATTTATTTTCAGATATGGATTTGGCCAAGGCCATAAATATTAATTTCTAAATGTCCTGTTTGAGGCAGCGATGGTATCATTTAGAAGTCTATCATTTTCGATTCCCTCATTATGACATTATTAATTGTTTATTCATGTGATTATTATATAGTATAATATTCATGCTTATGTTTTTTTTCATGTGGTTATTTATGGAATTATTTATTCAGTTGTTATTATATCGATATTCTTATCTAGATTATGTTTTAATTTCCTATATTTTTAGTTATTAATTATTCCTTATTATTGATGTGAAATTACAATATATTTCCTTCCCTTAAAAAACATATGATCTTTCCCTATTATTGTGTTTTGTATTTCCCCAATAATCAATGATTTGTATTATGATTGACTCAAATTGATAATATAATAGCTTATGGGTGTTCGCAATGGAGTTTCTATGTTTTTTCCATTCCATTGGAAATTTAAAATTTATATACATATATATAATTCCAAACATACTAAACAATTGAATCACACGGTATGTGAATTCTTCATTATAGTATCAATTTAATTATGTAAGGTACCATCTATGGGTAATTGGTGTCAGGTCGTTTACACAAAAAATGAAATTTTGTGAGTTGTTATGGAAAAACACAATAGGATGTGAATTACCTACCACTGGATTACTGCATTAAAATTACGACATAAACTATGGAAACATTTTATTCTTTATAAAGATGTAGATGATTCCACATTGACCAGTGTGGAGGTACATGTGTATAGGATGTTGTTATCATTATATATATGTTTGAGGATCCCATAATCAACAACTATCTTACATCTTGGAAGATTACCATGTTGATCATTGTTTATATTTAAAATAAATTCCTTTTTTGGTAAATTTTTTTTACATGTTCCTTTTATTTTATTTGAATTATTTTATAAAAAAGGTTGAATTAGTACATTTTTTAAATTATTTACCTAAATTGCAATGTGAACATTGATTTTTTAAATGTGTTTTTAATTTTAAAAACTATTATTTAAAATTTATTTCTATAATTGGTTAATTAAATCTTGAATATTTTTTCGAATCCTTGATGTGAGCCTACTAGTCTCTTAGCTCACACCCTACATGTATCTTTGGGTATTTGTTTATTAACATATTTTAAGTTCGAGGAAGGGTAAGGCACCACATGAAGGTGGTTTTATATGTTGTTCCTAATAATTGGTGATTTTCATTGATGGGGACTTTGTTACTTTTTAGGTTTTCTAATACATTGTCTTATTACATTGGGTTGTTATACCTATTTGAGTTATGGGACTCTTCTCTATATGGATTATCACAAGTATTCACATAGACTTGTTATCTCATTTCAATTTTTTTGTTAAAATTACCGAACATTAATTTTTGTATGATTCCAAGTATTAGTAAACCACCAATTTGTATTGATAATGACCTTTGAGCCATGTGAGGTCATCTCAGTTATCTGGTTACCATGGTACCTGGGCAGGTTCAGGACATGTTTACTCACTTTTGTATTCTAATCAAGGCTCTCTTGACTAATACTAACAATATTAATGGTATAATTGTTTTTAAAAATACATCATGTTCACTATTATCTACTATCATGACCATTCCAATAATTAATGATTCTATTATATGTTTTTATATTATTTTCAAATGAAATTTATTTTAGATTTTATTTATGTTTAAAATGTGATTTAATTTATTTTAAAAGAATCTTTTTAAAAAAAATTAAAATATATTAATGTAAAATGTTCCAAAAGTTTTTATGATTTAAAAATAAAATTTCAATTAAAAATCATACATTCATAGAAATACTTTTTAAATGTTTTTTAAATATTATTTCATGTCATTTCAAAAGAACTTCAAAGAAAATGATTTTAATATTGTTTTTATATCAAAAAAATGTTTTGAAATAATGATAATACGCCCTCAAAACTGATTTATGTGATATTTCAAAATCATTATTTGTCTAAGATGACATCAATTGATATAGTTTATGAATTTCATTGGATATGATCAATGGAAACCATAATTATTGTTTATTTTAACTGTTAATGTCTATTAATACATGTTTTATATGAAACCATAGTCTCTTCCACTGGTTGTACCATGATAGAACACTTATGAATGCCTATTCATTTCATTGGTCATTCTTTGGTGATTTTTTTTTGAAACATATCTCTTTTAGCATAGGTTATGATACGATGAAATTTTTATGATACCCATTCCATTTAAATATTTAGTATATGAAGTTTATGAAACCCATCTATTTTTATTGGTCAGTATGTGATTACAATTTTATTATCTGATAAATCATATATTATAATTTCAATATATGATAATTGGGATATAGAGACCCATACATTACATAAATTTATATTTATTAAAAATTGAATTATATTCATTACAACATATAAAAAACCGTGAGAGTACCATATAGGTATAGTGTCTTTAGAAACTGGGAATCATATATAACTGGTTCATAATGATGTAGGAGGTAGATAGGGACTCTTCGGCTTCCCTCTTGCATCAACGACCTCGATTGAATGCCTATGGATTCTGCTCCCCTATCTTGATCGAAGTAGGCAGTCTCGCACCTTCATCTATATGGGAAGAGTATAACCTTATTAGATCTCATTTCCATCCTAACCATCTCAAGGATCCATATTTTACCAAATCTCCCATATCTCTTCTGAGAAGCACCTCAACTTTCACTACTTCCAGTGGAGGTTAACAGCACCACAGATCTATGAATTCTCACCATGGTGGCCCAATTCTGTCTCAATCATCCTTTGGTTGAAATGTTTGATTTGTTTTTATAGGATTCTTAAGAGCTACATGACTACATGGTAGTTGATTTACATGACTAGAGGAACTTCATTATCTACTTTGGATCATAAGGGAATTTAATCACTGTCTAGTCAAGGTCCTCTTAAAGATGCAACGGTTCATCATTCTAATTATTTCTCTAGATCATCGACATTCATATGTGGTGTAACCCTTCAATGATTGCATCCTGGGTATGCCTCTTGGGCTTTCCACATTCTTTTCAAAACCATTCTATTCTGTGTACAATCGTAAATATTGTTGGGAGGTATCAATTTTATAATTGTCCTACCAAGGAAGTCATTCATCTTATTTGTCTGATAATGTTTTTTGATGTTGATGTTCTAAGGTAACTGGTCCGCTGCATTTGTATTTTTGATGGGCATGAGTTTCATTATAAACATGATGTGGTATTTGAGTGGTGGATGAACTATTGTCTGTCGTGTGCTCTATTTGGTCATATGTTGTCAATTTGTCACAGCGGGAGGGTGAGATGATGCTCACAAGGGGTGGAGATGAGATACCATCGAGATTGTGTGACTACTGGTCTTGGTCATAACATGTGAAAGGGTCACAATGAAGTTGGTTTTCCATTGAGAAGGGCTGAGGATATGGACAATATTTTCCTTTAAGATAAAACTATATGTGTCAAGCATGTGGAAGCTATTGAGATTGACATTTGGGTGGGAGATTCTATAAATGGAAGTGCTTTGGTAGAGGAGCACTTATATCCTATTCTAACGCAGGGGGTAAACCGAGGGGGTGTTGCATTAGCTCTGGTATGTTGTACGGGACTGAAGGATATGTCAGTGTCCTCAATTCTGACAGTTCGGAAAACATTTGATAGATTGAGGAGTGACCATGGTGTTGAGTAGAAGCCCTCATTAGAATTTATTGTTGGACTGATTCAATGTGGTCTGGGATCTATGGAGCCCCTTTACTGCACATCTTTTTACATTTGGGAAATACATGTTGTCACAAATTTCAATCTTTTAGAAGTATTGGAGGTGAAATAGGTACCCATTTTGGATAAAGGATATCATTTGGTTGATGATGATCAGATTATTTTTTGGCCAGCAGAGGCAGTTGAGGTTGCAATGGAGAGGTAGTTATGTGATGGTCATGACGCTATGTCAGACTCTCACTATCCTTCCCTAATTAACCATAAAATTATTTCTAATATTGTGGAAGGAGGGATCATGGTTGTTGAATAAGATGTTCTATTGGGTAAGGATGATGGATGCATGATTTGGTCACTGTGAAAATAACTGGTAAGTGGGGAAATGTTTATGATAGTGATAAGAAAAATAGTCGAGGTGTACGGCCTTCTTTTAGTGACATTGTACAGAGTGGAAGAAGAAAGTGTTCTGAAAGTGATGGATTTATAACTGCTCCCCCATGGAGAAGACCCTAGAAAGTTTAATATTGTCGTCCAAATCCAGTGGCCACTGGGACTTCATCTAAGAAAGAAAGAGGTGTTACACTGGTGTCGCGCATGAAATATTTTGTGGAGAATCCCTTGCTGGAGAAGTTGAATCATGGAAATATGTATGATAATATATTGAAGAAACATGAAACATCATTAATGTAGGAATTAGATACTATGCAGTATGTACCTTTTTATAGATATAGAGAAGGGTATGATTACTATGACATGTATTTTCCTCTTTTTGGATGGAACTAGTTAGATGTGGGCATGTTGTTTTATTGCATCCTTCTTTTCTATTTTTTGTAAATCTTCCATTGTCTAATAAATGGTCTGGGGTCTTCCTCTGACTGAGCTTTCATCATAAACATCTGGTTCATAAAACATCTACATTTTATTCCATTTATTTCATCATAACTAGACTCTTTTATGGAATACCATACATAATATAATTCATCATTACATGTCGAAAAGAACCATATAATAGGGCATGTTCAAATGATCAGTAAGCGTAAAAAAGGAAATATTATTCATAACATATTCATTAGAACATGACATTTGAAAATATTATCCTCCATATAAAAGATCACCATATCATAAAATGGGATAAATCATAATAGAAAAATGTAATCCCAATAGTAATTACATAAAACATTAAATTTTGTGGAATACATATATGATTATTGAAAAACTGTTCCTATTAGTTAAGCTTTATTTCCAAGATCATCATAGCGGACAATGTACACTACTGGACTGATTTCAATACTCATTCTTTCCCTTTATTACTAAACGAGAATTATATTCTGTTTTAGTCATTTCTATATAATGTGATATAAATCATTACCCAATGAATTTGAGGGAGATATTGGTCCCAACTATCTTAAACTGAAATTATTCTTATGTTCACCACAAAAACATCAAAACATTCACATTAACATAACCCATGAAATAAAATTGTTTTCTTAAACATCATTCCCTCATAGCATAATCCATAAATGAATTTCATAAAAATTAACTCCATCATTGATAATATAAAATAAATTTAATAAAAGGTATATAAACATAAACCTATGTATTCATAGATGAAAAATAATTTTGGCAAAACACCTGAGCTTCATTCATGAGGAAAATCTCCTTTCTTCATCAAAAATGTCTTCCTTCCTAAAAATACAATAAAATTTTAGATGAAAACAATTATAGTTGAAAATAACCTTGTAATATTATAGAGGAAGAATAAAATAAATAAAGCATTATCAATGCTTAAATATCCATTTATTTTTTACATGATTAAAAAACATTCTTCTCGTAATTTTTCTGAAAAAAAATTACTTCGTACAGAAAACGACAAAAGACTCCATTCATATCATTTTCTAAAAATTATAGAATGGGTAAAATTGATGATAAGAAATTATTGATTGAAATTAAGAATATATTTAAATATATATTTAGTAAAAATGGATTTGTATTATAATTATACTCTAGTAAATACTTAAGATTCAACAATCTCTGATAGAAAAAAGAGAATTCAAAAGCTATCCCTTACCTTCTGTGTGATATGCATCGGATCTATCTGAAACTCCAATAAAATTATTCCAATAATGATAAAGATTTATTTCTTAATAATAATTATTTATATTATAATATTTATAATAATAGTTTAATTTGATTTTTACTAACATTTCATTGTTACTCGTTATTCAGTTATTATCTTCTTTATGTTCATATGGAAATTTTCTCAGATAAGTTCTTATTACTATTTTTAGGATATAGTTATACCATGTACAAAACACTATTAGTATAATATATATCATATTAATCCATTCAATTAATTTATATAATTGTTATTTAATTCTTATTATGTAGAATGAATCACATCACACCTTAGAGATGGTAAGTCATACGTACGCACGAGCAGTGATATTTTTCCCATAATTGTTTTACAGTATTGAATGGGACGGTTTATAGTATCTTAGAATCAGAATAATTTCACAATAATCATATATAGTTATAATTTTAACCATTATAACCATCCATGTATGTTAGTGGTGAAAATTGGATGACACCACATTGTGGAGATGGTTAGCCATACGTACACACATGCGGTGATTTCATTTTTCATAGAATGTATAAAAGTTGAAATAGGGTTGTATCATATTTTTAATAAATTATATGAATATGAATTATTATTATGTTCTTACATTATAATGAAAAACTAATTAAGAGTAAGTAAAAGAACAATGAAATTTGAAAGAATCAGTAGAAGAGATTACCTCTTCCTAAACGTTCCCCCTTTAAATTTCTTCTTAGGGAAATAGATTTGGTATATTAAAAAGACAAAAATCTAAATAATGAAAATATAGAAGTTGAGAAGGAATAATGAAAGGGGTAGCCAATCTTTGAGGCTGAATATTAAGTTAATAGGTGAGGGGGGAGGTTCCCTTTTATAATTGAGGTGCGAGGCACTTTTGGAAACCATAAAATTATTAATTTATAAAACAATCATCCCCCACTTAATATCCTTCAAAATGTCCCAATATGGAATATGATATGAGATAGGGTTGTAATCTTATTAAAAATAATTTTTTGACAAGTTGTTAAGTCAATATAAGAATTCTCATTTTAATTAAAACTTTGTTATTGTATTTAATTTGAATGACACTCAAATTTTTAATGGTTATAAATATTTAATTATGTGTTGTTAATTGACCATAAATGGAATTTATATGGAATTATAGATCTTATAATTAACAATTTTTAATTTTGGAATTTTTTTACATTTTTTAAATAATTTAATAAAATTTTATGTTTATAAAAATTCAATAGTTTCAATTTTAGAAATATTTATTTATTTAACATTATATAAAAATTCACACAAAAGATAAATCTGTACCAAAATATTTATTAAAATAATAACATGTCATAGTCACCTATATAATTATTTGATAACTTTAATTTGTTAATATTATATTTCGTTTAATTTTTTTAAACAATGTAATTTATATTTTAATTAATAAAATAATTTTCCCATCGGTATGGTGTCATCATTAATGGAGATTATATAACTTCTAAAAATTATAAATTAATATCTATAGTGTATCAAATTATTTTAGATTTCCAAATAGTATATATAGTGGATATATTCCCTGACTTACCTGTATATTATAATTAATATACTTATATAAAATGAGATAGTGACATTTTGTCACATTCATTAGTTTTATTACATTAATTTCATATTCATATGAAAGTGGCCATAAAGTGATTACATTTAGAAGAAATGAGGATAAATATCTAATTTAGTTATACAATATGATTTTATTTGTTATAAAGTAATTTTATAATATTATTTTTAACCATTATTACTCGATTTACCATTTACCGTGGTAATAAAATAATTACCAAAGTTAATATTCATAATGCCAAAAGAGTATCCTATTATCCAAATTTGGACCTAATAATTCCAAATATGAAATCTATTTTCAGAAATTACAAACACAGAAGTTGCAGTAATTAATTTTAAATTATTCTCACTGAAGAAATGATATAATAGGTTTTTGCAGTTAAAACATTACAAAATATTGAATGGTTTTCACTGATCAATTCAATGTAGAAATAATGATAATGACATAAAATATATAATATAGTAAAAATATATTCTACTTATTACTTAAAACCAATCAATATAATAATTGAACCATAAAAACTATGTCGATGAAAATGACTTTTTAATTAAAATTTAATGTATTTTTACTATTCATCAAACCAATAAAGATATCTGAAAAATATCAGATATTTATCCAATGTAAACTTTTATATCCCAAATCAAAATAACATGTTTATTTTGATATATATAAATTATTAATGTCTCAAATTAATAATTTAAAATGAGTTCTCCATTCTATGATGAACAATTAACCTTCAACAAAGGTTTTTTTAACATCGATGAGGGTTTTATTCATAACCTACGACTAAAATATGCATTTTACTAATATAAAAATTATTTTATTAATTATATAACACATATATATCACAAAAATACCATTACATAAAGAAATAATCTAAAAATTAAAAATATCTAATTAATTTAATTTTTCATAAATAATTAATACCAAATTAATTCTAAATTCATTTTCATAAGTTGGTTATAATTATATCTTTTAACCCAACAGCATGGGTATAACAATAATTTTATATTATGGGAACCACTTGGTATGTTTAAAATTACTATTTATTGAAAAGAAATCTACTGGAGAATAAAAATTATTTAACAAAAATATTTCATAAAAACATTAGAGTGTTAGATTCTAAAACCCCTCTAAACTGAATTTCTCCCACAAAATTTGTCACATGGAAAAAATAGATGAGGTTACATGTCCCTAATAATATAATTATGTTCCCATTAAGCTTCTTCAAATTGGTTATTCCTCCATAAAACATTAACCAAACAAGTGGTATTCATTCCTACAAATCGTTTTCTACGATCTAGAATCTCTATCGGTTGTTCCTCATAAGAAAGATTTTTCTCCAGCAGCATAACATCTGAGATTAGTATATATTAATGATCAAGTATGTCCTCTCTCATCATGGATACATGGAACACATTATGAACATGTGATAGATTCTTTATAAGTTCCAATCGGTAAGCTACCTTCCCAACACAATACATTATTTCAAAAGGACTGATATACCTAGGGATAGACATGCCCTTCATTCCCGGTATCATTATTCTCTTCCAGTGAGATATTTATAAGAACACCATATTAGCTACTTCAAACTCTAGGACTTTTCTTCAATTGCCAACATAAATTTTTTTTGACTCTAAGCTTCTCTTATGTGTTGTTTTATAGATCTGGGATTTTCCTCAATTTCATCAAAAAAACTATGTCCTAATAACTATTATCCCCAATGTAATCCCAGAAAGTCAGAGTTCTGCCCTTATTTCTATAGAGGGATTCATAAGGATCCATCTTTATAATGTAGTGAAATATATTTTTGTAAGATAATTACACAAATTTTAGGTTTTTTTCCCAACCACCTTTTAAATGAAAAGAGAATACATTCTACAAGTATTCTATAGTATGATTTTTTCCCTTAGACTGAAAATCTATCTTAGGATGATAAGTTGTGTAGAAACGAAACACTATTTCTAGACAATCATGATGTCTTCTCCAGAACATCTTGGTAAACCTAAAATTATGATAGGTTCAAATGGAAAGTGGTACTCCGTGAAATATAACGACATTGTTTATATATATACTTGTAATTCTATCAAGGGAAAATTATTTCTAATAGAAATGAAGTGTTCTGATATTAGAAGATGATCAAATATAACCTATATAGAATTATTGCCTTTGGATTTTTCAATGTCCAATTTCAATGTCCATAGTGATGTTTTACCATATCCCATATGAAGTGGGTAATAGTTGTAAGAACTCGTTAGACTTCTGTCTCTCAGCCTTATCATGCGGATAAAAAAATAATCGAGGGACATATTCGGCGACATCTCTTTTCATTCCATCTCGCCAAAAGTACTCTTTCATGTCCCTGTATATCTTTGTGCAAACAAGGTAAATAGAGAATTAATAACTATGACCCACATCCAAATGAACCATCTTTAATTCTGGTATGGGAGGAATACGAACCCAATTCTTGAACCTTATTATTTTCTAACAATCAAGGTTGAATTCAAGAACATTTATCACCTTTTTTGTAACTATATATCTTGATTATGTTCCTCTTTAATCTTCACATGCTGGACTGAAAGTTATTATTTATTAATACCACAAACACCAATAAAGAAGAAAGAACCATTCAAGGGGGCCAAAAATGATGCAGACCAAGGGATTCCCCTCAAACCACGCATATACACTCCAGAGCAAGGGAATGAAGATTATCATAAACGAAAAGAGAGTCCTCTGGCCTGCCCAAACGCCAAAGTGCATCAGCTGCAAAGTTGGTCTCCCTCCAGCTATGGTGAATTAATCTCCCCTGATATGTCACCACCTTACATCTTCTGAAAAGGTAAGTGAGCTCCCAAGGGATCTCACACTTTCCCTGTAAGGATTTAACAAGGGCCTCCGAGTCTGATTCAACCTCCTCCACATGCCAGCCCCATCTCCTATAAACCATCAAACCAGAAAGAAGTGCCCGAACATCGGCCTCCAAATAATTCCCTAGACCGTAAAACACACTAAAAGCAACAAGCACTAAGCCCCAACCGTCACGTCGTAAACCTCCGCCCCTCATCACTCCCTCCATTCAAGACCTAACAATATTTAATTTCAAACCATGGATAGGGTGCTCCCACATAAACCAAAAACCACCGCTTCCTGGAGGCTTGAATGGGTTCGTGAGGAAGTTACATAGTGTGACCGAAGCTGTCCCCCCCCTTCACCAGAGAAGCTAACTCCACAATGAGGGACTTAAGCCGGATTCGAAGATCCCAAGTTGATATTTTACTACCCAACCTAACCTGATTACGGGACTCCCATAAAATCCAGATACTGCCACCACTATGATGGTCATGAACATTCATTCCATTGCTCTGCGCTCAGTTCTATAGAACCATGCTAACACATACTTCGGGTAACTCCAGCTCACGCCAACAGAAGATGGAATGTGATTGAAAGCAGACCAGAGAAAGGAAGCCCACTGACCTTTCATAGATGATAAATCATTCATTTGAGAAAGATAAGATTCCTCCCCTTCCATTTAAATTTCAGGATCCATCCTTTATTAATCAATTAATATTGGATCTTTCAGGATTCTTATCATGGATAAGCTTGCATAGTCTTTCTGTCTCAAATATTATTACACATTGTTCACTTTCCCAGGGTTGTAATGTATTGAATAGATGTAATCATTAATAAACATCAACCAAAAACATTTTCACATATTATTCTCCATTTGTGTGAAAATATATTTTAAATATTTATGACTAGAATAAATATCACTCCTTTCACGGTCAAGATAATACCTCAATATTTTTAAGGGAAATATTATGGGAGATAACTCCAAATTCTATGATGGGTGAGTTTTCTCATTGATTTTCAACTGTTTTGAGGCATAATCTTTCACCATATAATTTTCCAGAGAACATACCCCAACCCCTTCATGGATGCGTCACATTAGATCAAAAATCGTTATCCACTACAAGGTTTTATGTGCACATGTGCATTTCCTAACCTTATTTTAAACTCCTTGAAACTCACCTCACATTCCTCAATCCAAATGAAATTAACTCTTTTTAAAGTCAAAATTTTTAGTGGATTAGATAATCTTGAAAGCTAATTATAAAAATTTCAAAAATAACCATACAAACCAAGAAAACATTATATCTCAATTATCATTTATGGTATCGACCATCGTTCAATAACCACTGTTTTTTCTAGATCCACATATATCCCCTCTCTTCAGATTATGTGAACTAAAAATGAAAAAATTTATCCCAAAATTCACACATCGTAAATTTTCCCTAAATCATGTTTTTTCTCAGTTTATTCAGTACAATTATTAAGTGATCTTAATGTTCTTACTTTAAATTTGAATATACAAGAATATATACTATAACGATTTCCACAAGATGATCAAGATTGTATCCAAAGACTATATTCATTTGATCCATGAAGATAGATGGGGAATTAGTAGGTCCAAAAGGAATCACTATAATTGAGGTTATCATGAAATAATTAAAACCATGGAAAGGTATTGAGCTCCACGAAATCTTTCTAATAAGTCATTGATGCATGGGAGGGGATATACTTTCATGATAGTGATCTTGTTATGTTAACAAAAATCAAGGAAAAGTATCATTGATCCATCATTCTTCATAAATAATATAATAGTTTCTCTTAATGGTGATGTACGAGGACATAGGAATCCCTAATCAAGATTCTCCAAGATTTTCTTATTCAATTCCTGCGACACAATTGGGGAAATTCTATAAGGTGTCTTTAAAATTTGTATAGAACACATTATAAGTTCTATTGAAAACAAAACATCATAAATTGTTAGAAGAATGGGAAATTACATTGGAAAGACAACATCAATATTGCGTACAATGGGCATATTCTTAATCATGATTTTCTCCCCAACCATTTGAGATAAATGACATTCAGTTTATATAGTCAAGATCCATAAGATGGAATAAATTTCTACGGGAAGGTTATATTCATCCTTTCATTGATAGATGATCATATATTGATCTAAAATATCAAATGTGAACTCCCTTATTTGTAAATTCATATTTGATACATATATAGAAAGTCAATCCATGCCTAGAATAACATTAAATTCCACAATTGGAAGGATCAAAAGATTTTATGAATGCACTTTCCCAAAAAACAATAATCAAAAAAGAATTATAAACTATTTATGTGAATGTTGTACCTTTAAGAGTTGTAACAAAATACTAATCATCTAACTATTCAGGTAATATGGTGATGCCTTTATAAAATTATTCAGAAATAAAAGAGTTGGTGGATCTGGAATCCAATTAAAAATTTACTGCTTTATATTGGATGGTATGTATACCTTTCGCCACTTCAATCTCGTACACCACTTTTACGATAGTAATTTCATGTGACATTCCATTGTCATTGGAATTAAGAGTTTCATGATGCTAATCATCATGAATAACCATTGGATTGTTGAAGTGATTGTAATAGTTCATCATTTCCTTGCACTCAGTAACATTGAAGTGTAGGAGATGCATTCTATGTTGCCTTTCCATTGTTCGCATCATTATACATTATTTTCACATCACTTTTACATTATATTTCCTAATTACCCTATTTTCAACAATTAAATCATTAACTTTTTCCTATAAGTTCATTATGTTCTTCATTATTTCCACACATTGATAATAAGGGAAAACTCATATTATTTTCAGTATGGTCTTGAGATTTTTCTTTAAATTCCACTTATCTCTTCTTATCAAATGCATATGACTAATGGGTCACTCTAATCAATATCTCAACCTTTAGAGAATATCAATTAATTTCCTCAAATCTATTTAAGTCCATTGTGGTTAATTTATTTATTATAATTGATTTTAAGACAATAAATAATTGATCAATCTTACTCTCACGTTACATAATAATTCTTGAATCATGCCTTGAATGTCATGTAAAATTGTATTTTTAGGTACCAACGACTTTATCATCCTTTTCCTTAAGGTCAAGGAAATCCTTCTCCAAATTATTGTTGAAGAATATGGGGAATGTAATTTTTGAAGAATAATATTTTGAAATCATCCCATTTCATGGACTCAATTTCCTCTATTTTCCTTATATTCATTATGAGATTATACCATTGATCAGCTTCACCAACCAAATGATATACTGCTAAGATAACATTATCTTGATCTAAACATTGTTTAGCAAAAAATATATTTTCATGGGTACTGATCCATTGTTCAGCCACTAATGGGTTATAAGACTCGTTGATTGAGTGTCGATGGTGCCTCGTGAAGGATTCAACAAAATGTTTCTCCCTCCATTTTTCATTTGGAAGTCAAACATGATTCACAGAAAGTGAAATATTTCTAAGCATGGCTATATTATTTTTCATTCAATCTCCCGTAACATTTGGTTTCTTAGGGGCACAATAATTTCATTTGCAATCGTAGTCATCATTAACATGGTTCCATGAGGTTCGATCCACTGACTAAAGAAAAAATAAAATTGTGATAAACCCTAATCATAACAGGAAAACCGCATAATGAAGAATACAATTTTAATTTAGGACACTTAGGTTTTATTATAAGTTTTTTGTGGTCATTTATAAAACACTAGGATTGTATCTTATACTTAGACATACCATTAGGGTTATAACTATGTCATTCTCATCCTTTTTTCCAATGGTTAACTATACATATCTATGATACTAACTATAGAAAACCATACTGAGCATACATTGATATTATATACGAATTTTTTTATACTCATTACAATATACAACAAAACCATTATAGGAACATATATGTATAGTTTTATTAGAAACTTGGAATCATAAATAACTGGTTCATAAAATATCTATATTGTCTCATGTGTCTTTCTTAATAACTAGAATCCATTATAGAATATCATACATAGTACCCTTCTTTATTACATGTGGAAAAGAAACATATAAATGGTAATATCAAATCCTTAGTATTGGTTATCAAATTAAATATCCATCATATCATATTCATAAGAACACAAGATTTGAAAATAATATCATGCATATAAAATTTCACAATACCATGTCATGGGACAAATCATAAAATAGAAATGTAAACCCCATTGTCATAACATAAGACAATGAATACCTGTGGATTACATATATAAGCATTGAATATCATTTCATATTATTCATGGTTAATTTCCAAGACCATTACAGTGGAAAAATTCCATTACTGCACCGAGTTCAATACCCATTCCCCCCTACATTACTGAAGTAGATTTTATTGTCGTTTTAATCATGTCTATCTCATGAGACATAAATCATTACCCAATGAATTTTAGAGAGATATAAGTCCCAACCATATCCTAATGAAACCATTTTTGCAGGATCCACATTAACATAAAAACATAAACAATAGAATAAACCAAGAAATAAAATGGTTTTCATAAACATCATTACATGATAGAATAATACAAATATAGATTCCATTAAAAATGACTCCATAATTTACACAATGAAATCGATTTAATAATAGGAATTGAAACATAAACATATGTAATCTTTGATGTAAAATAATTTTTTTAAACACTTCAGCTTCATTCTAGAGGAAAATATAATTTCTTCTAAAAAAACGATTCTCATCCTTAAAATATCATACAATTTTAGAAGAAGTAATTTAATGTGAAAATATCTTAAAAATATTATTGGGGAATCTTCATGGAAATAAATTAGTATGAAAGTGTAAATACCCTTTCATGGAGTATAATTTAAAAACATTCTTCTTTTACTTTTGTTGAAAATGTAAAAAAGGTCCTCGTACTGTAAATGGAAAAAGATTTAATTCATACCATTTAGTAAAAAATTGAAATGGGAATAATTGACATTAAAATTTTATTAATGTTTCTAAAGAATATGTTAAAATAAAAAATTAGGACACATGTATGTGGATGATAATTATATTCTTGTAAATACTTAAGAATAAACAATCTCAGATAAAAAACGAGATTTGAAAAGATTTCCCTTAACATTGGTCTGATATGCTTTGTATATATCTGAAACTCCTATATAATGATTCAAATAATTTTACTGATTTATTGTAGAATAATAATAATTTTTATGATAACATTTGTGATAATATTTTCATCTGTTTGTTAGTAACAATATATTGTAACTCTTTATTCGAGTATTAATTACATTATGTACTTATGCATGTTTTGTCAGATAAGTTATTAATATTATTTATATAATATAGTTTTATATATTAAATCATAGTGTTATTATAAATATATATCATATTTATTTATTAAATTTATTTATATAATCATGGAATAATGAATATTATGTAGAATTAATCACATCGCACCATGGACATGGTAATCCATATGTACGCATGAGCGACGATATCATTCCCATAATTGATGAATGTTTATGAAGTTTATGGTGTATAGTATCTCCGAATTAGTATAATGTTAAAAAATCTTATATAGTTATTATTTTCACCATTATAAACATACAAGTATTGTGGTGGTGAGAAATAAATTACACTACGACGTGGAGATGATAAGTGTTATGTATGCATGCTCGATGATTTCATTTTTTATAGGATAGAGAGAAGGTAAAATATGGTTGTTTCATATTTATAATGAAATATTAATAATTTATAGATCCTTATGTTATTAAATTATAATTATACAACTATTGAAGAGGAAGTATAAGATAATAAATTTTTCAAATAATCGATAGAAAAGATTACCTCTTCCTCGATGTATCTCACTTAAATTTCTCTTAGGTAACTAGAGTTGGTCTTTGAATAATACCAGAACCTATATAATGAAAATAGGGATGTTTAAAAGGAAAAAATGGTTGGGGTATTCCAAGATAGAAGCGTCAAAATTAAGTGAATAGGTGAGGGAGGAGGTTACCATTTATTATTTAGGTGAGGGGTACTTTTGGAAACCTCAAACAGATCAATTTATGAAAAAATCAAACCCGACTTAAAATCCTCCCAAATGACACAATTTAAAAGATGATATGAGATAGAGTTGTAATCTCATAATCCAAATTTTTTTAGACAATTGTTTATGTCAATTTAATCATTATCATTTTATTTAACACTTAGATGTTCTTTTTAATTTTAATAATATTCTAAATGTTAAATTGTTATATATATTTATTATTTTATGTTAATTGGCCATAGAGGGATATTTTATTAAATTTTAGACCATATAATTATTAATTTTTTATTTATATATATTTTTTTATGATTTTTAAATAATTTAATTTTAATTTTATAAAATTTCAATAGTTTCAATTTTGACATGATTCATTTATTTTACATTAAATTAAAACTCACACAAAAGATAAATTAGAACATAAATATTAAATACTGTACTAACATGTCATTTTCATGTAGAAAATTTGTGGATAATTTCAACTTGTTCATATGACATTTCCTTTAATATTTTTGAAACCATTTATTTGATATTTATATTAATTAAATATATTTATATCACTATTGTTTAATCATTAATGGTAATTAAGTAATCCTTAAAAAATTTAAACAAATTTCTATGATATATATAAATATTTTATCTTCTTATAGACTATATATATTTTATTTCATCACTATTTATATATATTTTAAAATTAATATACTAATAGAAAATGAGATTGTGACATTTTTCCACATTCATTTGTTTTTATTAAATTCATGTCATATTCAGAAGTAAGTGTCCATAATGAGATTTTATTTCTAAAAAAGATGATAAAGGTTGAATTCAGTGACCCAATATGATTTTTACATGTCTTAAGGTTATTTTACAATATTACATTTATCCTTAATTTCATGATTTACCATTAACCATGGTAATTAAATAATTACCAATTTTATGATTCATAATATCCAAAAATAAAATTATCTTATTAACATAATTGGGAGATACTGGTTCTAAATATGGAATTAATTATTAAACTTTCCAAACACAAAATTTTAGGTAATTATTATAAAAATAATCCAATTATTGAAATGAAAAAATTATTTTAAAAAGGTAAAACATTGAAAAACTTTAATATGTTTTTACCTTTGAATTCAATGTAAAATTAATGCTAATAAAATAGATTATCTTAAATTTTAAAATATATTATATTTATAATATAATATCATTACATATTATAAATTAACAATATAAATTATCTTGATGGAAAAATTTATTTTTTAATTAAAATTTATTGTATTTTTACTATTCATGAAAAAATGAATGTTATCAAAAAAATATGAGAAATTTATCCAAAGTTATTTTTATATCCCTCTTCCAAATAAATTATTTATTTTTTCATATATAAATTATTAATTTCTATAAATCTTAATTTAAAATGGTTTTTCCATTCAATTTTTAAAAATTTTACTCTTATAAAATAGGTTCTTATACAACAAATAGGGTTTTATTCATAACCTATGACTATAATATCCATTTTTTGAATATAAAAAAAATTATTTATTATATAATATATATATATATATCTCTCATTAATTTCATTACCAAAAGTAATTCAATAAAAAATAAAAATATATTTTTGATTTACATTCATCACAAATAATTAATAGCCATTGAATTCATAATACATTTTCATAAGTTAGTTATAATTATTCCCTCCGGCCTAATGGCCAGTGTATAAAAGTAATATTATATTAAGGTAATATCATGTTATGTTTAAAATCATGATTTCATTTATAGAAAGCTACTGATGAATAAAAATTGTTTGATGAAAATTTTTTATAAATACATCCTACTATAATATTCTACCCCCATTAAACTAAATTTCTCCATCAAAATTATCCACATGGAAGAAGACATATGAATATATCTCTCTATCATCAGATCCTCAAGTTCCCATGTAACTTCTTCCACTTTTTGGTTCCTCCATTATATATTAACAGAGCGAGTGGTCTTGTTTCGTTGAATTGTTTCGCGATGATCTAGAATCTCTATCCGTTGTTTTTCATAATAAATATCATGCTCCCATGGTATGACAATGGACCATAGTAAATGTGAAGGATTAGGTATTTACATTCTTAGGAGAGACACATGGAACACATAATTAACTTGTGATATATTTTTTGGATGTACCATTTGGTAAGATACCTTCCCAATATGATCCAAAATTTCAAAAGGACTAGTATACCCAGGTCTAACCTTTCCCTTCATTCCAAATATATTCACATACTCCCATGGAATATTTGTAAGAACACCTTATCACCCACTCCAAACTCTTGGTATTTTCCTCAATTGTCAAGAAATATTTTTTTGACTCTGAGCTACTCTTATGTGTTTTTTAATAGATCTAACATTTTTTTCAATTTCATCAACAAGATCAGTCCTAATAGATTTATTTCCCCATCTTCATCATAGATAGATGGAGTTCTTCACTTCTATCCGTAGATTAATTCATAGATATCCATCTAAATACTAGAGTGAAAGATATTATTGTAACAAAATTACAACAATGGTAGGTGATGATCCCAACCGCCTATCAAACCCATTGATCAAGCCTTCAACACATGTTATAAAGTTTGATTTTTCCTCTGCGACTGACCATTTTTTTGAGGATGATAAGAAGTGTTGAAACATAACTCTGTATCCAGAGAATGCTGAAGACTTCACTAGATCATTGAGGTGAACCAGATATCCTAATCCGATATAATGGTAATTGGTACTCCATGAAATCTTATAACATCCTTTAAAAATATCCAATAAATATTATCAAGAGAGACGTGCCCTCTTATATAAATGAATTGTTACCACTTCATAAGATGATCAACTATAATCTTGATAACATTATTTTCATTTGATGTTTTTGTAAGTATGACGATAATATAAAAAGTGTTGTTTTCCCATTTCAATTATAATATGGGTTATAGTTGTAACATCCCATTATACTTCTATCTCTCAGCCTTAACATTCTTACAAATAAAGCCTTGATAGACATATTTAGTGACATCCCTTTTTATGCCATCCCAAAAAATTTAATATTTCAGTTCCATGCACCTCTATGTTCTTCTATGGTGAATAGAGAATTATGAATTATGAGCCTTATCCAATAGATCCATAATTAATTCAAGTATGGGAGGAATAAAAACCCAGTTTCTGAACCTTAGGATTTCATCACAATCGAGGTTGAATTCAGGAATTTTTTCCACCTTTATTTGTATGACTACATCATCCTTCTGTGCCACTTTAAACATAACTTTTATGGATAGTTGAACATTTATTTGATAAAGATAATATGTATTCCCTTCCATTAAAATATCTTGATTCAACTTTTGGAAATCCATACATATTGGATCATCCCCCATCGCCATCATGGAAAACATAGAATGGTCTTTTCGATTAATAGCATATTCCACCTTGTTTAATTTATCATATCGGAAATGTATTGAGTAGTCGTAATCATTAATCAACTCCAAACATCTTATTTGGAACATTTTCAACTCTTTTTGTGACAAAATAAACATTAAAAATTAATGATTATTATAAATATCACCCCATTAACCCTATAGATAATTCCACTATGTTCTTTGTTAAAACGTTAACTAAACTAACTTCAAATAATGTGTTGGGTAATTTTTCTGTTGGATTTTCAAATACCGTGATTAATAATCTATCATCATATCGTATTTCATGAAAACACACCCTCTTCCTTTCTTATGTGAAACAATATAGATCACAAACCTTACTCCACTACAAGGCAGTGTGAGAAAAGGTACACTGGATAACCTTCAGTTTAGTTTTTTTAAAAATTCACTTCACATTCCTCTATCAAAATGAACATAACTCCATTCCGAGTCAACATTCATAGTGGATTAGATAATTGGGAAAAATATTTCACAAAATATTGATAATATCCATCCAATCAAAGATAACCTCAGATCTCTATTACTGTTGTTGGTCTCAAACATATTTCAATAACATCTGTTTTTGCTGAATCCAAAGATCTCCACTCTATTGAGATTATGTCACCCAAAATTTAAACATTCTGATGACAATATTAACACTTGGTAAATTTTGAATAAATCTTATCCTTTAGCCGGGACTTGAGTATAATTCTCACATGCTCTTCATGTTCTTACTTTCCCTTTGAACAGACCATAATATCATCTATAAATATTATCAATAACTGATCAAAATAATCTATAAAGAATCTATTCATTAGAATCATGACTATAGGATAGATATTTGTAAGACCAAAAGGAATAACTATAAACTCATGGTATCTATACCTTGTACAAAATACCATATTTGGTATATCCTCCTTTTTGACCATTAATTGATGATATCCTAATTGAAGATCAATCTTGGAAAAGTATTGAGCTCCACATAGTTGGTAAAATAATTCATCAATGCTTGGGAGAGGATATTTTTTCATGATAGTGATCTTGTTATGTACTATAAATTCAATGCAGATTCTCATTGATCCATCTTTCTTCATAACAAACAGAACAGGTGTTCCCCAAGTTGATGCACTTGGGTATATTAATCCATTATCAATTTTTTTTTCTTGGAGTTTCTTCTTCATTTAGTAGAACATAATTTGGGCCATTCTATATGGTGTATTTGACATTATCATAGCACTTGGAATGAATTCTATTAGAAAATCAATATCATGATTCAGTTGAAGTCCTGGGCATTCTTCGGGAAAGACATCATCAATCTCTTGTACAATGGGAATGTTCATTATCATGAGTTTCTTCCCAACAATTTGAGATAAATAACATTAATTTATTGGAATCAAGACACATAATATGGATGAAATTTGTACTTGAATGTTTTATTCATACTTGCATCAATATATGATCATATATTGATCTAGAATATAAAATGTGACATCCCTTCTTGGAAAATTCATATAAGCTCTATATAAAGAAACACAACCCATGTCAAGAATCTCATCAACTTCAACTATAGGAAGGATCACAAGATTTTCAAGATTTGGATTCCCACAAACTTCAATAAAAAAAAGAATTATAATATTTTGAGGCAATTGTTCATCCATTAAGAGTTGTCACAACTAACTCAACATCCCATCATTTAGGTAATATGAAGATACCCTTAAAAAATTCATCATTAATAAAAAAGTGGGTGGATCTAGAATCAAATAAAACATTTTATACATTATAGTTGATGGTAAAAATACCTTTCACCACTTAATTATTGTTCTGCAAAACAATGATATTAATTTCATGTGAATTTCCTTTGTCTTTGGCCTTATGAGTTTGTTGACAACCATCATCATCCATAAACTTTGGATTAGTGCATTGATTATCAAAATTACACATTTCCTAACACATTTTAGATTGATGTATAGGATGTTAATTCTATATAGCCTTTTATTTTTTCTCATCATTATACATCTTTTTCCCATCACATTATAATTCAATTTTCTGATGAACTTATTTTCCAAACATAAATCATTTACTAGTACCTTTATAATAATTTCCTCCATGTTTCATTCCACACATTATTCATAAGGGAAAAATCATCTCCATTTATATGAGGTATTTAGATTTTCTTTAATATTTTATTTTCCTCTTCTTATCTTTCCCATATGACAGATGGGTTACTCCAATCTGCATATCAAACATTAGAGCACATTGAACAATTTCATCATAGCTTTTGAAGACTTTTATGGATAATACCCTTTAGAGACATGGTTTTAAGCCACTAAATAATTGATTAATTTTATTCTTAGGTAGGATAATAATTCCAAAAGTGTACCTTTCTAGTCTAGTAAAATTTTATTCAATGGTACCAACAGAATCATCATCTTTTTTCTTATGTTCTGGTAAGTCTATATCCATCATTGTTTGATGTATATGAGTAATGTGCATATTTAAAAATATGTTCGTGAACTCTACCCATTCATGGACTCAATATTATCTCTTATCCTCATATTCTTGATAAGATTACAGAATTGATCAGCTTCACCTTTCAAGCGATATACTTCTAAGAAGACTTTATAATGATTAGAAAATTATAAAACTGAAAATATCTTTTCAATGGTACTTAACTATTTTTCATCCAAAAATGGATCAGAAGACCCTGTGAATGATGGTGGGAGCTACCTCATGAATCATTAAATAGAACATCCCTCCATACATTTCTTGTTTGGAATTCTGACATAATTAATAGCTTGAGAAAGTTTTGTGAGCATGACTACTAGATTTTACATTCCAGATCCCATAAAATTTGGTTGATCAGGGGAAATCATTGAAATTCCCATCATATTCATCATCAATGTGGTTCCTTTATGTTTTATCCATTGAGTAAAACTAAGGAGGATAGTGTGAGAAACACTATTCATAATAGGAAAACCTCATAATCAGTGCACATTTGCACGTTATGGGGACAAATCTGTTATATGGCATCATTGGGGGGCCCTCACTGACTTCCCATTTACCTGTATCCCATGTGTTTTAAAAAGATATTAGGTCCTTGATTCCCACAAAGATTTTGACTCACAAGGGATTAGAGATCAGATCAAGGTATGCTCTCTCTAGTAAAGGTTTCGCTTCGTCCTGGTCTGAGCTCTAAGACCATAAACTAGGATCACCTCTTGTAACTACATATAGCTTGATTCCCATTTTTAGGGGATACCTAGGAACGCCCAGACATCCTTTCTTTGGGTCCATCTCAATTCCACTGATTATCCCATATTTTCAACCGATTAGGCACCGACCCTTATAGGATTGCGTGGTTTGGTGTGTGTGGTCTTATGTCCTTATTCACATCAGGTTTTTCTATAGCCACATCATATACTCCCCTTCTATGATCTAGTCCCTCCTACCTCCTATCCCACATAACATTAGACTGTATGTCGTCTTGCATTACGTTAACATTTATACGGTCTTACATGACATTAAAATGTTACGACTCATATGATATTAAAATACTATCTAAGAACAATGTATGTCTTGATTCCCATATGCATGGGATACGTGGGAATGTTGGGAGCTTCATCCAAAGGTCCATCCCCATACTTTCTGACCTTTTTTGATCCCTCATCCCGAGTATTCTTCTTCGGAATCGTGTGTGGTGTGTTATGGACCTCATCCTCATTTACTTCAGCTACGCTTTATCACATCATTTCAATTCCCCCTAAGCACCCACATGAAATTAAACAGTTGAGTATTTATTTCACGACGTTAAAATTCACTGGTTGGTCCTATCACACAACCCTAAATGGGGGAATTATCCTCCTAGATGCATGAAGAAAAATGACATTGCATTGTGGTGTCCTTAAATGAGGGGATATCATGTAGGGTATTGGTCACCCACCATACCATTTTTCAATGACTACACATGGCTTGATTCATAAAGAGATACTAGGATTCTATTTCCTAGCATTATCACATTCCAAAAAAACACATATACCCTAAATGAAAAACATGATCATTTAAATGCTGCTTCATTTGGTGTGAGTGCCAGACCTGCACTACCTTATTATCCCATGAGATGGTACTATAACATGGTATATTTTAATCTTCATGTGGATTGATTTCAATTCTTATAGAATACATAGGAATTCTTAGGCACTTTTCCTTGGGCCCAACCTAACTTTCGTTATTGTCCCCTCAACCTAAATGCTTCCCTGAGAGAACATTATGGTGAGGAATTATGTTTATGTTCATGTAATTTTTTATACTTTCCACACCACATGTATCCCTCACACCATTCCACATATAGTTTGGGCTCAATAACCATAAACTAAGTCCATTCCATGTCCTCAATGCAAGAAATTAAACTGAATCCAAATCCTGAACATGTTTGGGATGGCCCATGATAATTATTGGACGTGTTAGCTTCCTCTCCAGGGATGTTATATTTGGAAGTATATATGATCCCTAATCCGAAAAATGTGCTAACCCAATGTGATTTCACCATGGTGGTGTGACCTCAAGAGTGTTGGAATCCATTCGAACAACCCATCACTCCAACCCTCTTGATTTCTGTTCCATTTATTTGGACCCTCTCCCCCTTTCACATCAATAAAACCCCCTAACAATGCTTATTCTCAACTTATGGATCACATAATTTACTAGGATAACATTTCAGAATACTAATGGATAACATTATGAGTCAAGACATGTATTTTGAACATGGTCAGTGGTCTCCCTTAGTTTTTATCCCCATATCTGGCTAATGAAATAAGGATATTGTGATTTGAACACGGTAAATAGTTATCCTTCTTTGTTACGCCACCTCCACAATGTTCCGAATTTTGTGTTTTGGGATTCACACCTTCCATTCCCAAATGTTTGGATTTATTCCAAGGCCCCTGACATTTCCCCACTCATTTAGTTGATCACATTGTGAAAAATTGCATTCGACTATTCTGAAAATTTCATCCTCTAGTCAGGCCTCCCTCTTTCTTCCCAGAAATCTAGAGTGGTTTATTAAACCCTCTAAAGTTTTTTCAGCACCCTCATATTCATATGGAATACTAGGGTGGTCTTCCCTTGTTTCTAACATCAGGCTCGACCCATTTGAGCAAAGGGATTGATAGCTAGATGTTTCACAAATTTAATGACAATTCAATAAACCAAAATGAATAATAGAAATCATGCATGCATCTATCATAGATTATCAAAGAATGAAATTATGTTAAAATGTAGCATGAATTATAGAACCTGAGGATCGACCCCTCCCACAGATAGGTTGACCTCATCAAAAGAGCTTTGAAGCTCTTCCACCATTTGGCTTGTGGCATCCAAGATTCATTGTCGCTAGTTTAGTTCCCTCTCCTCTTCTGCATCAATGGCGTGCAATTCGTTGGCCATAATCCAGTACCTCTCCACATTGGTTTTAATAACAGTCATCACCTCCTAGGCCTTCTCCATGAGATAATCTGCCTCTACCAGCTGGGCTTTCAGCCGTGATATAAGCTCTGATTGTGCACTAAGGAATGTAAAGTGATCATCTGCCAAGACTTGAAACTGTTGAATCTCATATTGATCCTACTAGGGCCTCTTGAAGTTCACCACTGTTCTTGGCAATGAACCCATACAAAGGCCACAATCATATTCCTGAATCTTCTACGCCGTGATATCTCCAATGAATATATAGGGATGTTGGGCATCCACACCTCGAGTGAATAGTTCATGCTTCTGCAAATGAAGCCACCACATATGGTCAATCCATTGTGCTTGAGCGGTGTCCTCGATGAAGCACTTGATTAGTTTCCATGACCGATGATGGAAATATTTTTTGTCCTCTTCATCAGAGGTCGTCTCATCCTTATCCACAGGGTTGGAATTCTCATTTGCGGGGAACGACCCCAGTAATTTGTCAGCTTGGTCTTTGTTAGGTGTCTGATATGGTATATAAATACACTCGTCATTCGACTGACCCATATCTTCAAATTCAATTTCAATAATTTCAGGTCACCTCCACTAACGGTCCGACCGGTGATCAAGAGAACAACAGGTTGATCAGTCTGGTTATGTGTCTCCACAACCACCAGCGTTCCCTTGGGAAAGGTGCCTCCAGAAGTAACAACCAACCCCTCCAAGGAAGCCCATTCATTGTGAAGAAATCATCATTCCAAAATGGGCGTTGACCCCAGCTAGAAATGTCATAGGGTGGAAGTCATAAATTTAGTAATGGAGACTTATAGAGATCAACTTGTTTATCTCTCTCCTAGGTTGTTGCTATGGTGAACCTGAGGTGTGGCACTATTTATATTTTGTGGAATTCTAAAAACACTATATGAACAACCTCATATGTCCTCGACCCTCTAGAAACGGTAATAACCATAGCCGTAGGTGCAGATCCCGAAGGCCCTACTTATGCATTTACCATTTGGCGGGAGCAGGTTCTGCATGTGAGGCCCTGTTGCATTGTTCAAATATTAGTGGGGATTCCATAGTAACCAAGATAAAGACCCCATGGAAGTGTCTTTGGGTTTTACCTCAGTGTCCTCTACCAAATCAACATGTTCTGGGTCTGAATCTCCAACTTCACCCACCTCTAAAGGACTCCATATACCGACCTCCTCCCCTGAGGAGATTTCATCTGATTATTCCTAAAGATGTAAGTGTTCAATTACTTCCACATCTGATAACTACAGAGGGGTTGTTCGATCCAAAAACATATTTACCTGGTCTTTAATTAGACACAGGGCTCCTCGGGAGTGCACGAAGTCCTCCAACACAGCCAGGTATTGCTCCCCCTCCACTTGGGTTACTGCATAACCAACCTTGATAAGGTCGATCCCCTACAAATCAATCCTGAGAATGTTCATGTGTTTCCACATCTCGGGCAGGATAAATAATCTCTTGTTGACATCCCAGATTTCCTTATCTTTTGGGAAGACAGTGTTCTCCAGCATACCAATATGTGGAAACTGCAACCCTAGAGATCGGGTGGATATCATGTGGAATCCCCATGATGGTCTCCCCGCTTGATGAATCGACTTCTCTAGGACCACCAGGTCTACTGTCACTACTAGATCTACTACCACCTCCCTTCGATAGGAGGGTGCTTCACTACCATTATAGCTCTACCACCACAAGATGTCCTTACCACCTTCAGGCCCTGGTCTCATGGTTGGGGAGGCACCCCATCATTGGCTTGAATGGTTGGTTGCATGATCATCTCCCTAGGTTAGGCCGGCTCCCACCTCTTATAGTACTCCATCACTAGCCCAAAGATGATTATTGGAGGAGGAAACTTCTTCCATGTCATCTCATCTTCCAGTGTGAACATGAGACAAATCTTCATCCTCACACATGGGTGGTACTCATTAAACACCACCAAATAAACCAATTCGGTTGGTCACCTCAATAAATTAAATTTCCTTGAAAATCAGTGCATTGTGTACCACTCATAGAGGGACTACTGTTCCACCCGTGCCACCAGGACTCCACACCAAAGTGTCCACAATAATATATTTTTATCCAAAAAATTATTATTAAAGATTAATATGTCATGCATGAAGTAATAAAATTAAAATCTTAATGGTTCATATTTCCATAAAATTTATATAATTTATTCCACTTCTCTATTGACATTAAAAAAACTCAATATGTTTAGAACATGGTAAGATAATTCCAAAAAATTGGAAACCATTATATGATATTTTAATCATCAAAATTCACGAGTAATTCCCAATGATCATACTAAATTATTACAAAATAATAGCAAAATATTTTTTTTAACCTCAAATGTTTTCTCATACCATAAATATTATAATCCCAAAAATATCTAGATATATCTATTTTTTGAAATATTATTAATAACTTAGTCACCAAATCACTTTTCAATATCATGGTTAAATATACGGTAAAACATGTGTTCTTGTAATAACTTAAATACCAAAATCATTTAAAAAATAAATTTTATCTGTAACATAAAACCTATGACCAAAACATTTAATGGAATACATCACATTAACGAGAAACATATAAACTTCATCATAATAAGTCATCTCGTAAATTTTCTTTGATCACATTAAGATATCATCTCGTACAACATCAAAATAGATGTCTAACACTTTGGACAGATCAACCTTAATCTCATAGATCTATTATGGTATCCATATCCCTGAAGGTAAGCTATCATGAAAACACTATAATATATATAATTATATAATCTGACCATTGATACCAAAAATAATATCTGATGACCCACAGTCCATAATCCCGTGAAAAAATTATAAATATTACATTTCTAGGTTTCATATAAATAATTTAAACTCGCTTTTTTTAATATAGACCCTACCATATCAAAAGGAAAATAAATGTATCACTTAAATCATTAAGGGTATTTTAGGATTTATGATTTAGATAATTAGGAAAAAATGCAACAGATACATTTCACATGAATTTAAATGAGTAATTATCCACCATAAATCACCTTTTTTTAACATTAAAACATCATCATCATCCAGTTGAAATACCTTCTAGAAATAAATATTCTATCCTCATTCTATATAACCAAGGGAAAAAGAAAAAAAATTATGTTTGATCTCAAATAATAAATAAGGGGATATATAATTTTTTAAAAAATAATTTCCTTAGGAAGGATAATATGATCACAGTGGTATGATTAAATAATCATGATTCATGCATATAAAATAAGAATATTTATTCCGATCAACAAGGGGATCGAAAAAATGAAACAATTGCATAATGAATTAAAAATTGAAATTGTCAAAATATTAATTAATCATGTACCAAGTAATATAAATAATGATAAAATAACACATCAAAATCCTATAAAAATAACAGATAAAACATATTGGTATCTTCGACTATCATCTTATAGAACCCTTAATGAACCCTTAAATTTAAAATAACCATATGTATGAATTATAATATAATTCTGTAGAACACATAGTCATTACTCTATGTATTGTTCAACTATCTAGGTGTACCCATCATATAATCTATAGTGAGCTAACCTAGAGCTATCTTGGAATGCATATCATATATAATGTCCACGATCCATAAGATGAATAAATTAGATAAAGACATCATCACAAAACTCATTGAAATAATGAGAAATATTTTATATCCTTATCAAAACATGAAAAAGGTTTTCATGAAAATATACTTGAAACCTGATTATCATATGGAATGGAAATGATATCAATAACAATATTTTTGAAATTGTTTTGTCCTTTTGAAAAGAATCAGATTCTATAACAATATCATTTAAATAATATTATTTCATTGGGAGAAACAATTAGGTTGGTACAATTTCAAAATATCCCCATTCGAGAATAAGTAATATCAAGAATTTTTTATGTTGAAAAATGTAAATACCATAACAATATAATGAATTTTTTGGGGGGTTACATTTCATTTTCAATTGGAAAATCTCATTGTAAAACCTGATGTAGATTAAAATTGTTTTCATTGAAAGAAATGTAAAATATTATAAATTAATCTTTTTAAATTATTTTAAAAACATTCCTAATAAAAATAACCATTAGAAATTCATACTCAATTTTTTAATGATTAATGAAATAATTTTTAGAAAACATTATTTATGAATAAAATAATTTCATACCAAAGAGAAAAAAATTCATATTTCCATTAAAACATTTTCTCAACAATTTAATGTACCAATGAATTGGAAAATTTTATTAATCCTTGTAAATATTGTGATTAAACAAAGGTTAAGAAATGTTATGTGTTAATTGATATATATATATATATATTTTAGTATCTAATAATTAGAATCATAATCATAAATATGCTCGATAAAGGGTGTGATTGTAACATAAATATCATTCCAATATGGTTTCATTGAATCCTAAAGCTCATTAAAGTATTGCATTTAATGAAATCTAAAATTCCATGGCCATAAATAAATTCATAATGTTTAATTTCAATAGTTATTTATATAATTTCACTAAAATATTAATGGTGAAAACAAAACATAACACTCAATGAATGAAAATGCAGAAAAAATCTATTACTACTATATTGACATTGATATAATAGCCCCTATTAACGAGATATTATAAAACTGATATATAATAATTCATAATTTTACATATATGAATCATTAAAGAAATTATTTTTCAAAATATAACTCACATAAAAAATATGTTTTGAATATTACATATATCTCATATAAATAAATGTTAGATTAGAAAAATCGATTACCTTAAGTCCAACTCATCCTTCTTGTTCGTTGCCTTCTTTAGAAATAATCATATGTTAATTATTTAAATTATTGATAAATTTTCATAATTTAATTATTAATTTTATATCAATTATTAAATTTTTTTTATATATTTACATAATAAATTATGTTTAAGACTGATGGTTTGACCATACTCAGCTTACGTTCCTAATATGACATTATTACGATGACTATAGTCCAAAGTTTCCTTATTTAAACTTCATTAGAATAATAATCCTGAAATAAATATCTAATTTAAACATTAATAATTGTTTTAAAACCAATTATGAAGGGTGGTTAGGAATAAATGAACTACTGTTACGATCTTGTAGATGGTAGGTCACACATATGGTTGAGTAACATTTCCATTTTTCATTGACCATTTTGGAAAGAAGGAAAGTGTTATTTTCTGTTTCTATAATGATAATTATATAAAAATTTGATTATTTTTAAATATATTTATATATTATTTAATTATTATGATCTAAAAGGAATCACATCCCTTCAAAGAGGCCATCCTCTACACGTCTTTGAATGACACAATCAAATTGTTAGTGTGTTGAAAGGTAATAAAGAAAATGATATTTTATATTTATATAAAAATAATTATTTTTTGAATAATGTAATTATTTATTCGATATCATATATATTCATTTTTACCCTTCATACATTCCATGTAATGTGTTAGTAAATAATTCTCCAAATCTCTTCAGGAGGTGGCGGTTTATTGTACACATAAGTGATGCCATCATATCTCATATGATATAGAATATATAAAGGTAATATATGATATAATGACTCCATAAGAATAAATATGTAATAAATATCAAATATTTACTTCAAATCTCACATTATTTCCATTCTTGGGTTGAGGAAAAGAAATAATGAACGACCTTAGTTATTCAGGTTGTAGTCTTACATAAAAACAATTATGTTGTAACAACCCAGTTTATATAATTTTTGTTTTTATGGGTCAAAAAATAAAATTAAAAAATAAAATTATATTGAAGATATTGTTTTTAATAAATAATAATTGTATAAAAATCATTTAATGGGGTGCAGATTTAAATAAAACAAAAAACCTTACTGGTGAGCGTTACCTATTCTTCACCTAACCCCATTTGGTTTTAACCAAGTTCCCTACATGGTTTTATTTCTATTAAAAACGAGGATTATAAGCCGATAAGAGGGATATTGGGTAGTTATTTGGGATGATTTTGGATGATCCAGCTACCTTGAGAGGAGTAAACAAGTGTGAGGAGTGGGATGCCTTTAATAGTTGAGGATGAGAAAATTCCTGGAAATTCTCATTAATATTAACTATTAGAAGTTGAAAATTCTATAATGATGATCAAATATTGATAATGAACGGTTTTTGAAGATTATATTCTCATTAAAACCCCCACTATACAATGAAGCACAGTTTTAATCATTTTCATCCTAGTCTCCTAAGTTTCATTATATTTTTTCATTTTGGGTTTTCATTACGAATCATAGATATCTATCCTAAGTAATTAATCCATTATTAAATTATTAATGTGAGATTTTGTAGATAATTTATATCAATTTATTATAAGAAATAAATAAAATTTATCAAATAATTTTTTTTCAAACATTCATTTTCTCACAAGGAGATGAAATTTGAATAGAAACTATTTTCCATCATTAACTATGATAATGGATTTTTTATTAATTATGGGGATCAATATGTTCATTATAGAAAAAAAATCTTCTATTAATGGTTCATATTTTAATTTTATTTAAATTTTAAAATCACTTGGTATATGATTGTATTTTTAGTAATTTTATATCATTTAAAAAATATAATTTGTTATAAAATAACATTAATATTGATTTTGACATTTTTAATTTTAATTGAATATAAAAAATTTTAATACAATGATGGAAGTTCAATATAATTTTTTTAAAAATGTATATCAAGATATATTTATCTATTAAAATAATGAAACATTATATTTCAATAAAATTACATCACATTCAATATATTTAGTATAATTTATTTTATTTAGTTACATACTAAATAATTACAACATGGGAATTTCATAAACATTCTATGTAATTATATCATATATAAAACTTAAATATAAATCATTATGATAAAACGACTATTTTATATTTCAAAATAATATCTACAACCAGACATATGTTGTTTTGTCTATAATCGAAATATTTATTGAAATTAAATAGAAAATGGATCATTTTTTCAGTTTCTTTAGATAATTTATTGTATGGATCTATTTTACATACTATTTCCCCAAAAACATATAAAAACATATACAATTATATAAACAGTTGATATATTCCAATAAAATTGGTTCTTTACTTGTTTGTAGGTCATTACTTCCCTTATTTTTAATTTTTAATCATTTGGTAGACTCTTTTTAACCTTAATTGTTATGAATAAAATAACTATTATAAATGATTACATTGGTCAATAAATTTGATGAACTTATTGAACATTATATGTTACTATTATTTCTTATATTTAACCATTTCCAACAAATTCAATTCAAAGTAGATGAAAATTTTAAATTAATATTAATCCCGTAGAGGAAGTGAGAAAAAATTAATATAAATTATAAAGGATAATCATTAATAACATTAAAACATTTTTAAATAATCTAATTTGTTACCCAAAAATAATCTAAAATGAAAACCCAACATTATTTCGACTCATATGTAATTAAATATAACTAATTTACACTTCACATACATTAAAATAATATTCAAGACACATTTAAAATTTAAAATTTATTAATTTTTAAAAATATTTTTTTTACAAAAACATGTATTTTTTACTATTTGGTAAGAAATTTGTTTTTCTGAAAAAACCAAATATTTCAAAAAAAGTAATTTTTTATTTCATGATTCCTTAAATGAAGTAAATTTTATCAAATAAATATTTTGATTTTTCAATAAATTTTCATCAATATTTTTTTCATGAGAATTATGAAACCATTTTTAATGAAATCATATTTTTGAATATTAAAATCACATAATTGAAAAATGATTTCTTATTTACTAAAAACATATCAATAATTTATATTGAGTGATAAATTTATATTATTATATTTATTTATATATATTTATTAAGGAGTTTAGTACTATCTATATCATCAAATTTAACATATATTTTTCAATAGTAATATATATCATTGGTCATTTAAGTTCGATGTTGTATGTATAATGTGATATTGAACATAACAGTCTCAAGGATGCATAAAATGAAAGAGAAATGGAGTGTTTTTTATAATATAAAATAAACTCAATGTTTCATTTCATTTATGCTATCAAAAACTTTTTCTAATTTTAAAAATCATAGGGTTTTACAAGATCTCTACTGGAAGGAATGTAAAATAAATTCCAAACACATTCCACATAAGGGATATTCTAAAGAAATGTTAGATACATCACCCTAGAAGAGATAACAAAAACTCATTTCTTCAAAACATTTAAAAAAATTTCTCTATGGATAGTACATAAGTCAAATCAGCACTCATAACTAAATAAGAAAAAATAATAGAATATATAGTACCTTATAGAATGGATTGATCAGACATCATGTCACATCAATACAAAACTAGAACCATCATAATCCACAATTGAGAAACAAAAAGAATATATTTTGTAGGGATTCAAAGGCACAATTCATGTGATCAAGCATCAAATATGATTCTTATATGGATTAAATCTCACAATAAAAATTATCCCATGAAGCCATATAAACATAAATTAAAGTCAATTACTTATGAACATAGGTTCAATGGTGTTTGATTATAAGGGATAATGTCTAAATCTAATTTCTAGACCAAATATTAGTACCAGTTCAAATTTACAACAATTAGGGCACATGGTTCAATATGTTTTCACACTAAACCCAAAAATATGAGACAATATAAATTTTGCTTGATAATATGCAATTTGTACAATAGATTAGGTCCAAATAATGTGGATATTCTAAAATCATGAATTAGGTTATATTTTTAATATGTGTTCAATAATTACCGTGATTGATAATGTTAAACCCCGTATATCATATCAATACCATAGGTACACAATTGGTTTTTTTGAAGAAGGTAATTTGATCAATAAAACTTAGAAATAACATACCTAATAGGAATCATGTTAGCAAATAGATGCTTGGGTGATGAACTGTGGAGATGGAAGGAGAGGAGGGAGCCCCACAATCATAATGGAGAGATTTTTTTTCTGTTGGGTATCAATAGGATTATATAAAATTCGAGAAATTTATTGGGTTTTTCATTTTAAATAATTCCCCACAATCTAGAAGATCATATTGGGCCTTGAATGATGAAGCATGATGGTTGGTGGAGGTCATGTAGACCCTTCATTCTATATCATGCATAACATCCTATCCTCATTCTTTTTATATCCTCACAAACACTTCAAAGTATTTTACAAATAGTTTCCAAATATAAAAAAACTATTTAAAAAATCAAATGAGGTATACCTTAAATTAATAATTTTGTATCTCTTCCCCTCATATAAATCGTCATCCTCAAGAGGAATCCTCATCTGATTTCTCAAATTACTAATGCAACTGAATCCAAAAGTGAGTAATAATATTGCCAATCTATAAATTAACAATTCATTCCACATTATCAATGGGATTATTTATAGATAACACATCTAGTTCCATCTTAACAACATCATTTTCAATAACATACATGGGATAATGCTCCTACCTCTGAAGACAATATATGTGGAACACATTACTTTTTACATGAAATTTTGTAAGAGGATTTATATGATAGACCAAAATCACAATGTGTTTGATGATCTATAATGGTCAAATGTATCAGGTTTCTATTTTACCTTGCATTCAGAAATGCATATTCTGTAACCAAGGGGATTCCCACAAGAAAATGTCTCACCCAAAATTAACTAAAAGGGTCATATCCAATGATTTTCCTAGGATCTGTGTCTTTTTTGATCCATAAAAAGTCATTACTGAATGAACAATGCAAACTCTAAGTTATCTTATACTAATCATGGACTAATATATTATGATTTAACAATTTAGTAAGATCATAGTTATGAAAAATATTAATTCTGATGAAATTCCACAAATTAATCTATCTAAATATTGGACAATGTGATTTTATTATAGGATACATCTACCAAATCCAAGTGATCATCCCACGATCCACAAAAATATAGAATACACCCTCAAAACATATCCACTAAATTATAAAATGTTATCTCATATTTACTGTCCATTCTAGGGTGTAACGTATTTTATATTTTAAACTGGGTCTCCATGACACAATTCAAAGAATTCCAAAAATAAAATGTGACCCTTGAATTTCACTCTAATACCAAACCTTAGGGAAAACTATGAAACTTTATAATCTCCAGAACATAGATCATCTCTACCTAATCAAAATATTTATTATCTCATATTTGTATGAAGTGTTCTAACATGGTCAAATTATCTACTATAACACAATTGGTACCTTGACCTCTCATTGTCCTCAATAAATCATTCACAATGATAATTGCAAAATTCCATATTTTCGTACAGTTACAGACCATTAATTTATTATTTTAATTCCATTAAACAGACAATAATATGATCTATTAATGGTTTACACATTGATAAGGAGAATTCTAGGCACATTTGGAAGTCACATCCTTAAAATGGGAAGAACAGATTGGGCTACAATGCTAGATGACTCCATGCATCCCAAGCCATGTGGTTTGCCTCAACGGTGTGGCTAAAGATAGTGGGGAAATAAGAGCCACATTATTTGTCTTTAACTATGCGACCCATCATTAGTTTTAGAATAGTGGGTTTCATATTGTTTTCACATATTCATTCAAACCATTTTCCAAACCATGTAAGGTTCCACCTTAACGTAGTGAGTGGGAAACTATTGGTTCACGGTTTGGCCCAACCATGCAGAAAAATAATGACAAATGTGTTTTTTGGGTAAAATACTCATTTTTAATGAATGTTTTTTAAAAAAAATTCCTTCCTCTTCCATTTTATCTGGATTTTACTCTCCCTTTGTCATGTGGGCCTGTTCTTCCCTCTACATGGGATTTTGATATAGTTCTTCATTCATGTGTCAAGTCCTTAGTCGTCAACAGAAATGAAAATCTCTAGGTAATTTAATCCTTCCACAGTCTTATATTTCATGTTTTCTCTCCTATCTATTATTATATTTTTGTGTCTGGAATATTTACCCAATTTATACTATTTTGACATATCCTTCGAGTTCTTCTATTTCTAGTCCAATCAGTCATCAACAATAGATGAGTAGAGAATTCCTATATCGATATAGGTGGTCTATTTCATTTCCACCAGTTTTAATGAATTTAAATTGTGTAATGTCATGCCACATGCTAACTAAATTCTGGTATTACTCCTAATCTATGTAATGAATTAATCTAAATGTTTAATCATGTCATTAGTGACACTAGATTATAGATAAATCTATCTATGTGTATTTATATGGGACGTTGGACACCCATCAGGGTGTGCCCACCCTAAATGGTCATTTTCCTTTTCCCCAAATGGTTAATTACTATGTGTGAGTTTGTTTTTGATAAAATTAATTATGTTAATATTTTAATTATTATTAATCTAGGTTTATGTTATTTTCCTATCAGCTTCATTCCCATCACTTTATATTCAAATGCATACGTTTCATGACATATCCCTTTTCTTACCTTTCACCTTGATTAATTGTTTTTTAATTTGGTTGGATTCCTATTGTTATTTTCTTATTCCATTGATTTATATTAATTTCATGCTCTGCGAACTCTAACTTTGACTTTTTTTATAATCCGCGTGCTTATTACTTGTTCCATAATTGGTTTGATTGAATTGAATTAAATGCAAGTTTAAGATTATTAGCATGTGTTGATGAAATTTCATTATAGATATGGGTTTAGATATGTGATATGAATTTTCCATTAGTTTTTTGGCTTAAATTTTATAGTTTTTCTTGTGGAGTGATTGTGATATTGATAAATTTAATTATTGTAATGTGATTATATATATATATATATTGCTTTCTATATGATGTACTCTAGCTATTATGGAAATCATGTTATGGACTAGGCGAGGACATGGATCTCGATTTTTGGATTCCATTGAAGTATATTCCTTGCTCGTTTGGATACTACCTAGCGCACTAGAAGTGGAAAAGTAACCTATCATGTTTGGGATCTCTAGGAAGATTTCTATATATATGTTGTTGAGACCGGTTCCCTTGTGGAGAAAGTGAGGATGTGCCCATTGGGACAATGGCTCTCTCATGCCCCGGGTGATACTCAGTCCTCTTTGTGAGACGTATGATTCCAAAACAGAGTCAGCATACCTTGAGTGATACAAGGGATTTTATAAGGGTTTCCTTGTATAGACTCAAGGTTATCGGTTCTATTGGTTATTTATTTAATGATCCTTTGGTTTCCTTTTATATTTCCATGGATTTTCTTAGGACTCCCCCCATGGATATTCAATGTTGATTTCTTTTGTGGTATATGTTGTTATTTTTTATTATATTGTATGATTATGTGATAACATTAAAATGATACCATAGTCTGGTGCACAAGCTTAAGGTTATTAATTCCATTGTTACCTTGTTTAAAATATCCCTTGTAAATGTATTATGATTTGATGTTTCATTCATAAAAGTGGTTTCTCGATGGTTTATTGTAGGTGGATGATTGTTTTTACCATCATTTATGTTGGTCCACTATTTTAACGGGTATCTTGTAGGTTTTTTTCATGGATCCAAAAACATTTAATGACACCCAAATCCATTATTCATAGAACTAATTTCGAATAGTAGGTGATCATTGGTTATCTTTGCAAACAACACTTAAGAACTCACATTAGTCCAGATGATTGGAATTTATAATCATCACACCTTTTTTGGGAGAACTATAGCCTATTATAGGACTCTTTTATAGATTTAGGATATCTATTTGAATCATTTATTTATTCCAAAATTTCCATATTATAGGTTACCACGAGGTAAAGATCACTCATTAGTCCTCATGGGTTTGGAATCATATGTATGTTACCAATGTTAACCATTAATGGAATGATTTGTAAATATCTGAGTTTTTCCATAAATGGTTCCCTTTTTTACAATGATCAAAGACTCTTTGGTTGTTAATTAGGATGAAGCTGGTTTTAAGCCACATGTTGGGTAGATTTAGAGTTTATCGTTGTCCAGGGAGGAGTGAAGTGGTCTTGATGTTGGGATCAAACCCATGATATTATAATCCTACGTATCTTCATGAGAGGATTCATAACAGATTTAATTCGGTCCCACATAACAAGATTCATATTCATTTTATGATCATGTGATGGGGATAAAACAATGTAGTTTAAATCATCTGTCAATGCCTCATAGTCTAGAGGTTCTTGGTTGTGGATGGTGTAATAATTATACCAAGGTAGCCCAAGGTACCCCGAAGAGAGAAATTGTCTCCTATGTGTATATGACCCTACTATGAATATGGCATGGAGAACATTAGGGTGGATTTGGGTTCTATGTTTGGAACTCGAGGAGGCTTCTTATATATCATGGTTAGTTTGGAATCAAATCCTTCATAGTTCAGTATAACTAGGAATTACACCTCAGGGTAGTACCATTAAGGATTTTTTAATAGGTTTTACACATGGAAGTATCCAATTTAATGGATTTAGTTGGGGGTTACGAATGGAGGCTTCCCATTTGATATGTTTTGGAATAGTGCATATGATAAGATTGCCACCAAAATCTAATCCCAGATGTTTCATGTTTTATGTGAGAAATAAGTGGAGGAAGTCAATATAAATATCACACATCATTCCCTATCCATTTATAGATGATTATATAGCACAAATGGAGAGATAAAGGACATTGAATTTTTCCATTTACTCTCTTATTTTCATATCCTATATTTTCATGTTTGATGATCTACCCAGATATGTATCGGGATAGGGAAAAGAGGAGAAAAAGTACCAAATCCCATAAGAAGGGCTAGGGAAATTCCTCAATAGGAGGACCCTTTTGATTGGTCCATGGATGGGGAGTAATGTCCATCATTATCCCTCTTCAAATGGAATGTCCAGTGGTTCCCCTCAATAATTATAACTTGGAGATTTAGATGAGCATCCCATGATCAAGACAATTGATACCATGGGAATGTAAACTTATAGAAATTCTATGGATCTTCCTTTATATAGGTATCACCAACACAAATCTACTAAACATGGTTATATAAACTCAGAAGGACTCACTGATGTGCCTGATGATCTTATCATCCATTCATGGTGGCTTTAGAAGGGGTCCTGGCCTGAGGTTGTTAGACTGGCTTGAAGATGGGATGACCTATGAATTCATACCACCAAATATAATTATGGGATATGGAAAGTAAAATGTCCTTAGATGCCTCATTATAGGGTTCATGTTATTATTCAAGATTGGGTTACCTCCATATATGATGCTTATATATGAATTTTGTTACCATCTACGTAGTAGTATGTTACATGGACTTGGGTTATTACTGTGTACATTGGCATATCATGGGGCCAGGTTCCACTAATGTAGATATTTGATACACATGGACATGTACCTCCCATATAGTGATTTGGTACATAGGGCATGGTTCCACCCATATAGTGGTATGATATGTTGGAGGACTATTTGCAAAGGGGAAATTGGATATGAACCTTATGGTAATTATGTCTACAAAGTATTTTGGGTTCATAGACCATTATGTGATTTATTTTATATTACATAATGCTATGAAGCATGATTTTATTATATGGAATCATCAAAGGGCTCTAGTTATAATGGTTCATTGCTTCAACTCTCTAATGTTCATATGTTTGGGTGTGGATCTATTATTTTGTCCCATTTTCGATTCCCCTTGATTATAATGATAATGTAATGGAGGAACTGGATACTGGTATAGTCGGTCATATATTGTGGGAAACGAACCTTCCATTGTGGACGCCACCAAGGGATTACTGACTTGTGAGTGGTTTAGTTAGTGTGGATATAATTTATGGAAGGGGCCATCATTGGAGGGGTCATATATCACATATTAGGTACATTAAATGAATTACTGTTATTTGTGATGACACTACCTCATCCAAGAAAATTAATCAGTTCATAGGGGGTTTTTGATTTTGGGGATGGAAATCACTATCCCATTCCCAAAAAATGACTTTGTTATCATTTATAGTTGTCATTGCCACATTCTCTGCCTCGTGAACTATTTAGTTCACATGTACTTCATGAATCAGTATATTTCTATACAGATTGGTGATTCTAGAAGGGATTCCCACTTCATGTCTTTACTTTTTCCAATATTATATGGTCCCTTAATCCTTATCCCTTCAAATATTCCTCTGATTTGTTTTATTACTTTACAAAATCATTGGAATTATTTCCATCTCATGTTAAATTTTTTTAGGGCCCAAAAAATCCCCACCATCAGAATGGGTTTTGATTGGAAAAAAGACGATGCCATTCTGATGTAGAAATTAGTCCTATTTTGATATAGTTCTCCATAAACTAGGGGGCCTAGATTAGGGGACCATGACTATATATAGGGGACTAGCTCATTTTTTGTTTCTCATTTTTCTCAATGAACTATGTTCTCTCTATGAACTCTCTTGATGACTCTTTATTCTACGAACTACCTCCTTTTCAAATGAACTCATCTATTAATTGAGTTAAATAACCCCTGATCTAAAAACATTTTATTCAAATTAGTATGTTTGTAACTCCACAATGTGGGTTAATACTTTTTAAATTCATTTTTTATAAAATCTATCACTTTTTGGCCAATTCTTCATGGGCCAATGTCTCCATCGGCCTTCACTAAATATTTTTTTTGGGTGGGTTACTTTGGGAAATGATAATTAATTGGAGTGTGGTCCTTTTCCAATTTTGTATAAAATAATTCCTTTTCTTTGGTTTTTTGATGTAGTAATTTGGATGGACCCTCCACGGGTTGCTTTTAATTCTTTTTACATTTGTGAGACCCTCTTAGCTTATAATGATAAGAGGAAGGATATGATAGAATAATTTGACAAAAAAAATATATGTTCTCCCAATTCATCAATAATTAGTTGAACGTCTACATACCAACAAAAGTGTATATCTGATGATAGATGATTTTACCATAGACGAATTATTATTACAATATGATATAGTAATTCTGTCATTACATCAGTCAAACAAACATGTATCTTGGATACATGAAAACATTTACATCTATCTATCCAACATATATTGAAAGAAGAGATTTATGATTAAAGGATACACTTCTAGGTCACTTCTGAATTACACCCCTTGATCTTTATATGAATCCCTAATGATACCAGATGATAAAATTCATTGTTAACACAAAATTCTGTGAAAAAGATATAGTGAATGAAAAAGAAGGATTCTTGTCAAAATCAAACATTCAACCTAGTTGATAATCCTACTTAGATTGGTTTTGGGTCCGCCAATGCTTTGAGGAATTCAAATTTCTGTTACATGTCTTGGGGATGTACGAGTTATTATGGGTATCCAAAACATATTCTCTTCAACACCAAAAACGCATTCTAAATATTTTTAGCATGTGGATCCCAAACCCCAATACCTTATATTTGGTACAGGGAGAAGTTAGCATCATCCATTGGTATGTCTATCTAATTTCGGGGGTTCCCATAATCAGCAACATGTATGATACTTTTATGCCACCCTCCATAGTCTGGGATGATTAGAAGATTACCCTTTATCTTAACAAAAAAAATTGCCAAAGAAAATTAGCATTTTAATTATGAACCTATTCCATGGAATGAAATTACATTTTCTGATTGGATTAACGCTTTCTCTAAGTTGAGTGGTCAAGAATTCTTCCAAAAAAGGCCGAGAACTATCCCAACTATTGAAACATGATGGCGTATTGGTGATTACTATCCCATTCTGGAAGAATTCTAGTTCAACGATTGAGGGTGGTAGATTATCCATAATGATGATTGGTTGTCCTGTTTGGAAGCCTTCGTAGACATGTTTCTTGAGTGGATGGCTTCTACCGGTAAGTGGAACTAAAACTGAAGTCAGGGTCATGACTTTTATTATTGTATTTCAATTCATTATCGATAGATGTATTATCTATTCCATCATATTGATATAAAAAATATCATTTTTTTGGGATGGATTAGAGAGGGGAAACCCCCACAGCAACTCATTGGTCCTTTTGAGATTATCTGGGGTTGGGTAGAATCTCTTATGAGATGGTATGAATTCATAAACTCTCAGTTAAATTTAGGTGATACCATCTCGCCACAAATTTAAATCCTAAAAGGGTTTATGCCATCATATTGAAATTATAATTATTTGATGCATCAACATAACTATAATGACCTCTTGAACTATGATCATTACCCTTCCCCCTTTGGTACTTTGTTAAATGATGAATCTGAGGATTTTTTCAAGCGAGGCTATCTTTTCCCCCTGGGATAGGGCGTATTGGTTTCCCATATTGGCGATGAAATTATTTGTGAGGGGTATAAAACTTGAAAATTTGCCATCCAATTCAAATGTGTTCAGAATATGAGACCTCCAAACACAAATATGTCATGAAAAGTGACAAATTTAATGATTTCACAATAGCTTTGGATGATTTCATTCTGGAGGAAAACTTATGTCAGTGATATCTCTCTAACCATGTCTGTTTCAATCCTTCCCTCGCTAGAAACCATGCCAATATTGGTAATCTATGATACCTAGATAGTAAAATGAAATAAACCAATACTTGTTTTTAGGGCCCATAAACCTCATGAAGCCAAATGAAAAAAAATAAATCTACCAACAAATCTAGGCTTGGAAATCTTCCGAATAAATTTCTTGTTTTTGAACCCCCAAAGATGGATTTAAAAGCCTAGGGTTTGACCTCCATCTTTTTCAAAACCACTATGAATGGTCAAGCATCCATCCCTTCTAACACTACCAATCTAGTTGCATAAAGGAAATGGAATTCTTTAAGGGGTGATCAGTCCTCTCACGCTCTCTGGCACTTTATTCAAGAGAATGAGGTTTCCTTTGTTGGTTTTGGCTACATGCGAGTTCATGATGGCATCTATTATGATGAAAAACCTGATAATGTGTATTTAAACCTTCAAGAGATTCATACCTCAATTCATTTTTAGCAACTTTGTTGGAGATATTATTGTCGAGTGCTTTTGATGCTGATGTCGGAGGTCAATGGGAATGATGATAATGGTGTAAATTTCTCCAAGGTGATGATGTGGTTAAACATCCTTCTATAACTAGAGTATGGTTAAATCTTCTATGGCACCCAGAGTCTCGTAATTTCCCATGTATCACCCCAAGCATCCATGAAACGATTCCCCTGTAATAATACAATAGCATTCATTGTACGCAACTTTGATTTCTAACACACCACAACCAATAAAAATAGTCGTTATGAATACTAATACTCACTATTTGAAATTTTATAAATTTTATTTTTCAAAATGGACTTCATTTTTTAATTCATATTAATTCAATAATCTTTGGGTGAATATTTGTATTTTTCTAAAAACATTCAATTTTTGATGAATAGTGAAAAACATTGACTTATTGTTTAAACAGAATTTTTTATTTAAATAATTTTTTATTTTATTTAAGTTTATTTTATGTCAAAATAGATACATAATAATTATATATGGTTAATGAAATTCATTATAGTTGTTTTATATTATGTTTGTATATATAGTAGTTAATTGAACTTTTTACCGTCTTTTACCCCCAGTTAGGAGCGTGTGCAAATTTTCATAAAACATAAATTTTCCTCTTATGTGAGTTGAATTTAAAAATAAAAAGAGGAATTGTTAATATTATATTGTAAAATTTTGTTAAATAAGATGAAAATAATTTTTGGTGAATAGTATCTTTTGACCTTTATTTACCACAGTTAAAGATAAATAGGGTAATTCAAGGAAATAATAATTTTGTAATAATAATTAGTTACCTTAACACTTGTCATAACCATAGTGGATAAGGCATGGCCAAGCATTCTCATCTTTGGGTCGGTTTTGGGACCCCATGGAGCAACATGAGAGTGATAATGACACTTTATTTTAATTAATTTAATATAATGACAAAAATGAAATAAACATATATCGTTAAGTAAACCAATTTTTTCATTGGGTTATATAACTTATATTTACAACTATAAATATTCATTAGAAAGATAAAACAATTTACAACATAATGTTATTTTATTTATAATTTTTAGACATTAAATTATTAAATTTATTTATGACACAATGATGATGAAGATATTACATTATTAATGAAAAATTAAAATAATTGATATTATAAATATCCAAATAAATGTAGTTGAGACTTTTGATGAATTAAACTAATTTTATAGGTTACTATGAAATTTAAGGGTGTATTAAATGAGATATGTTCGATGTAATCATGCTATTATGACATTAGAAATAACAAAATACCAAATAGTGTCATAATTGGAATAAAAGGGTTTATAAAATAAACATTATATTATTAATTGATATTCTATTTATAAAAATATTTGGTTCGGCCAAAGGTCTAAAAAATTATTATATATGTCATTAATGAAAAACTGGGGGTTCTCTTGGTTGTTTATACTATGTCTATTAACTATATAATATAAAAATACGAAGAGACATGGTAAATGTCAAACTATTTAACCAAAAGTTAAATATAAACAATATGATTAATATGATGACATAAACCTATATAAAACCTATTGGTTAAGTGGATTTCGACCCAACTTCATCCTTTCATCGAAATAAATCATATTGGAGACATTAGAAAGCGAAATTTAATTTATTACAAAATAATATTTCAATATTTTCTTACGGTGACTCTCACCTCTCTTATAATATGGTACTTCCTCTTCTCAAAAATTCACTCTTCCAAAGCCATTTTTCAAGGCCAAACCCTACCCATATATCCTCCAAACTAGCCTAACTTCATCCTATTGTTCATTCCTTAGTCATAAAGCCAACCTACGATGCCCGTTTGATAAAATCAAAAGGAATAACCCAATGAAGAGGTAAATATTTCATCACCTCTTTCAAGTTATTTTCCTCTTCCACTTCCTATTTCTTTTTTGTTTCCATTATTAAAAAAAAATCCATTATCTTCTATATACTGTTAGGTTATTATAATAATCTTACTACCATATTTATTATTTTATCCATCCTATGAATAACATATCACCAAACATGTGTATGTACGGTTAATCGTCTCCACATCATGCTGTAGTAGTTTTTCAATACATTATTATTTGGATATGTATATAAATGATGTATAATTGTTGTAAATAATATATATAACATGTTAATTATTCATTATATATGATAAAACATCAATATACATATGATTTTATTATTAAAAAAACGATAGTTTCATTCATGTGTATGTACGGATTACCGTCTCCACGAACACAATAAGATTCATTCCCCATTCTAAACCATTCAAGAATAATTTTCATTTGATGAATAAAAACATTTCATAAAAAATTTATATCATCCTGGATATGAATCAAATACATCATAACAATAACAAAAATGACATACATAACCAAGAATATAAAGGACAAAGAATCAGTTAACAACCGAAACAACGATAATACTAAAAATATTATTAACAAATAAATATTAGATGATCATATATGATATCTTATTTATGTACATGGTCTTGTATAATTTATTAATAATGATTTAACTATTATATAGTAGTTTAACTTAACTTCATCCAAGGAAAAGTACATGGTATGGGTTAATTAAATAATCTCTTTATTATCTGAGGTTGTCTTATACGTGAGTATCTACTAGGACCTCTTTATCATCCACATCCTTGTTTCTTAAAAAAGTTATCTGAAACCATTATCACTATTTAAAATACTATGGGTTAAAGTCATTTATACCCTTGTATGACTTCTTATAAATTTTTTGAAATGAATCTTTCCATTATTTTCCAAACAAGGTACTCTATGACCTTTTCAAAAAAATTATGGTAAGAATGTTATTTTTTAAAATTATACGGAGGGTGCAGCTATTTTATTCTCTTATAACACCTTCAAAGATTCCCTTACAAGATTATAATAATATTTCCATTTTTTTTAAATTGTTTCAAAATTGAAAAAGGTATTTCTTTCAAATAGATTTCATTTCATCCATGTCAACATCCTTTGATGGATTTTAAACTTTTTTGAAGTTGATTTATTATGATAAAAATCTTCCATATTATATTGATGGTTTTGTGATATGTTTGATTTTGGATATGTTATTTTTATTCCATTCATGCTTTAGGGATAATGTATTGACATTTTTATGTTAGTTTTAATATGAATGTTTATGTTATGTTTCAAACCTTTCATATGAGAAATGTATTGGGCTTAGTATGTGAAGGGTGGAGCCCAATATAGCTCCTCGATGCATTGGTAGGTCTCATGGGACAATTAGATTTGGAATTGGCCGAGACCTATCCAAATTTTTTAAATATGGTTTTGGATGAGACCTAAATCAATTTTAGATGTCTTGGTCGAGGCCTTGAAATGATGTTTCAGAATTTCTAACATTATAGATTCCCTCATTTTGAAAATAATAATTATGGTTCATGTATGTTATTCAGCCATTACAATACCCATGGATATGTTTTATTATGGAATTATTTACTTAGATCATATCCCTGTCATGATGTATTCATGTTTTTTATTTATAAAATCACATGTTTTTAATTTTTCACTATGCCTAATGTTCTTGATATCTAATACAATATTGCATTCCATTATTGAGAATTTGAGCTCACCCCTTTATTATGCTTCAATTTCCAATGATATGAAGAAGTTAAATATGATTGACTTGTAGAAAAATCTAGGAGCCTTGGATATTTAAGATGGAATAATTTAGTGCTTTACAATTTTCAGGTTGTAATGTTGAACTTACGTATGTATCTTATTTCCAATAATACTAAACTTATCGGTCTTTCGTGACATGATTCCTTCTATCATGCCAATAATATGTAATAAAGCACTGACTCTGGGTAAATGGGGTCTGGGCGTTATAGTTGGTATCATAGTATGTTTAGTAAATACCTTGGAAAGTATATTTTGAAAAAAACTGATTAGAGAACATTACCCTAAGATAGACTTTGATGAATAATATTGAAGAATTTTCTAGAATTTTGGTAATTTAGGGATTTTTTGTCTTTTTAATGAAATATATCCTTGTCTATAAATGAATAGGTAGAGGCGTCTCTAGCACAGATGTACCTAAAAGTGAAAACTCCGACAAGGAGTATCGGGCTTGACCCGGGGTATCCTGGTATACGAAAATGGTCCTTGCTACATTATTAGTTACGACACTCATGGCGGATATGCTTATGATAATCCACATTTTCATTACATACCATTATGAATGATTTATGAGTATATACCTCCTCAATGAAAACAATTTTTTATGATTATGGATTATATTCATAAACTATTCAATTTTTGTTAAGTGTGTTATATGTCTGGTATTATGTAGTGGGATTCATAAACTAATCTAGTGTTTGCCATTGTTTAGAAATGGTTCCTAGTGGAAGTAATGGAAACCTTATCAATTCATGTACTCTATTTAGGGATTTCCATTATACTCATAATAATTATAGTGGAGCTGGGGATATTATTGGAGCTGATTAGCTTACCACAATACTGGGACAACACAATCAGGTTATGAATAATAATTTAACCTGTATGGAGACCCAAGATCTGCAAATCGGAGGGTCAATGTTAGAAAGATTCATGAGGCAACAACCACCAACATTAAATGGGAATATAAATCCATTTTTTGCTTAGCAATGGATAAGTTCCATAAATAAAATATTTCATGCCCTGGGGAGTAGCAAAAGGGAAAAAGTTTTCATGGCAGTTTATCACCTCACATTAGATGCAGATCAATGGTTGTCATTGATTCAAAAAATAAAGAAAGATGAAGAAGTATCAATGTTTTCATGGTAGTTTATCACCTCACAGGAGATGCAGATCAATTGTTGTCATGGCACTTGATCGATTATTTGATGTGTTAAAACCATTTCACCATCAAGAATTAGTCTCAAAATCCTTCTCATCATATAGAGATATTTTATCATGCTATATCAAGATAGAAAAGGAATTATCTAAGTATAATTACATTAAAAAAAATCAATAGAAGAAGAGATCCACTGAACACTCTAGGAAAGGAAATATGGAAAGAGGAACGAATGTAAGAATTAAATTTCCACCATATGATAATTGTGGAATGAAGAACCTCGGTGACTGTCTAAAAGGAAATGGAGTATGTTGAAATTGTGGATAGAAATTACATCATGATATTGATTATAACGAGATGAAATAAGCTACAAATTTTCAATGGTACAATTTCGGGGAGATGTGACATTATGAAAAATAATGTCTTATGTTTCCAAGAAACATACCCCAGAAAAGGCCAAGTGATCAAGGACAAGAATATGTGATCAATACTGATGAGTTTGAAGCTCCAAAAGACATGGTGGTAGGTAATTTAATTATATCCTCAAGTTTATCAGATGATTTACTTGATTCGGGATCATCGCATTGTTTCATATCTTCCTAGTTTGCAATGAAAATTTGATATTTCGAATTTTATTAAACAAGGGACATGTCAGTCAAAACATCTAAGGGAAGTATCATTGCAACAATGTTTTGTGAATCTGTCCCCATTAAATCTTATAAACGTTATTTATCTTTTGATCTCATCATCATACCCATCAATGAATTTGATATATTTGCCGATATGGATTGGATTTCAAAACATGATGTGAAAATTTATTGTAATAAGGAGGTCGAAAATCTCAATGATGATAAAGAGTACCATATCATTATAACAGAAACATCACCATCTGATTCTTATCATGATCCACCCCTAGCCGCACTACTAAATTAATTATATGGGAGGATTATAAGGAAATAACTATGGGTGGGGAATGTAATGTTCAAAGAGAGGATGTACCTATTTTTTAAGAATATGTTGATGTGTTTCTAGAAGATTTAACAGGAAATCCTCAAAAATTAGAAATTGAGTTTTCAATTGACTAAATTCCTGGTTCAAGGCCCAAATCAAATACACCTTATATAATGGCCACTGGGGAATTAGTGGAGCTATTGAAGCAACTAGAGGAGTTGAGTAATAAAAGCTTTATTCACCCCTAGTGTTTCCCCATGGGGAGACCCCTCTCGTTTTGTTAAGAAGAATGATGTATCTATGGGGATGTGCATTGACTACACGGAGATCAATGATATAACAATAAAAAACAAATATCCCCTATATCGCTTTAATGATTTATTCGACCAACTTTCTGGACTCAAAATTATTCAATGATTGACCTACGATCTGGAAATCATCAGTTGGTTGTGAAGAAGGAAGACATTCTGAAAACAGTATATCAAACCAGTTAAGGGCATTAAAAGTTTATAGTAATGCTTTTTGGATTGAATAATGCACCCTTTATCTTCATGGATATAATGAATATAGTTTTCAAGGAATATCATGATGACTTTTTAGTGGTATTTAATGATGATATTTTGGTATAATCCAAAATGTAAAAAGATCATGAAAATCACATGTGTATTATCCTAATTAATCATAGAAGAAATAAATTAAATGGGATGTTTAGAAAATGTGAATTTTGGATTTAGGAGAATTATTTGCTTGGGAATATTGTCTCTAAGGATAGAATCTATGTTGATCCCTCTAAAACCAAGGAAATACATGAATGGCCAAAAATAACATGTATAACCGAGGTATGCAGTTTTATTGGTTTAGCAGGTTATTATCAGTTCTTCGTCCATAATTTTTTTTGATAGACTAACCCATTAATGAAGATCACACGTAAAGGGAGTATATTTGTTTGGAAAAAAGAGTGTGAAAAATGTTTCAAATAACTGAATATAATATTATTCAATTCTCCTATCTTGATTCTACCATTGGGGGATTATGGGTTTTTTATTTATAGTGATTATTAAAATAAAGGACTTGGTTGTGTCCTTTTGCAGAATGATAGAGTTATTGCCTATGAATAACGGTAGCTAAAAACACATGAAAATAACTATCCCACTCATGATCTTGTGTTAGCAGCTGTAATTTTTTCTCTGATGATATGGAGACACTGTCTCTATGGTGAAAAATATGATATTTATACTAATAAAAAGAGTGTGAAGTATATTTTATTACAAAAATAACTCAACATGAGGCAAATTAAATGTCATTAACTACTCAAATATTTTGATTTCACCATACACTACCACCCAGGGAAGGAGAATTTGGGGGCAGATTCATTGACCAAAAAGGATCATGGGGTTTTGAATAGGATGAGATTTGAAAGGGATCATATTTTTATGGTTCTAGTAAAGATTGATATATGAATAACCCTGGAGGGAAAAAAATCAATACTTTTTTAGATGGTTGACAAACCATATTTACTATAAAGGATAAAGGGTTCTTAGATTGATGATCACGAGATTCAAAAGAAGATTAAAGCTATCAATGATTGGAGATTGAGTGAATCTGTGTATGAAGATAGAATTTAGAAATTTGGTAAGAGACATTGTCTCCCTGATATACCTGTTTATAAAAAGGAATTGTTGGATGATACTCAAAGCACCAATTTCACTATACTAACTAGTAGCACTCAAATGTATAAATATTTGAAGGAACAATTTTTTGTGGGACAATATGATGAGAGATTTATGATTTTGGGACAAGATGTATGGTTTTTGAACATGTAAAATATAGAAGAAAACATCCTAGAGGAGTCATGTAACCTCTTCCCATACTTTAGTAGAAATTGGATGATATTACGATGGACATTTCCATGGGACTACCAAAGACTCCTAGAATAAATGATGCTATATTGTTCATTATTGATCGCATTTCCATGTCAGCAAATTTTATTGCTATAAGAGAAGATATATCAATTGAACATTTAGAAAGATTATATATTTATGATGTTGTAAGACTTAATGGAGTACCCCTATAGATTGTTTCTGATCGTGATCCTTATTTTACATCAAGATTCGGGAGAAGTCATCAGAATGCCCGGGATACTAAACTTCATTTAAGAACTTCCTAACACCCTCAAACTGATGGAAAATAAGAACGAAATATTCAAACCTTAGAAGAAAAGTTGTGATCTTGCTCACTTGACTTTCAAGGTACGTGGGATTAATATTTACCTTTGGTAGAATTTTCCTATAACACTAGCTTCCATTCAAGTATTCAAATGCCTCTATATGAAGCATTATATAGAATGATATTTCGCACACTAACTTGTTGGGATGATGTTTGTGAATGAAAATAGTTTGGACCAGAACATGTTGAGGAAACGATGGAAAAGATGAAGGTTATACAAACCCACAACAAAGAATCTCAAAATATGCAGAAGAGTTATACCGATAATCGAAGGAAGCATTTGGAATTTTAGGTAGGTGATCATTTTTTCTTGAAGGTATTTCAATAGAAGGGAGTTATAAGATTCGGTAAGAAGGGTAAATTAATTCTTAGGTACATTGCACCTTTAGAAATTCTAGAACGAATTGGGGATGTATCTTACAATTTGTCAATGCCTCTAAGTCTCTCCAAAGTCCATGATGTGTTCCATGAATCACTGTTGAGAAAATACATGCCTGACAAAACGCCTGTACTCACCTATGATGAAATAGAACATCTACCTGATCTGTATTATTGTGAATAGCCTATCAAGATTCCGGATACCAGAAAACAAGTGTTGATAAACCATATGACTCATCTAGTAAAAGCTCTTTGGAGAAACCATAAGATGGAAGAGGTGACATGGAATGTAATGGAACATACGATGAAGATCCACCTGAGTCTTTTAATGTAGTGATATTATAGAAATTTTGAGGGCAAAATTATTTGAAAGTGGGAAGAATGTAACACCCTATGCTTCCACGGTACGCTTCCCTTTGAATAATACAATAGATTTTGTTGTACGCAACATAGAGTTCTGAAACACCACAACCAATCAAACTAGACATTATGAATATGAATACCCACTTTTTGAAATTTTATAAATTTAATTTTTCAAAATGGACTTTATTTTTTGAATTCGGAATATCAAAATTAGATTAGGGTGAATTTGTGTTATTTTTCTGATAACATTCAATTTTTGATTAATAGTGAAAAATGAGTTATTGTTTAAACCGAATTTTTTATATAAATAATTTTTTATTTTATTAAAATTTATTTTAGGTAAAAATAGATATAGAATACCTATATAAGTTCAATGTAATTCATTGGAGTCATTTTATAATAAGTTTAGATATATAAAATTTAATTGAACTTTTTACCGTCTTTTACCCACCTTCTAAGAGAATATAAAAATTTGGATAAAACATAATTTTACCACTTCAGTGATTTGAATTTTAAAACTCCAAGAGTCACGGTAAATATTTGTATGTAAAATTATTTTCAATACGATGAAAATAATTTTTTTTTTGAATACTAACTTTTTCCTCTTATTTACCCCGGTTAAAGGTAAATACGGTAATTCAAGGTTATAAAAAAATTAACATAATATAAAATTAACTTAACACATGTACAAACATTATTGGATTAGTAATAGCTGACCATGGGCATCCTTGGGTCAATTTTGGGACCCCATGGAGCCACATGAGATTGATAATCACACTTTATAATAATTAATTTAAAGAAAATACAAAAATGGCATAAACACATATCTTTTAGTAAACCATTTTTTTCATGGGGTTATATAAGTTATATATCAGACTATAAATATTCATTAGTGATATAAAAATATTTCCTATGTAATTGTATTTTATTTATAATTTTTAGACATTAAATAATTAAATTTATTTGTGACGCCATGATGATGCAGTAATTACCTTATTAAAGAAAAATTATATTAATTGATTTTATAAATATCCAAATAAATGTATTTTTAGACTTTTGATAAATTAAACTAATATTTTAGGTTTCTATGACATGTTAAGGTTGATTACATGAGTTGTTTTCAATTTAATCATGATGTTATGACTTTAACAAAAACAAAATACCAAATAATGTCAAAATTGACATAAAAGAGTTTTTAAAAAAATAATAAATTATTAATTGATTTTCAATTTGAAAAAATATAAGGGTCAGCCAAAACTCTTATATATTATAATATTTGTTATTTATGAACCACTTGGGGCTCTATTTGAAGTTTATAGTATGTATATTAACCATATAATATAAAAATACAAAGAGACATGGTAAATGTCAAACAATTTAATGAAGAGTTAAATCTAAATGATAAGGTTAATACGATTACATAAACCTGTCTAAAACCTATTTTTTGACTATATTTCGACCCATACTCACCTTATCCTCGAAATAAATCATTTTTACTCCATTTTAAAACCGAAATTTATTTTATTATAATATAATATTTCAATATTTTCCAAGGGTACCACTCACCTCTCTTATAAAATGGAACTTCCCCTTATCTCAAATTCACTCCTCAAAATTTATTTGGATCGACCAAACCCTACAAAAATATCCTACTAACTATCCTAAATTCTTCATATAGGCCGTCCTTTAGTCATAAAGCCAACCTATGGAGCCATTTTGATCAAATCAAAAGGAAGAACCCGAAGAAATTGGTAAATATTTCATCACATCTTTCAGGTTATTTTCTTCTTCCACTACCTCTTTCTATGTGGATTACATTATAAAAAAACTTCAGTATCCTATATATACTTCTATGTAATTATAAAAATGTTACAACCATATTAATTATGTTATCCATCCTATGAATGACATGTCACCATACGGGTGTACGTACGGCTTACCGTCTCCACATCGTGGTGTAGTTGTTATTAAATACATTATTATTTAGATGGGTATAATAATGATGTATAAATTATGTATATAATATATATAAAATGTTAATTATTTTTTATATATGATATAACATCCATATAATTATGATTTTAATACCAAAATAATGATAATTTCACTCATGCGTACGTACAGATTACAGTCTCCACAAACGTGATGAGATTCATTTCCCCATCAAAACCATTCAAGAATAGATTTCATTTGATGATTAAAAATAATGTTTAAAGAACATTATATCATTCTGGATATGAATAAAATACATCCTATCCATAAAAAATATGACTTACGTAACTAGTTATATAAAGGGGAATGAATCAGTTAACACTCGAAATGATGATAATACTGAAAATATTATTAACAATGAAATATTAGAAGATCATGTATGATATCATATTTATGTATATGGTTCTCTTATAATTTAATAACAATTATTTAACAATTATATAGTAGGTTTAAGTACCATTGACCAAGGAAAAGTAAAATTTAAGGGTTAATTTTACAATCTCTTTATTATCTGAGGTTGTTTTATACGTGAGTATCTATTAAGACCTCTTTATCAACCACATCAATGTTTCTTAAAAAATGATTTTCATATTTTTTTTACAATTTACTAGACTACTGGATAAAGTCATTTATACCCTTGGTTGACTTCTTATAAAATGTTTTGAATGGAATCTTCCCTTCATTATCCAAACATGGTAATTTATGACCTTTTTGTAAAATTTCGGTAAGAATGTCTTTTTAACTTATATAGAGGGTGCATATATTTTATGCCGTTATAACACCTTAATATATTCCCTTACAATATTATAAGTATATTTACATAATATATTTTTTTTAAATGGTTTAAAATTTGATAAATGTATTACTTTTAAATAGTATTCATTTCATCTATGTCGACAGCCTTTGATAGATTTTAAACATGATTGAAGTTGATTAATTATGTTAAAAATCATCCATATTATATTGAAGGTTTTGTGATATGATTGACTCTGGATGTGTTATTTTTATACAATTCATGGTTTATAGATAATGTATTGAAATTTTGTATGTATGTTTTAATAATAATGTATATGTTATATTTCTAACATTTTCTATGAGGAATGTATTGGGCATAATATGTGATGAGTGGAGCCCACTATAGCTCCTCGATGCATCGGTTGGTCTCAAGATACAATTAGACGTGGAATTGGGAGAGGCCTTTTCCAATTTTTGATATATTTTTTGGCCAAGGCAAAACCCATTTTTATACTTCTTGGTCAAGGCCTTGACAAGATGTTTCAGAATGTCTGGCCTTATAAATTCCCTCATTTTGAAAATAATAATTATTGTTCATGTTTCTTATTCATCGAGTAGAATACCCATGACTATGTTTTATTATCTCATTATTTACTTAGATCATATCCCTCCCTTGATGTATTCATGTTTATTATTTTTAATGTAATGTGTTTTTAACTATTCACCATGACTAATGTTATTGATATATTCTTCTGTATTTATTACCCTTACTGAGTGTTTGAGCTCACCCCTTTCTTATATTTCAATTTCCCAATATATGAAGAAGTTAGTTATCAGTGACATGCAGCAAAATCATGGAGGCATGGATATTTCAAATGGAATAGTTTATTGTTGTACTTCTTTTCATTTTGTAATGTTCAACATAAGTATCTATCTTCTTTCCTATAATAATAAAGTGATCAGTATCTCAGGACATGATTCCTTGTATCATGCCAATGTTATGTAATAAAGCATCATGTTTGGGTAACTGGGTTCTGGGCATTACTGCCCATACCCTTAGTGTTTTATGGTGGAAATTGTTCCAAAAATGTTTTTTTGGTTAATGGATCCCACCTCACATCCGCTAGAAGATCCTCATACATTATACATCCCTATTATAGATAATTTCGCAGAGTCTTTGAAGGTGTGGGATACATTACGGGTGAGTTAATATACTGAGGATATGTAGGATACACTTCAATAAAATCTCATATGATTGTAGGCTTCGGAGCATTCATTTATCTTTTGTGTTTTTAGCTAGTGAAACAACATATGAGGATAGCATGTACCTAGAATGCATGGGTACATTTTTTTTCTTCTTTCAAGGAGGGGATTTATTGGTCTGTTCAAGTATAATAAATGGAAATAATCTTGTAGTCGAATGATACTGATGATGAGATAATTACAATTTTTGACCTCATCCATTATTCTGCTTCCAAACCTGACATTAACATCTTATTTATTGTTCATGTAGGAATGTTGGGAGCTTTGGGAGATGGATACATCATTAGTATACACCGTAAGGGGTACCGATGATGGGGAGTATATTCCTATAGATGTGGATATTGGTGTAGAGGGAGCCCCTAGGGTCATGGATCATAAAGATGTAGCCTTTATGAATCCCTCTTGGGAATTTACACCTCTTCCCCTACCCACTATTCCTTACAATGTATCAGTCTTATGAAATATAAGGAAGCATTGGAAATAATCACAACTATCATTATGTATGAAATCATGAATCACATGAAATTGTTGTATTTATTTATCTGAATCTATGTTATGATCCTTTATTTCCAAACTAATCCTCTGGAGTATATCGTGAGTTAGGTTATATGGCTGACTAGATAACAGTTGTCCATAGTCCTATATCTCCCACTTTTTTGAGGTACATGTGTTACAACTGAACAAGTATGGTATGTGAAGACAATTGAGGCCATGGGCGGGGGGTAGTCAATCCACAAGTGGTCATATATACAACACCAAACAACCTATGTCCTAGTAGTGGGGGGAACTATTAGTTTGAATATTCAATTGAATGTGTTAAATCCACTCCTACAGAGATGAATGAAAAGGCCTCACTAGTGGAAACTAAATTGGATGTGGTGAGATGAATAAATGATTATATCATAGAGATCCAACGTTTCAGGAGGTTGACTTCTCCTGATCAAACAACTATTTTCCATAAGGGGTTTCTCTCGGGGTTGGTGTCCCTGTGGCACATATTGATCCCACCCTAATGGGGTTTTCATTAATAGATAAAAAGAGTATTACTGTCTTGAGAATGATCTGGATCAATTGTCACCCTTAATTCCATGATGATTATTCAAGAAATCCTGGTATTTTTGAGTGACCATCTAGATATTTATGGTCTGGATGAGCATGAATATGCAACCTGAATATCTTTGGGGGAACCCAAAATTTCTTTTAAAACTACATATTCAGCACCGACTTTATCTGTAAATGGTGAAATAATGGTTATCAGGGATTACATTATCCACACGAGTAGACGTGAGTTATCCATGAATTCAACAATTACCTTTAAATAAAAAATGTATATTATGTGTTTAAATATTTTATATTCAATATCATAGACAATAATCATTGAGGCTATAAAAGGTTCCATTATGGCCAACATGTCGATATTACAAGTGAACCGGCTATTGCAGAGTTAGTCCAAACCAAGGTTGTAGAGCTAAGACCGTTTATGGTGGTTCTTGTCCCTGAATATATTCTGCCATATAAAAGTGACTCCAAGACAAACTAATAGGCCACAGATGACCTCCATACCGCCCATCTAGAAACATGGAATGACATAGTGTAGTTGTTCCCTCAATGTCCCATAGAAGAAATGTCGAAGATAATTCCCAAATTGCTTCATTTTTTTCATTACTTATGGATGTGTGATTTAGATACCATGACATTTATGACAATGTAAAATAGGAGATTACTTCCAATGAGACGGCTCGAATGCTCTACTATTTTTTCTCGACCATAGAGTTCATGTCATTTCTTGGTACTACTATGCATATTTTTCTCAATAAAGCTATTGATCATGCATGAATAGTTATGTGACAACAAGGAGAAATTATAGATCATAAGACCTCAGTATATTATCTTTTACAATAGGTGGAGTGTCTTAGCTATGAACTAGATCCACTTAAGAAAGAACAAGCTCATATTGAGGGAGAAAATGAAAATGGTAAATGACATTTGAAGGAGGTGGAAAATGTAGGATCAGATGTAGATTAATATGATTAGGAAATGTAGGCCGGTGTAGAGGCTAAGACTTCAATGTTTTTGGAACTTCATTGATCCATAGATGACTTGGACCAAGAGTAGTTAAAACTTTGTGGAAATTTAGAGCGACTCATGTACATACCATGGACATCTCATATGGAGAAACTGCAATGCGTGGATTCTCCTCTATTTATATTCAATGGAATTTACAAATTATCTTCAATGTATGCCCTTTTATTTTTTCTTACAATACCAATCAAATATATATTATCGCGTTTGAATGATTGTCCCCACAAGATATCAATTTTTATCATGATCCGAAATAACGAAATTGAAATGATCATTTAAGGATATAATTTCTACATTAGCTAAGGGTCCGAAAAATTGTTGTTGACTATTTATAGGGTAACATGAAGAACAATTTAAACATTTTTTGTTTTTTGGTATAACCCATTTTTTTCCTATATCTACTCTGATATAGGAATATCCTGTATAATTTGACATTTTCATTGGACGTTTCTTTTTAGGTTTTTAACAAAACATGATTTGGGTTTCTTCTATTTTTTATAACTAAATTATTTCATAATCCATGAAAGTATTAAGTCTTCCAATCTCAAAATAGACTTTTAATAAGGGAGCCCATTGCAGGTTTTCACCTTGGTGAGCTTTGTGTCTCTTTTCATGGTCAATTACAATATTCAAAACAAGACTACAATTACCATTGTTTTATGTCGAACAAATTTAACAATGAATTTTGGGGAATGGGACACTATATGAATTATTATCAATGAATGTTCTAATATTTTTCACCCGTTAATGAGGGAAATTCCCCAACCATGATTTTATGATTAATGGACAATATATGAGGCTAGTACATGAGGACCCATAAGAATGGATTCCAACATGATGTTAATGGTGGTGTTCATAGTTAATAATATCCTTTTAAAAGGATGAATGTAACATTGGATGATATACCGTTTTAGTGAGAAACTTATGGAAAAACCATCGGGGAATATTGCTCATTGTTAATAACAGGTTTCTTCATGAAACCAGCCCTCCATTTTTGATGGCCATGTAATATTAATGAAATTTGGAATTCTCAAGAACACGAGGGGTGGGTTGTCATAGGTGTGGTGGAAGAATATTATTAGGGAATATGTATCAGCTTTGATCATAATTAGAAAACCACTCCCATATGTATTTCGATAATGTAAAGGGGTTAGGGAATATTACTGGATAACATTATGGAAATATTAAATCGGTGGTGTAGCATAGCATCTTACTTCTTGTAATTTTTGGGATTCAAATAAAAAACAAGGGGTAAATGATCCTCCCTTATCACATTAATCTGACTGTGAATGGTTTACCATCATCAGTCATGAATGGGGTATGTAAACCATATTCTAGGGGTTTCTGAATCCATGGAGTGATGTGATATGTAAAAATTATATGTTCATATGAATATATTAAAATAATCTCTTGGGGAATAATTATCCATCAGTATATATTCTTTTTTTTGAATCTTATTAAGAGATAACTACATAATATTATGTCTAGTCAAACAAAGGTTTCCTCAGGACACTGGAACTCAAATTTTGATGGATGAGGGGGGGGGGGTTAGGGGGACTCATACCTTTTTGGACACAAAATTTGGGTTTTGAAAGGAGGGTTCGTATGTATGAATGGGTATTTCCCAGTTTCAATTTGTTGGAAAAAAATAGTGATGTTCCCTTTTGAGAGTATGTGAAACCTCCATGTTCATCTCTAACATGTGGACAAGGGATTTAAATTTATTAATTATTGTTCATAGACCCATAATTGGACATTTGGGTGTAATTTTTTATCATTAAATGGTAGTAATCATGTAGAACATAGTTCTAGGAAAACCATGCAGTTTAATGCCTTATAGTAACAATGATGATCGCCTCACATGAAGAAAATAGAAGTTGTCTTTGATCCCAATACTAGAGATATGTGCATTACAATGTATTCTTCAAGGTCTAGAATCAAGCCATATGTAGTTTTTTGGATGATTCTACATGCGGGTCTGGCCCATGCATAGGGAAACAGAAACATTTTTTTAATACAAGGTCTCAAATAGGGAGAGTCCCATTTGAACATTCCAATGCATATTTACCTCAACCATTAGAACATGTGGGAAAACATAATCTCGTTGTATCCAACTAATTTCTCATGCATGTCTAACCCATACACAGGGATATAGGGGACATTTTATCTCATGGTTGGACCTAAGAAATTAGGTTCGAGCATCACTACAAACTATGTGATGGTAGAAATAAATACATATATCGTTCTTTGATATTTTACCATGTACGCCTAACCAATACATCAAGAAGTGGAATTTGAAATCCTTCATTTGGCTGGACCTATGATTGAAAATAAAGAATCACTAAATATCCCATAACATGAGAATCAGTCCACATATATACTTAATATCTTCATGTTTTACTATCATGTGATTATCACACTAGTAATCTAATTTAATATTGTGTGGTGAGAATAAATGTTCATATAAACCATGAGTAACTTGAGGTGGATCGGGTTAGGGTATTCTAACATGCCGTAGATGTGAGGGATATGTTAAGTGTAAACCATGGTTCTGTGGATTATCAGATCAAGAGAAATGATATAGGGAATAGAATTAATCAGGGAATACAATGGTATGAAAGGAATCCCCTAATAAGGAATTTTACTTTGGTTAACTAGTCTTTTTATTGGGTGAATTATGAAAATACAACAAGGGAATATTGTCCATAGTCAGAACAATGGGTCCTCATAACGCTGGGCCTCCATTTATGATAGAGATAAAGTTTTATAAAGATATAAAATTTTATAAGTCACAATTTTTTATGAATGTAATGGGTGTTTTTGAGTATTTAAGAAACATTTCGACCACATTTGTCCAAGTGATATGAAATTCCATACATTGATCTGACACATATGTTGGGGGAGTCAATTGTGTTACATTGACATATTCTAAAATGAGGAACCAAAATTTGAGATATCATACTTAGATTTTCATTCAAGAGGCCAAGACAATCTCAATTTCATTACTTCATTTATGGGAGTTTGAATCAAGGCATAACAATCACTACATATCATGATAAAATGATAATCAATCCATATGTTGTTCTTGAGGTACTATGAATTTTAATATTGTGATTTTAGGACATCAGTGTTTATTTTATGATATTTCTACTCGGACCATTACAACATTGATATGGATCAAAATGCCTTAGTTATGATTGGAATCCGATGTCTAACCTCCTAATCCCACATGAGATATGATCTGTATGAGAAACAAGGGATGTAAAATTTTCATTCTACCACATAGAGGTGATAGAAAAAAATATGGGTATTTGGAATTTTTTGTATTGGGCCCTAGAATAAGGAAATGGGAGTCTCTATGTTACCTAACGTTATAGTAACCAATCCATAAGTATTCATTTGATGGGAATATCGTTCCCAGGAGTGATCAGTATACAGGGAGTGAATTTTTTTGTGGTTGGGCATAAGAATGGAGATCTAGGTGTTAGTACGTATCCTTCAATGGAAGGAATCAATGCACACATAATTATAAATGATGGAATGTCAGATGACTACTTCTAGGAAAATTTCTTCTTATGTGAGGATACCATAATATCACTATACATTTTATTATCATACGAATGTGAGGTTGGTATAAATGATTAATTTCATGTATTAAGTATGAAGGGAGAATAAGTGTTCTAATAAGAGGATCATAGCATAATTGATATGAAAAAATGTGAATGAGGACTTAATTGGAAAAAATCCACACCACAATGTCCTAAACAAAACACAAGCTAATGGGCCAGAAGGTTGAATTGATTTATGGATGGGCCTTAAAATGGAATGTCTGGGAGTCTCTATGGATCCCATGATATGGGAATCAAGACATACATAGTTCTTAAAAAAATATACATGCATCGTTTAGACCCACATAAATGTTGGTAATTTATTCTTAGGGGTGTTGAAACCCAAGATATGACATTCGGGTGACTATAGATATCTCATTATATTGGAACCAACACATACGTAGTTCATGAAATAAAACTCTCTACATCGGTTATGATCATACGCAAGGAGGGTGTATTTATTTTATCCCCATAGGGGTGGCTGGACCTGAGATATGATATTTGGGTTCCACAGTGTATCCCATGATATAGAAATCAAGACCTACACAGTTATTGAATTTGGAATGGTAGATGTCTGATGTCAATTGAAATGTTCTTGCAGGTGATGATAACATAATGATGTAATGTAGTTTATCAATGTACAACTTGGAGGTTGATGGAAATTTTTTGAGAAGATTGATTTTTAGGTCAGAAAGAAACATAATACCAACATGAATGTGTTTGTGTGTCTAAAGTCAGGTAAAAAATTCATTCCATGTAATGATGGAAATTTTCTTTTGGGCATGACATAAGGGATAAAATAGTTACTATGTGTCTTTTATTGATAGGAATGAAGCCAAACATATTCCTAGATGGGAACTCTCCACACACGTATGACCCCTATGACGAAGAGGTAATTTCATCCATTGTTTATGACTAGGACATTGACATAGAGACAAGGTTTTTCTATGTATCCCATGGTATGTGAATCAATCCACAAGTAGTTTTAGAAAAAGAGACATCCTATGTGTATATATATCTCAAGGTGGAACAAAGGCATTTAAACATTCTCCCACTCATATATATCTCGTGTATGGATAATCATTTATTGAAACAATAATTCAAATGAATTTAAACATTATGCAGTTAAGATAATACATTTTTCTGTTTAACATCATCTGATCTGGTTGATGAAGCACATTGTATTATCATATTGTATGGTCAATATCCAAACAATTTAATTTCAGGTGGTTAGGAAGACATGTTCCACGTAATTTAACATTATGTAGTAATGAAATCCATGTTTTGGATATATGAAATATTTCAACATGAACCATGAATTGGTGATGGTTTTAATGAGTTTTTCCTCCATTTAGATAAATAAATAATCTATATTATAGTAGGGTTTTTGTATGGAATATGGCCTCTCCCATTCTGCCTCCAAATTTGAATGTTTCATTCCGATTATCATCTGTGTCTTGAGAACCCGCACCATCAGTCTTTAAAGGAAAGACCGAAGGCAATAGTTTTTGTTGAAGGATCATGCAATCCAGTTTTTTTAAACCTACAATGGTTTATGTTATGCAATATATTTTAATCAAGTCACTCCAATTCATCCATCAACTTTTGGGATTACTCATCTATGTAAGAGTGATCACAAATAGAATCATGGATCGATAGATATTTAACTTTTATAGGTAGGACCACCTATGTCCCATATACACACAATTATGGGGTTACATGGGTGGATGTTTATGTCATGTTCTATTAATCCCATATGGCATGGAGGAGTTTTTATGGAAGTGAATTTCTATCATCATCTACTATCTTCTAGATTATTTTTGATAGTGTCTTTTTAATGATTTCTATATTTTTTTAGCCATTGTATAATGGCGATATGAATAGTTTGTATTGATTCCAATATCCTAATATAGTTTCTATAATTTAAAAGAACATAAATTTGTGTTGTTTTCTATCATTATGGAATAATGGACACCAAATCTGGTGATGATTTTGACTTTTATGAAGCTTTCCATGTTTCTTTCCCTGACCATTTTGAGAGTTACATCTTCTTCCAATTTAGAAAAGAAGTTAGTTTCTATGAGAGTATACTTGAATTGAGTTGTTGTAGTTGGATATTATCATCCAATTATATCAATACCCATTTTTAAAATGTGTAGGGTTATATGGATATTTCAATTAAATTCATAGGATTATGGATGAAATTGTAATGCATTTGGTAAGAAGGGTACTTTTGGGGAATTTAGTGAAATGATAGGATACAATGGGAATATAGTATCCACGCCTCAAAATTTGATCGTAAATCATGGATCCTGATTATTGGAATCCACATGGCACACTGGGCACTTCGTGAATGACATCAGAAGTCAATTCTCCATCAATACACAAGATAAGGACCCCATCAATTCTCTTCTAATAGAGGACCATTTGTTTCTTTTTTTCCATCATACAAAGCAATGTTAATTTCTATTCTCCATGATTTCTCTATTATATACCTATCAATAGAGAGATATCTATTTCGAAGGTAGTCCAATGTGGGTGTCATCAAACTAGTGGTAGGACTAAATGGCACTGGGATGGTTCTAATCTTAATGATTACTTATTTATTAGCCAAAAAATGGTGAGACAATCTGGAAGTATGCACTATTAATGATCATTTCATCTCTGTATGGGTTAGGGAAAAATATTGATGCATGTTCCAATGAATTGGTATATGTATTTTATGATCGAGGGACATGATTAAATTATGTATTTGAAGGTAATTTTTTTATTATTCCATGGAAGTGGTCTAACAAGGGGATTTTCTCTTCCTTTATTATAAGATAATTTTCATTAACATGCTTGATGTGAAATTCTAAATCAATATTTATCTTCATGTTTATTACATGTTCCTAATGTTCCAACTCCAGACCTATAATGAGAGCCAGATATAAATATTCATCATTTCTGCACCCTACAGATTAGATGGAATTAGGTAGTACTACCTTATATAGAGATATGAGTATGACACTAAGACCCACTTTGTTGATCTTGGGACCTTTCATAATTTTTCATGTTGGAATTTTCGAAGCATGATAAATATATATCTCCAACATTCTGGGGAATTATTAATTATATAAAACCTCTTCATCAGGAAATTTTTTATCCATTGAATTCATTTATGATAAGGGGTACTCCGCCATAAAACATTATAATGTCTATCCATTAATGGATTTCTAAGAAACAAATTATTTGCGACACTTCTACATGTTTACCAACCACCATAACAGACGTCCAATAAAATTGGATGACTTATAATATACTTGAGTGGATTTATACAAGAGACCAGATGTACATTATAATGTTGGAGGTAATATCTCAGTTTTTGGACTGAAAATATTATCACTAGATAGATTTTCATGATAACTAAGTAATGAGTAATAACATCGATCATTGTTCATCTGAGTTAATAAAGGATATTTTTTCTACTGACGTCATTCCTTTGTGTGAGAAAGGCCCCTAATGATCATTCCTAGGTTTTCACATATAAAATGAGTGGCATTTATTTGATAGTATTCATGAACATTCCTTATCATAAGATATATTTTCCATATTTTTGAATAATGCTTGAAAATCATCATTCCATTTATTCATAAACATTTTTTCTTCAACCTGGTGGAGGGGTCTCATTTTAATACATGTTTAAACATGAATTGCATGATGTAAGATAAGTGTCCTTGATGTCCCCATAGCTCTGTGAGGTTGCAGTGGGGTATTTCAATGATAGAATTAGTATTTGGTAGGAAGCATTTGATGCCACAATGGTATGTGATGAAGATGAGAAATTTTATAAGGCTAAATCTGAAAAAAAAATCAGGGGTCTATATTCATATTTTTTTGTCGTAGTATGTAGAAGATAGTTTCAATATTTGATATTTTATATGATAATTATCATTATTTAACAACAAAATCATTTATATTTAATTCAAAAAACGTTTCTTATAAGGTTTTCAATATGTGATTCATTGGATATAGTTATGTCGCACGAGCATTATTCCGACCAAAATGAATTAACTGATTGAAAAAGACTACCTGGGGGCCAGAACATGGGGAGTTATTCATTTTATAGAGCCATAATGATTTATTTGTATCCTAAATACATACCCAATAAATAGAGATCCAACTTTTTCGTGATTTAATCAATAATTATTTTTAAGATCGAAACTCGTAAATCGTCCTTTGGGCAGCGCTGATTGAAGTCTTGTAAATTGATAGAGATTCTAATTTTTCATTACACTATTTGATGGTGACTAATTTGGACGACCGCATTGGGTATTGGAATTCTTAAATGAATCTGGATCTGATGATATTATCAACATCCACCATTATTTTGGAAACATGCATCTATTGCATCCATATGGATGCCTATTTATAGCCCTATTGATCTTCTAGGAGGACCAGGTGTGAAGTAGCCTCCTTGGGATTGTGTCATAGTTTTTTTTGAAGTTACAGGAGAAAAAATGATGATTATACTATATGATGTAGGTGTATAACTCTTTTTATTAAGAATAAATGGATTAACTAATCACGGTGGTTCATGGACTTTCTTATTTACTTAGTTTTATTTCCCTATGTTCATCAATAGTGGTAGACATTCTCTCATAAAATGATATAGGGGGCGTCCAAAAGGTCCTCCTTGTATTCCTATTTATTCTATTCATATTCTTCTTGTTGTTATTATGGATAAAAAATTCTCTAGATTCTTCTCTGGTCTTGGAAGAGGAATGTATCACTTGACATTTAGAGGATGAAGTTACTTTCCCTAACTCAGCTAACAACATGTTACTTCCATGAAACTTTGGAGGGGAGGGATTAATAGACGAAGAGAAATTTTCATCCTCTTTAGGGTATGAGACAACATATTCAACTTCATCTGGTTACTCCTAGAATTCATTGGGCTCTGGTGATGAATTGAAATCATTTTTATTCGATCATTCGTTGTTATCTAGAGAGAAAGAGTATCTTTCAACACAGCTGGACTTATTATTTATGATTGAAATCATGAATACACCTAGATGGGCATCTGTATTTTGACTTACATAGTCAATATAGTTGATATGTAAACTGTATTCAACACCATGATATTTTAAGGGGTACTATGTTAATTTTCTAAACCATTTGGGGCAGTGACTCAATCCACACCATCATTCAGGGGACATTTCCATTTCACTTGAAAGAAACATGCATCGATATAATGTGAATACTAAGATTAAAAGGGGGTTTATTGGAGTAAAATATCATTATTTTTCCATTAATTTAAAATTTGATTCATTTATGATATTATGATGGTACTGCTTCATGTTTATGAATCCAGGGCCCCCCTAGAAGGATTTTTGAAGGTCATGTTCTACCGAACAACCTATTATTCACACTTCTCCATGTGGTGTACAAAATAATTATTGATATTTAATTGGACTCAAGTATTCTTCTCACATTTTTCATATTCATTCAGTATTATGGTGGAAGGAGTTTCGTTCTTTTCGTAACATCTATGCCAGAAAAGAGTTCTCACTAGAATGAGATTATCTCTTGATCCATTTTCAATGAGAACAATTCAGACATCGAAACTATTTATCTTTTGGGCACATAAAGGGTTATGATGTGTCCTTGTATAAGATTTTATTCATATTTGTTTGTGTAGTATATAAACACATGGAATTCCACTGGATTGGTTTCTTTCCTATAGACCCCAATAGTGGATTCGTCAATTTCAAACTCATGGGGGCATAGTAAAGTCTCTTTTAGTAGTTCCCCGATGTCATTAGGCAGTCTCTAGCATCTAGGGTTGATTTATTGGTGGGTTATATGTCTAACTAATTCATGATATTTTATTTATTGTCTATGGTTCTGAGCATCTTGGTAGGGACTTCTTATTATCATGTTATTTAAAGGCTTAAGTATTTGATGTGGATAGATCGTCCCTAAGCATTAGAGCTGGATGCGTGCATGTCATTGGTTGGTTGGGTCAGGCAGGTATACCTGCCCCCGAAGAGAGATATAACATATTTCATTATTCTTATATATATTCTCAAATAATTGGGATAGAATGGATTCTAGTAGGTGAATGTGGATTTCCATCTTCATGTTGTGCCCGTTGAAAGGATCTTCCATGAGATTCTATAATGTGAATAGTTCAAGTTGGGGTGAGGATGGAAGTTTAGTTTTTTTGGTTCATATCTTTCTTGGTATCCTCAGCTGCTATTGTCTCTTCCTCTAGTTCCCTAATTAGATTTAGGGAAATCAGTTTCTTAGCCATACTCATGATGAGAGAAGGGATCCATTAAGTGAATGAAATTAATATAATTGAAAATAATCTCCTCATCTGATGATGACTACTCATGATTGAATACATCTGGTGACGCTGTTTTGTGGGGACACTTCTGATTCATTGCAATTTTATCCATAAAATCTTAAGGGTTAATGATGACTTTGTGATTGATGTAGTTCCATCCCCCTTCATTTGTCCCTTTTCTTGTTGACTAAAAATCATTTGAAATCTTGGCTTCTAGATGTTTTTGGGGATGATGATGTTGATTTTGTTTTAGTGGAAGCATCTACAGATACTGGTTTCTATTTAAAAATTTTTGAGAGAATGTCATGATAATTTTTCAGTTTGATCTAAGTTAACCTAATATAAAAATTTTATTATCTATTCTAAAAAAATTATTTTCACTCGCCTCTTCATCAGTTGTAGTAGTGTAAACAAATACCTATTATACTGGATGTGGCCTAATTATTACATGATCAGAATCTATCAATTTGTGTAAGATATTTTTGATGATTAATCAGTCCTAGATATTGTTCCCATTTTTTTAGTAAAATGTAATATAATTTTATCATCCATTGAGACTCGCCTCATCATCCCTTTTCAGTTCTCCTATATTGAGTAAATTACAATCAATAATGACTATAAAATAGTTTCGGTCTTGATCATATTGGAATGAGTAAACATGATTCTTTTTTATTCAAACTGATTTATCATAGGTCCCATTTATTGATGTTAATGAGCCATGGGATTTTGTTAATTCCCGGGAGGTGCTACATAATACGGTGAATGGATCAGAGGTTGAAGAGGTTCATTAGAAGGATTAAGCTTGATAGAGTTAACTTAATCTATTCCAACAAATTTTCATGGAAGTGGTGGAGCTACAATGGACTTGATCTTAGTCCATTGTATGGATTCGTCCATTCATTGGGTAATGGTGGATAAATCTCCATTCCCACACATGTTCTTCACCTGGATGAGTGGTGTTTGCAGCTTTTCATGATGGTTATCAATACCCATATCTAGTATTTCATCATGGTGGAGTGCGGAGTTCAGATATTAGGTCATCCCTTTCCATCATGTAATGAGTTCAATGAATCTATAATTCTCAATTTGTTTTTAGTTCTAGAGGGAACTAATCATTGTATTAAGAAGTATTTAGATGAAATGGAAGAGGTACTATCGATGGAGATCCACCGCTCCTGTTATCGAATGAGATAGAAAATTGGTGTGCAATAAAAAAGATCATCCTAGAAGGGTTGACATGAATAATATATGTTTCACTGATTCTTGTCTCATTGGGGATCCCATAATGGGATCAATGTCATAGTGCATCGTATGTTGTTATGGGTTTCCTGAGCCATCAAATATTAGAATTGTTGTGCCCCTGAAATTTGGCGGCACCAGGGTTACTCCCACCCAATCAGGGAAAGGTTTCTCCTCTAGCTATATCTATGCAATACGATCCTATGTGAATTCCAATCAAGTTTCTAATGACTCAATGGTGTTGATAGGTCCTTTATCGGTGATCTATTAAACCTGGTCTTGAACAAGTGTATAGAGGGGAAAATTTTATGTGTTGGTTTTGCCGAAATGTGATGCAGATATTATGTTGGGTTAATTTTTTGAGAATCTACCAAAACCTATTCTGATCATCTCTTTACTGGAGGGAAATTGTGATATTAGTCTATGATTGAGTCCAGGTTGACTGATGGTCCAGGTTACATGTTGGGGGGATGTCATGGACTAGCTTCATTTTCAAATATTACCATTGTTGTCAACGTAAACCTACTAGAAGTTTACATTGAGGATCATCCTTGGGAAAATATTCAATGGGGAAGCTACCCTGAAGTATCCCAGTGTTTATTCATCTCATCACATTAATTTCATCCTATTAATGAGTATATAATTCTTTTATTGTATGGAGAACATTATAATCAAGAGGAGGAAATGGGGTGAATGTGAACTGGTCATTATTTATCTCATTGATAGAAATTCTCAGTGGAGGAAATGATGGATTGGATATGGAATCTCTTAGAATTAGGTTAGATTTCTATTTCTAGATATGCACAATGTCATTCTTGATGTGGGTCAAATTATGGGTGTAACCATCTTCTCATGGATCCTCAATTCTTTCATTATTTCCAGTTACATCCATGCGATTAATGTCCACAATTTTTAAAGATAAATGAAGAATTGTAGGTGGTGTACTAGCAACCAAATTTTTGGAGGGTTGTTTTCATCCTTTGCTAGATCTCTTCCTTCTATTCTAGTATGCTCATTAGGATTCTTTTAGAAATGTAACACGGAAGAATCCCCTATATGGATTTGTTTTCACCTTCTTTTTGGTGGAAATGAGTCGTGGGATGGTACATAATGGGATACCTCTCTTATTTTATTCCTCCATAAATTGGAATAGACTAATTTTAATAGGGTGGGTGGTTGGGGTAAAAATTCTCCCATCCATTTGGGATAGGGGCGTTCCTATTCTATTATTAATTTACCTTAACCCAGATTTTTCAGTCTTATGGGGGAATTTTTATTAAAAATGACCACATCCCTGTGGGCTGGACCTGATCATGTAATAAAGTTCTTGATTCTTCTATTTTAACCTCTATAATCTCACTCATTTATATTCAAGTGTGAGCTGGATTTGGTGTTGATTCTACACGTGAACTATTTTTTCCTGAGGGAATCATCAATTCTTATTGATTGGACTCACTTAAGAGGTGACACTATTGAATGTTCTCAATTTCATTATTCTATAGTTTATTGGTGGATTTCTCTAGGCAAAAATGGCATTTTGGGGAATTACTCAGGCTGATTGATATTAGTAATGTTGCCTCTCTTGAATATAGATTTAATTTGATTTACAAATTAGGATAATGACATTTCCAGATGCCACTTACAATCTGTTCTGTAGAACATGGATTGGATTAAAAAGGAAAGTTCTATGCTCTCCCCATACCCAAATATGCATTTCATGTTGCACATAAGAGAAAAAAAGAAAAATTATGTAGTTCAATGAATGATCACGGTCGTGGGTGACCTCAAATGATTAGTGTGATTTTGAGGTATATAGATGCAGCAGAGTGGATGACCAAGGTCGTCTCTCAAAGGTGGAAGTAAATTCAAAAAACATATTAAAGAAATTTTAAAAATATAAAAAAATTAAAATACTAATTGAAAGAATGGGGGGTTATCGTTAATGAAACTAGAAGAAGTGTTCTGGAAGAATATTGCATTTTTTTTGTTTTAATTTTGAATTGATGTTTGATTAAAAAGATACAACTAGAAGATTTTTTTTCGAAAATATTTTAAAAGGAATTATCGATCTAACTATACATATTCACTATATTATTAATCATTATCAATTTAAATTAAAATTCACTTAATTATTATCCCTTAATTTGATAAATCCCAAACCCTACGAGAATTAACTTTACAACGAAGATGATGTGAATTTAACCCTTGGCTATCTTCGGAACATTCAATCACAAAACCCTGCTTTGATTGATGTTCTATGATTATCTTATGATCAGTAGTAAATTAAGACACATTTCTCTTCAAGAAATTATAATTAATTAAGTTTATGTATTATATTGTAACACTAAAAATTGATCCCTTATGGTTTGGAATTAGCGGTTAAGGTTGCGCTCTCACAGTTCACACATTTCCCAACCTCGCGTGTTTTGTGTTAACTATTAAATTGCTTTCATAGTTTCATTTAAATTAAAAACTCAATTAATATATTATAATATATTAATTAAATTATCTCATTGATTCAAAATAAATGAATGAATAAGGATAGAGGTCGATTGATTACTAAAAATAACTACTCTTCCGTGGGTGGCGTAATCATCGTAGAGGCCATATGCATTTGCCAAGGATTATAATGGGTATAACCCAATAACACTTCTACTAAAGAATTCCATCCCAAAGAGGAAGATTAAGAGAAGAAGAAATTTAAACAAAATAGAATAAAATAGATGAAATAAAAGAAGAAACATGATGTTTAAAACACAAATGAAAATATTACAACATGAAGAAGAGAAAGAGACTTCTATGATGGGATCCATGCATCGAGAGCTACACATCTTAAAATGTTTGGAGAATTTGGGTCAAACTAATTATCCTCTGCCTCCAATCTCCTAATTCACGTCCCAAGCCCACCAAATGATAAAAACACCAATTTATAGAGTGGTGGGGATGCTAGGTTCAAAGTGGTTTCATGTGTGAATGGGGAATCTCGGCCAAATATTTTATTCCAAATTTCACCACCCATTTGAACACCAAAAGGCGTGAATTGGACGTCCTTTATGAAGGCTCAAATGTGCCGATATGGGTCATATATCTCATATCAAACTTTGGGCTCAATCTTGGCCAATATGAAGGATTTATTTCCGAAATACAGAAGCATATCCATTCTGGCGTGTCCAGCCCACCTCTGCCTCCCTGGCCCATTTACTCCATCCAAATACATTATTTTGACCTAGTGTCCTGAATAATAGTTTTATAAAATTATGTTATGAACACGATTAAAAACATTAAAGTTAAAATAAAAAATATAATAATATTTATCTATGAAATACTACAGTGCACTATAAAGGGTAAAACTGGAATTTTCACCAAATTTTCAAATGAATGATCAAATCCAAAATATTTTATAAATAAACTTATTTAACACAATTTTTGGAAATAATGTCATTTTTTATCAATAATATATTCAACAAAATAGTGTTTTATTAACTCCGCCACACTTACCCTTTTGCACTCCTAAGAAAAATCTCATATCAAGTAAACATCAATATCAAATCAAAACCAATTTTAAAACACATATCCTTCAGATCAAACAATTACAAACCAAGAAACTAAATATATAATGCCTAATAGAAAACATTATTTCAAGTTCATCACTTATATCATTCAATATATTTCCACTTTGTTTATCCACCCATGCACAAAACACTTACCTCACATGAATTTTCTCTTATCACAGAAATGTCATTTTTTTGCAATGTCTTTCTCATTCAAACTCAAACAATGGTCACCATAGGCATGATAAATTCCTACATCACCACCCGATGGGAGTCATGGGCGTATTTTTATCATGAGGAGTTTTTAGGGTTGTTCTGTGGCATTCTATTGGTAGGATTTACATGTGAAAAATTATGAGGTTGAATGAGAAGGGCTTGACTCTTTTGGAAGAAAAATTGCATTAATCTAATTTTCACTTAAATATGGTCTTCTCCTCAATCCCAATATTATCAATTCAACTCCATAATCATGAAAAGTCATGAAAAGTTTACACCATTCATCATTTCAGCATCAAAAATATCAATCATCTCAAACATGATTCTCTTGAAAGCTCCAGATAGGCACAACTTTCCACCTCAATTAGAAGCTCCAGAAAAGGCACAACTTCACTTGTCCTGAATGCTCCAGAAAAGGCCCAACTTTAAATATAATGACATTATTCATTAGCAAAAACATCTCCTCAGAATTTAATATTCCACCCGAAGTATCATAGAATGTGGAAGCACAACACAAGATAGCTTCTACAACACTTAATCTCAACTAGATTGTGAAATTTCACTTCAAGAGTTGGTTGGATAAGGAAAATTGGTTTGTAATGTGGCTAAACTAACAGGTTGTACATGGATTCTAATTGCTAAAAGGATTAAATTTTCAAGGTAGGCCATTATAAAAAAAGGATTCTTTGAAATAGGGGCTTTAATACCAAAAACATTCCTCAATCAGTTACACATAATTACCTCAAACCCTCATGATTTGATAGGAATAAATCAAATTCTGGTTAAATAAATCTTGTTTTGGTTCTCTCAAGAATTAAGGTGAATGTAATGAATATGAAAATAATGGTTCATAACCCTCATATGAAAGTTATTTCAAATATAAAGACAGTGAGATGTGGCATGAGATTCAAAATCCAGTGTACATTTCATGAAATTACTAAATATTTGAACTTTAAACAAAGTCATTTCAACCTTAATTTAAGCTAATTATTAAGGGATAAATTTTTTCACTCATCGATATGCATTTAAAAATTGTGATGAGAATCATTTCAGCTCAAAACTTTCAAAAACATAACGAAAATTGAAATATAAAAACACAAAATTTGAAAAACACACAAATTTTATTTGGTTTTTTATTTGAACAGGAAAAAATTGAAATTACTAAACAAAAAGGTTCCCTCCCCCATACTTATAATATTGAATTGTCCTCAATGTGAACCCATGAGATGATATATGCATATGAAATTCAGAATTTTTAAATAGGACAAAAAATATAAAATTGAAAGGGTTAGGAACTGCCTGATGTGATCAAGTGATGATGGGGTCATGTAGTGTGATAAAATCCACTACATTAGTAAGAGGTACCTCAATGTATCTCTTCAAGTGTTGCCCATTGACTGTAAACCTCCATCTAGTGTCCTCTTGTGTGATCTCAACTGCACCATAAGGAAAAACATTAGATACAATATAAGGACCTGACCATCTAGAACCCAACTTACCAGGCATTAGCTCCAGTTGTGAAATATAGAGAAGGACTATCTCCCCAACATGAAACTCCCTTTGTTGGATCATTAAATCATGAGATGATTTTAATCATTCCTTGTAGAGCCTTAAGTTCTCATATGAATAGAATCTAATCTCCTCAAGCTCTTGAATTTGCAGCTTCATTTGAATTCCTGCTTGGGCCAATTCCATGTTGCATTTCTTTATAGCCCAATATGCCCGATGGTCGACATCCACTGAGTGATGACACGCTTTCCCAAAAACAATCCAAAATGGGGACATACCAATGGGTGTCTTGTATTCTATCCAATAATCCCACAATTCATCATCTAAGTGCTTGCTCCAATCCTTCCTATTTGGATGCATGGTTTTCTCCAATATTTGTTTCAACTTATGATTTGAAACCTCAGCCTGGACATTGGTTTGGGGGTGGTATGGTGTTGATGATTTGTGTGTCACCACATACTTTCAAAGGAGTGAAGCAAAATTACTATTGCAAAAGTGTGTCCCCTGGTCACTGATGATGACCTTTGGTACTCCAAACCTGCAGAAAATTTGAGCCTTGAAAGAATCCACTACAACATGAGAATCATCAGTCCTGATGGCCTTGGCCTCCACCCATTAACTCACATAATCAACAGAAACCAAAATATTCAAAAATCCAAATAAACTAGGAAAAGTACCCATAAAATCAATGCCCCATACATCAAAAATCTCACATAATATTATGTGTAGTTGGGGAATCTCATGTCTCCTAGAAAGGTTCCCAGTGTGTTGGCAACGAGAGGATGACTTAAAAAACACAAGGGAATCATGGAAGAATCTAGGCCAATATAATCTAGAGTCCAAAAGGTTCCTAGCTATCCGTTGGGGTCCAAAGTGTCCACTGCAAGTAAATGTATGACATAAATACAAAACAGACTCAAACTCATGATCGAGAACACACCTCCTAATGACTTGGTCACTACTCATGCACCAGAGGTAAGGATCATACCACAAATAAAACCTAGACTCACTTTTTAATTCATGGACTTGATGATTCTTAAAATTTTTTGGGATTTCATAGGAAACAATGTAATTATCTAAATCATCATACCAAGGATGCGTACCTGAGATTGTATAGAGATTCTCATTGGGGAAAGTGTCCCGATGTGGTACGTGGTCTAAGGTGTCACCCTCTGGCTTCTTTAAGAGGTACCTCCAAGATACATGGTCAGAAAAAACAACTACTTTAGATCCCAATTAATATGAATGAAATTTATCTAAAGAAAATATAACAGTAAGAAACTCC